>JAWDJE010000001.1:88796145-89016145 GCA_035047345.1 Bradypodion ventrale | reverse complement strand
CGTAGCATAATGGAGGAGACCCAGGCTTAGCACATTGCTGGCTACCTGTACGGAGTGGGAAGTATAGATCTGGTCCGGCCCTGGTCTAGCTCCTCAGGGCTTAAGGCTTAAAGCAAGGGCAGAGCCACTTGCTTATATACAGTCTCTGCAGCAGGTGCAGAGAGAGATACATTTACCCTGGCTTCTCAGGAAGCAGGAGCACCGACAACCAATCAGGCGTCGAGTATAATGAAACCAGGCCTAGCCTTATATGGAAATGCTTAACAGGAACATGGCGTCCATGACACATCAATAATTAACCTTTGATAACAGTTTGAAATAATACCTAATAAACCTTAATACACAACAGCTTAGTTCCAGTCCAGTGTTTAAAGACAAGGAAGCTGGATTTCCTCTCAGCTTGCAAGCACAATGCTAGAAAAAGACAAGTGCGTCACTCTAGGGAGGCCTCTAGAGTAGAGTTCCTCGGGAGTAAGTGATATCCTTGAGAGACAGCAGCTATTGCATAGGATGATCTATCACTAGATGACTAATGTTCTAACTCTGGGTGAACCTCCCAGCAACATCAGTGTTAGCGTTAGAATAGGAACAACTGATTTCCCAAGTGGTGGGAATAAGTTTACCATACTTTTTTGCTAGATTCTGCTGTGCCAGACCTACACTGTTTGTTGTTGTGCCCTGCATTTCTCCCTCATTGGACTCTTGTTATGCTGGCGACTAATCTTAGACTGTCAGCAGTTCAGCTTGGACACTCTTTGTTTGCACTGATGTCACCAGTAAGGGTTGCCTGGCTGTCTGCCCAGACTATACGCTATCTTGTTCCTTGAGGCCTTATCACTGTTTGCATACTTCTGTGACACCTGATGGCAGTTAAGATTTGGAACTAGGAGCTCAGCCTGGAATGAGTAGAGATGATGTGTTTGGGCTTCAAAGATTCCTTGCAACTGAAAAACATATTCTCTCCCCTTCCTCCATTACTATTCATCCTGAGTAGGTTTCCCCCTCACAAAAAAACTGGAGAAGGGTAACAATTCTCTCAGATGTCCGTTGGTGGCTGGAAACTTGGGAGCCAACAATGTTGTAGATCAGGTGTTGCCAACCTTTTCGAATCGGGGGCTGGGTCACACCACCTCAGACAGTTGAGTGGGCTGGACTGGTGGTCCCTCTCCATTTATGGTTGCCATAAGTGCATTTATGGCTCCCATAAATGAGTTCGTGACCAATTCTGACAGCGGCTGCAGTTGCTGGAGTGAGGGCATGGGCCAGAAGGTTTGGCGCCATGGGCTGGATCCAGCTCACGGTCCATAGGTTGCCAACCTCTGTTGTAGATCTTTATAAATAAGAATTGTAATAATTTTGGTCCATCAAGTTAATTCAGACTTTTGGTGACCCTTTTCAGGGTTTTCTAGGTATGGCGTACTGAGAAGTGGTTTATCATTCCTTTCTTCTGGGAGTGTCCTGGAATTGTACAGCTTGCCCATGACTACAAAAGCAAAGCAATCACACTTATATACTGCCCCATAGTGCCTAGTGAACTCTCTGGGTGGTTCACAAGTTATTTAGCATTTTGCTCCCAACATGCTGAGTACTCATTTTATGACCTCAGAAGGATGGAAGGCTGAGTTAACGTTAAGCCCATCAGGATTAAACTCACAGCCTTTTGGTTGCAGTACAGCATTTTACCCACTGCACCACCAGGGCTATACAGGATGGCTCTTCTCTCAGGCAGCACAGCTGGGAAGCCAGCTTTCAATGTCTGGCTTTGCAGAACCATTTTGCTATCCAGTCAGCTTCATTATAAACACCCTTGCCTTAAAGATCTACAACATTGTTGGCTCCAAGATTTCCAGGTGGTTTAAAGTAGGCCGTATCTGGCCCATGGCACCAAATCATCCTGCCTGTGCTGCCCGTACCTCTCCCAGAAGTGGAAGTAAAATGCACCCATGCATGTGCAAAACACTGGCATAAATGCACTTTTACAACAGCTGCTTTGAGTTGCTTCCACCAAAAAAAGCGGGGTATAAATCAAACTTTGATTGATTGATTGATTGATTGTGGTGTTAACCACTATTGTAAAGTATTACTGTAGGGTATAAACAAAGTCAGTCATTTTTAAGTCCGTCTTGGATATTAGGAGGAGAAATTAAACCAAAACTTTACTTTTACTAGAATCAATTCAATAGTGGTTAACGTTGACTGGAATCCTATCCCCACTTATTTGGTGTAAAATCTCTTTAAATCATTGGAGTATGCCTCTTTTGTGCTATGGGTAAGACTGGAGTGAAAGGTTGTATTGAGATCTCTTTTCCCCTGAGAGAAGATTTTTTGAAATGCTAGATGAAGTGAGTAAGTAAATACATGTAAAACAGCACAAAAGCATTCTTCCAGAGCTTACATCATGCAAAGGATACTTGCTCAACACTTGTTTGAGCATGTTTTGCAAAATGCATTCTAGTTTGACATGAATACCTCTCTTGGGGTGGCTAGCCTGGTGTGTAATTATGTATTTAGGACCTAGGTTATCTTAGTTTTGGAGGACACAGGGACAGAAATAAATTGGGTTGCATTTTGCAATAGTTGGGCATATTTTCAATACACAAAGTACTCTGTTAAGCTCAGTGTATATGCAACAAGAATTTGTTAAATTTCAGATGCTGTGATCAGTGTATCTTCTCCTTCTTTGCTTCCTCTTTTATCTCCCCAAAAGCACTTAGCTGCAGCAGAATTCCTGCCTTGTTTAAATCCAAACAAATACGACCTAAAACTCATTTTGCGCCCTCCCCCTCAATTTGCAATTATGTTATCTTAGTGATAAGATTATGTGTGGTGCTGGTGTTTTTGCTATAACTTGATTCTGACTTGATGGCATGTAATAAATATTCTGTTCCTGTTCAGGTTTTTGTCTTAATACATAAAGGGCTTTGTCCATGGTGGGCAATATACAGTAGTATCGCACTTAAAGAGCATAATGCGTTCCACGGGATTGCTCTTTAAGCGAGTTTGCTCTGTAAGTGAAACACTATTGTAAGTGACCGATTGTGACTTCTGGTGGGGAAGGGGGAATTGCGAACCCTGATTCAGTTGTTAAGCGAGTTTTTGGTTTGTTTTAGTTGTTAAGCGAGGCGACCATTCAGAGAAAATTCTGCTCTTTAAGCGAGTTAGTCTCTAAGTGAGGCACTCTTTATGCGAGGTTTTACTGCAACAGCAAAGGTTATCTTCAATTTATCTCCAAAATAACCTTGTTAGGTAGCTTTTGGCCACATAGCTAGTGGCTGGCCCAAAGCCACCAGGTAAGTTTTGTGACAGTTCTGGAATTTGACATGGCTGTTTCCCTTCCACATCCAGGTTCTTAACCATTGCTATAGAATCATTATTATGTAAGTTGTACCAAAGCTAAAGCCTAGCAGTACAAAAGTAATACAACCACATATGTACAGTTAAACGCAGGCATACGACTGCCCTGGGTTATGTTTGCTGTAGGTTACGGCCGGACATTTAATTTAAAAAGAATTCCCCGGTTATGACTGTTTTTCAGGTGACAGTTGTCCCCCACCCCCACAAAAGCAACGGAGCATTCTCCCTACCTTTTCCATGACGTTTGGGGACCTTATCTGACTTCGGGTGGAGTGGCAGCCATTTTGTTTTCTGATGTGGTTGCGTTGGTCATTTTGAACTGCCAAGATTTCTGGGAGATGTAGCCCTAAACTACAAAATGGCCGATGAAACCATTTCAGAAATTGAAATGGCGGCCCCCTCCACCCGAAGTCATTGAAATGTCACGGAAAAGATAAGGAGAGTGGGGGATGATCACGTCTGCCATTTTTTTGTGCTTTTTGCATTTTTTGTATTTTTAAAATATTATTTTTGTTCCGGTCGGGACTTTTTTTATTTTCAATGTATTCCTATGGGAAAATGTGCTTTGGGTTACATTTGTTTGGGTTATATGACAGAGCCTGTTGGAATGGACCTCGGTCGTAACACAAGGTTTTACTGTACTTAATGTGCATACTATGGAACATTTGAACCATGTCAAATTTGCATGAATAACAAATTTGCAAAAATTTTCCAATCAGATGGACCAGATCTGGGATATCTGAAATATGGCAATTCTAACTTTGGTTAACACTCACGTGGAAGCAGTGATCTTCTGGCAGAGACCCTGGTGACAGCGTAATTTGCTATGCATTGCTTATTTTCTAGGCATTTTGCATAAGCTTAAGTACAATGTACAAATTAAAACAGGGAGTTGTCTTTCTAATTAAACAGCATTTGAATGTTGCCTCTGTTTTTGCTCACAGGTTGAGTGATGAACTTCAGTGAAAGCAGATGGCCACAATGGTATTAAAAAGGGAAGACTTTAGTCAGGCTTTTAATTGAAAACAATTGGACCCTGCTGGATGGTAATTACCTTGGTTGTTTGCAAATAACATCTCAGCCCTTGTACCTATGCAGGAAGAAAACAGAAATTTCATTAAGAATGCTTTTATTTGCAAAGAGCACCCCAAACCAAGTTCCCTATTAGCTTCTTTCTATCTAGGGCTGCTTTGAGTGGTTAGCAATGCGGAAGATAATAAGCAGGCACAGAAACTGAAAATTGCAATATGAACATGTAAAATAACTTGATCCCCACCTATCTTTTCCTCTCCTTTTCTTGCTGAATTAAAAAAAAATTCTTGAATTTTTTCCCCCAATGGTCTAACAAACTATTCCAACAGCTTAAAAAAAAATCCCAACCACACACATTCAGAACTGGTTGCGTCTTTTATTATTGTTGCGATGTTATTCAAATGCTACCAAACTTTTCACTCCTTCAAGTCCTGTCCACAAATGACTGGAGTAGCAATCTAACAGCATTTAGAAGACCATTAGTGAATGCTACTGCTACTATTACTGCTAAGAATTACTGCTATCAACTCAACTCTGACTTATGGCAACCCCTTTCAGGGTTTTCTGTGCATTCATTATATAACGTATTAATTATATTATATTTCTATCCCATCTTTTCGCTAATGATCTGAAGGCAGCATATAAAGTACTTTACACCTCTTCCCCATTTTGTCCTTATAAGCATCCTGTGAGGTAGGTAAAACTGAAAGAGACTTAATGGCCCCAGGTCACCCAGTAAGTGTTATGGCTGCATAGGAAATAGAACTGTAATCATCCAAATCCCAGTCCAGCACTAAGTACTATACCACACTGTTTTCTTTCTGATCACATTTAAATATTCTAATCCTTCTTTTTGAATGGGATGATTTATATTAATGTACTGGTGTTGGATCGGGGCCGTGAAGCAGCTGTTGGGTCCCGGAGGAGACTGGTCAAGCAATGAGACACGAGGCAAGATGGAGTGAAGACCAGTGATTTAATGAGGTAAATCATCAGTATTTATCATGTATCGGCTGCATGCAAAACAACTGCGATCTGGCAGAATCCATACGCCATGTTTACACAAGTTAATTGGGAAACTCTACAGGGGAGTTAATTAACTAACTTAATCAATGACCGGGGAACTCCATTGTTCCAATCTATCGGGGGTAAACATGTGGCTGGTATTGGTTTTAGGGCTCAAGGTAACCTGAAGATGCGAGATTACCTATTACATGACTAGCGAGTTAGTCATTAGCTTCCTATTGTCCGAGCTGCCTGTCAGGTCAGCTGTGGGTGAATTAAACCCTATCTAATATTCCGCTCCCCCAATTTCTGTCCCTTCCCTTCTGTCTGCTCTTGATTAAGCAGCGCTATCGCTGAGGAGGTGTGGTTAATGGCTTTTGCCAAAGCGCAAGCCAATTGACCAATTCTACGAGCATTGCCTACAGCTAAGCCTGGCATGCCAAACAAGCTGACTGCTAATGGAACATGCTCAGCTATACTCAGAATTCTGATGTGGCTATCACATGAGCTGTCTAACTGGGTGGCACGAGCGTGCCGTATGTGTGAGGGTACATTTATGCTTGGTGCAACCATGTCTCTAGTGGGAAGCAACAATGTCAAACGACTGATACAGCAAAGGGAATCAGATACATTTACAGGAATGTAGTTCCAAGTATACTGGTTACATGTAAAAAACCATCCTGAAGGCAAGGTAACATGAGCATACATTGAGCTAATAGTCTCTGGGTTATTGCAAGTCCAGTTGCTGCTGCCGGGGTCGAGGCAACGGCACTGTGGCCCTTCGACCGCGGAACAGCCGGTCATACAAGCACAAGTAGAGTTCAGGCTGACCGCCACTCGGGGAGTGTAGAGAGTGGCCGCATCAGCCAGTAAGACTTTGGTGACTTGGGTTCCCCAGTGCGCGTACGTTGAAAAGGCAGTCTTGTAAAATGGACCAAATATCCGCTTCACCAACCAGTCACCGTTCCTGATACGCGCATCTGGGGAGTGACACACCGGGATGAGACAAGTGCTCAGAATAAAGGCAGAAGCAGTGGTCTGCCTCAGGCAAAAATCAGACTGATTGACGAGGTTCGCCAATCTTTCCCAAACGTTGTACTGCAGCCGGGCAGAGAGATTTCCGCCTGGCATCAGATTGTTGGCTTCCAGTTAAGCTGCTTGAACGCCTCCCCCCGCAAGCAGGGAAAGGATCAAGATGATGGTGGTCATCATGGAATTAGCTGTAATCAGGGAGAAGGCTGCAATCAAGATGTTCTCTGGTGTCGGCTCCTTGTCCTCCCACCAAACGGCATTCGCCTGCTCCTGGCACAGGGACTTGGCCATCTGCCAGGTGATCTTCTGTGCTGTCATCTGCTGTCGCCGCCTCCTCCGCTTGGCTCTCCCCGTCAGGGTGAGCTCCTCCATCTCCGGGATCGGGTCCGGAACTGCCTGGGTCCACGCCATTGGACTTGAAGTGAGGCTTGACACACCGTGCTGGAATCCAGATGACACCTGTAGGAGACATAATTGCAGCATACCCTCTCCCCCATGTTATGAGTGGTGCCGGGCCCTTCCAGGAAGGATCCGGTGGCACTCGGTAATGCACCATCGGCCGCGGGAGAGCCTCCGTGTGACGGAAGTGCCTCTCCTGTGGAGTGCAATCCGAAAAAACATTAAGGTGATTGTACGTAAACAATACCTTGTTCAGACAATGTTGTGCCTGACCCTGATTTTTGGGCAGGGCTGGTGCTTCCCCCCTTTCTGTTTGTTTGTCAATGTAGGACTTAACCATCCGATTGACCCGTTCCACAATTGCTTGCCCTTGCGGATTGTACAGAACGCCAAAGGTGTGCTTAATGTCCCAGGTGGCCATGAAGGTGGCCAACTGTCTGGAGCATTGTCGGTCTTCTCGTGCTGTGGTTTGCCCATGGCCGCGAAGCAGGAAAGGAGATGCTGCAGCCCAAACGAACTGTGAGAAAGTATTAATGCAAACGTGCATGTACTGCCATTTGCCAAAATGTGGGGCATGTGTGACGTCCATCTGCCACACCTGGTTGGCCTCTGTCCCTCGTGGGTTGACCCCCCACGAGGGCCCCCCTACCGCCCCTGCACAATGCGGACAGGAACGGACTATGCCTTGGGCTTGGGAAAGTGGCAGGTTGAACTGCCTTGCGAGTGCTTTGGCATTCTGATGAAAGAATGCATGTCTCTGAATTGGAGTTGTGAAGACTCCCAAAACTGACTGTTGCTGAATTTCCTTTGTGGCCGCATCTGCTCTGCTATTGCCCGCGGAAATCAGACCAGGCAAATCCTGGTGGCTTCTGATGTGGGCTATATAGAGCGCTTCGGTGAAGTTCCGCAAATGAAATTGAGTTGTGAGGAAAAGACTCAACAAGTTCTTGTCTATCGTGGGAGTGATGTACGCTCCCGGTAGACTGTGAAGCAAATTCCTAACATACTGACTGTCAGTAATTATGTTTAAGCGTTCTTTGGCAAAGATGCACAAGGCGAGGTTCACGGCTGCCAATTCCGCCCGCTTGCAGAAGAGTCAGGAGCGTGCGCCAAGCCTGTCCCTCTTGCCAAGTAAGAACATCATATGTGCGACCCCCATCAGTGAAAACTGTCCTAGCCCCCTGAAGTGGAACCAGGGACATTGATTCACACAAGGTGACTGTCTGCGTATGAAGCGAGATGAGTCTGGGGTCTTATGGCAAACCTCGGCGCATGACGTGCCAGGCTTCCCTTAGGTAAATTTCTCATGAAGGCCCCCCTGTGCATTTCCGCCCATGGCGTGTGTGCACACAATTCCTGGAGCTATTCCTGTGCTCCTGTGAGAAGGGTACCAGATGCTGGCTTAGCCTTTTGCCTGTGCTTAGACTAACAGCAAAAAAGGAAGGGGTGGTCTGAAAATGCCTGTGTCTGATTGAAAGTGTGACCTGACTGCATTCTTAAAACGGTCCTTGGCAGCCCTGGCTAATGAGTTGCACTCTGTACATTCTCAGGAGCTCAGGGACTAATCTTATTTCCTCCCTTTGTGCTCTGGAGTTTGTGAAATGTGTCTGCTCATTTAGAGTGGGTGCTGTGGTCCAGGTGCCATAGTTAAAATGACAGACTAAGACTTATTAAAAACAAGCCAACTATGACGTGCCAGCTGTAAGGAAACAATACACAAAAATGAAAAGACACACAAGTTAAACATTTCCAGCAGGGAGTTCCCATGGCGAAAGGAGGAAAGACAAGTCAGAAGTTAGCACAATGAGAATGCAACAACTCTTATCATAATGAAATCAGATTAGGTCAGATAATTAAGACAGCTGGCTGGGATCCTCCTGTTGAGGAATCCCTACCAGTAATTAACTCAGAAGCCTGTGAAGGGATGCAATTTAAGACTATAGAAAGAAATAAATTGGTTACTTTCAAGGCCTGGAGAGGAGTTTTCTTCCTGTAAAAAGGAAAAGGTTAAGCATTTTCTGAATATACAGAGCGCAAGAATGTTTGCGTGCTTTTTTCTGTGAAAGGGGTACAGTGAGTGAGTTATTAAAGTCAAAATACCAGAACAACAGCTTTCTTAAGAGAATGAAGGAGAGTTAGAACAATTCTCAACCTGCAGGCCAGATGCGGATTGGTGGGCCAGATGTGGCCCACATTGCTCTGCCACTACCTCCACCAAGCCAAGGAGGGCTGTGTGGCAAAGGAAGGGTGGGATGACTGTCCGGACCTCCAGAGCTGCCTGAGGCCACGGAACTTGGCCCCTGACTTTAAAAGGTTGAGAACCTAGGTTACAAGATGATAACACAGTACACACATGAAGACAATGCAATTCTCTCATTCCTAGTGAGATATGTGACTTAAAGATGCTAAGGGACATTCAAATGACCTTAAAACACAGAAATAGGGGTTTGAGAAACACAGGCGTAGGGAGGGGCCCCATAGTTTATGATTTAGTGAGGAAAACTCATAGAAGTGATTTTTGTTTTCAGATCGCGCTTCTGAAAAGAAAATCACCTCTTTCAGGCAGGTTTCTTCAATGCAAGGCTTTTATCATTTCCAATTATCTGTTTGCCTGAATGGCACGGATTGCAAAACCGGTTCTTAAGAGTGGCTTAATCCTTTGACAAGGAAAGGTCTCTCCCTGGCATATCCAAAAGACAAGCCTTTTGGCTGAAGGGAAGAAGGGGGGTCACTTTGCCCTATTACAGGCTAGGATTCCCCCCTCCCTCCTGCTTTCATTGCCCTGGGTGCCTTAAGCTGCTAAGCAGGCAAGGCAAAGAGGTCTTGCTCACCATGCTTTCTCAAACTTTAAATGGTTCCTGCCCATGAACAGAGTGCAAACTGTTTAACACACAATGCCTGATATTTCACAGTGACATTACCATGCAGTTAAACACAAGGAACACTTTTGCAATCATACTGTGGTCATAGAGACAAGGCTTTTGCAATCATACTGGTTCTTGCAGTCATACAGTCAGTGGTGCACCACGCATACACACATTTATTTACGCATTCGCACATTCCTCCCCTGATCTGCAGTGTTCTATCCTGCACATGAGGAGATGACTTATACACAGCTGGCTATCACAACCATCTGGGTGCTTCTACTTAGGGGTGAGTTTCTCTGGGCTACTCCGAGGTGAGACAAGTGGGTTCTGCCTGTGCCTTGGGAGAGCTCTGGGTACTATTGCTGGGATGGTTCCTCTGGCATAGCCAGGGCGATGGCTGCCTCCTTTCGAACCTGGGCCAGATGCATGCCGGAGGGCGGATTCCCGGATCTCAGTGCTGTCTCGCTCTCCAGCGCCAGTGTGACCATTTGGTCTTAGGCTTATTGGGACAACCTTTTGAAGATCTGCCTGGTCTAGATTGGCATTCTCTTCTAAGGTGTCTCATTTTTCCACACTGGAAGCAGGCGCCTTTGGGTTTTGGCACTGCTCGGCGCCTGAGTGTGGTAATGGGTCTGCTCTGGAGCCCTGCGTGGCCAGGGGCTGTGCAGATTTCCATGAGCAGTGGGCACTGAGCAGGCAGGTAGACAATAGTCTGTCTGCCTGAACGTGTGTCTGCCTTCAGACAGGCTGAACACAGCAGCTGGGTGTTAGCTAATTGTACTGCTGGCAATTTCCCCGTGAATGGATCTTCCTCACCCATGTGCTGGATGGAACTCTTGGTAGTCTGGGAACTTTTAACTGTCAGAGAAGCGCCAGTGCCTCTCATGCCATGAATTCCTTCAGTGACGTCTGCAGCTGTCACTGAGGGAAAGCATCCTACACTACCCTGCTTAAGCTGAAATGACGGAAAGAGACTCATTGGGGCTGATGGTTCTGACTGCGCTGGGGGTTCCTGGGTCTCTATCCGGACTGGGTCTACCTCTTCTAAGAGCTTCCTACACTTGCTCCATGTGCTGATTATGCTATCTGGAGCTCTCGGGGCTTGCTGAATGCAGGCTCCTATCCTGTCCCAAAGTTGGAGGTTAAGCATGCCTGTTTCTGGATAAAGCAGACAATTGTCCCCCAAGTACGCCAAGAGATCCGCTAACTTAGAGCTGTGAATGCGTGTCTGGTATACTCTGGCCAGGGCCTTGAGTTCCATTAAGTGAACTCTCTGGTTAGCGGTCGGACATTGCCTCTGAGGACAAGTCCCCATATTACCTGCTGGTCCTTTGAAGTTTTCCTCCTCGGGACGATGCGACACGTCTGAGTTCTAGGTAACAGGCTTGGTGTGACGAACCTCTGGGAAGGAGCTCGGAGCGTGGACTGCTGCCACGGGCCCTCAGCGGCCTCTGCGCTGAAGTCAGGGTTTCACAGCCGACCCTGAGTGGAATGCGTTTTCCCACTGAGCAAGCTGCAGCAGTGCTTTGGAGCATGCTCTGCCTCTTTGGAATGCCTCGCCGCGTAGCTATCACTCAGATCGGATGGCTTTCCGACCAGAGCTGCCGCGCTGTCCTCCGGGACGATTTGGACATGGTTCTGGCGTAGAACCGGACTGCGAAGATCGCTTACTCACGAGTAGAATCACGTCTCGGGGTCACCAGATGTTGGATCGGGGCCGCGAAGCGGCTGTTGGGTCCCGAAGGAGACTGGTCAAGCAATGAGACATGAGGCAAGATGGAGCGAAGACCAGTGATTTAATGAGGCAAATCATCAATATTTATCATGTATCGGCTGCATGCAAAAGAACTGCGATCTGGCAGAATCCATATGCCATGTTTACACGGGTTAATTGGGAAACTCTACAGGGGAGTTAATTAACTAACTTAATCAATGACCGGGGAACTCCATTGTTCCAAGCTATCGGGGGTAAACATGTGGCTGGTATTGGTTTTAGGGCTCAAGGTAACCTGCAGATGCTAGATTACCTATTACATGACTAGCGAGTTAGTCATTAGCTTCCTATTGTCCGAGCTGCCTGTCAGGTCAGCTGTGGGTGAATTAAACCCTATCTAATATTCCGCTCCCCCAATTTCTGTCCCTTCAGGAACCCCTGGTAACGAGGTGATCGCCAATCCCGGGGTTCTGTCAGGGCCAGTATACCAATTGTGTGCGCGGATACCACATACTGGAGCCAGTGTTGTGCTAAGAGAGTGGAATGGCATTGTGGGATTATTCTTCCTGTATGTAGTCCCGTGATGGTGAACCAGATGTTCTTGGACTACAATTCCCAGAAGCCCAAGCACCCTGTGAATCAACATGAATGGGTTTACTGCAATTCACCTGGCCCGCACTGTACCCGTTGCTCCCAGAAGTGGAAGTAAAACACGCCCATACTGGTGCATTTTACTTCCGCTTTTGGGAATGACGAGGGCAGTGCAGGCTGGATGAATCGCAGTAAACCCATTCGTGTGGATTCACAGGGTGCTTGGGCTTCTGGGAATTGAAGTCCAAGAACATCTGAAGTGCCAAGGTTCACCATCATGGGTGTAGTCACTTTCCCAGTATTGCACAACTACTCCTTTTTAGATAATGCATCGATTGGCTTCCTCACCAAAGAAATTAATGACTGAGAAATATTCCTGAATTGTGTATAGTTGCATCGCTATGAAGATTTATGGGATATATTTTGCACAATATTACACTGATGACATTGCAGTGGTGACTGCATGAGCAATTTGTGTTGTGAGATCTTCTTTGCAAGTGATTCCAACTAAGCCTGATTCCTATCATGTGTCTTTGTGTAATCTATGATCTGTCTTAACTGTTAAACTCACTAAGAGAAACAATAACTTAATATATAAGGATGCGATTTAGTGGGTTGGATCCAGATTGTGTCCAGAGTCCTTTTCTGATTGGGTAGAGTGTAATGCTCTACTTGTGGTGCTCTTGTGTAATCTCCTGCTCATATGATGCAAATAAGAATTGCATCATTCAAAGAAACACAGCTTCTAATTACATAAAGGGCTAGGGAATATCTCATTGTGCAAGTTCTGGAGAGTACAACCACTCATCCATGACTATTCTTCAAGCAAGAAGAGTGAAAAGGATTGTGTCCTAATACTCTGGAGAACTCACTGGTTTTCTGTACTGCAATCAATAAAATGTACCTCACATCACAAGTAGTTTTTCCATTGCTTTCAATAAGACTGAAGTGTAAGTAATCCTGTAATATATTCTTATTTCCAGGTAACTGAAAAAGAGAAGAGAAACAGGCTGCTGCTGCCGCCACCAAGGAGGCATAGTGAACATATGATCAACCCAGAGTAATCTCTAACATGAAATTAGCATTAACTAAATGCATACCAAGTTCAAGATCCTCACTCAGTGTGGTTCATGGTTTGAGCAATGATTCACTTCAGGATTTGGTGAAGTGTCTCTCTTTCAAACCCTGAGTTTCTCATGCCTTTAAAGATCATTGACCTGTTCACTCTCACAAGTCCTAGCCACCTTGGCCAATGGCCAGGAATCACCAGAGTAGCAATCTAGAAACATTTAGAGAGCCATGTGTTTCTGACCTCTGTCTTAAGGAATGCTAAATTGATGAAGAAGAGAAATAAGTTCTTAAATGTGGAAGATAGGGAAGTGACAATGTAGGACGGATGATCGTTTTCCAGTCTGGGATGTCTAATGTCCTGTTATGATTGTATTACAGGCAGAAATTTAACTGGTGGTACATTACCTATAATTGTATCTCTTTGACAGGATTAACACCTGATGAATTTCTCCTTGTCACCCAGCAAGTTAAAAACACAGGAGGTTTTCAAAATAATTGGAGTGATGCTACCTGATGCTCTGATAAACATTCACAACATCTAAACAGGCAATTTCCCAGTCTGTATCACTATTCTAATGCACCACATAGGCATTCTTTTGTTGCAAGGGAGAAGTTGCCTCATGGTGCAATTACAGTAGAAAGGGCTTCCAGTGCAAGCGAAGAGTACCCAAACTACTACTATTGAAAGTTGTTGCTTTTTTCAACACTTCTGGCAGTGTAATTCCTTGGGAGACAGCTTTGGAGATAAAAGGCTTAATAAGCTTGGCAGCAGCTGCAATTCATGTTTGCGTATACATTTTCCCCTGAAAGTGTTTTCAGGAAAAATCCCATTGGCATGGATTTGTTTAAGGTGGATCCCAGCTTGCCAAGAAGTGACCCACACACTATGATCATGGAGCCATCTCCTGCGGCATGTATGAAATGAGACATGCAGGATTTAATACTGGGACTGCAATGGACTGCCGCAACCTTGAGGATACTGACAAGGTGCGCCTTCCCAGCAAGTCCATCTGGCATGGCTTCTTCCACCTCCATGACCGTTGGGAATCAGAATAGTGAAGTGGTTCCTCTTCCGCTCGTTTTGCCGTTGGGCCCAATGTGATGGTTTCCAGTGGCATTTCCTCCACTGAGGGGGACCATCACCCCAACTAAAGGGGCTCATCCACCTGTAGCGGTTGGTCCCTTTAGCCATTGGTCACCCTGGCAAGGCAGGGGTGAAGTCGGAGCACCTGTGGGCGGCCCCTCCCATGGCTAGAAGAAGCCCCGCCGCCACCAGCATCTTGGGGGCTTCTTGCTCCTTCCCCCCGTCCTGGCAAGGTGGGGGTGAAATCGGAGCACCTGTGGGCAGCCCCTCCCACGGCTCCTTCCCCGGTCCGGCATTGGCCGCAGGGAAGTCGAGCACACCTGGGACTCCTGGCGTGAGGACTCACAAATTGCCGCCACCGTGTCTCACTCTGCTCCTTCCCAGTCCGGCATTGGACGCAGGGAAGTTGAGCATACTGTATTTCGGGGTTATTATATTGTAATTAGTGGTTGATTGTTTTAGTTATGTATAATATTTTGTTATTGTGATTATATTATGTTATTATTGTCTGTTGTATTTTTAATATGTTGTAATGCTGCCCAGAGTCGGCCGTGTGCTGAGTGGGGTGGGGTATAAATTAAAACTTTATTATTATTATTATTATTATTATTATTATTATTATTATTATTATTATTATTATTATTATTATTATTATTATTATTATTATTATTATTATTATTATTTAGGGAGTCAGGTTATTTACTGTCACCCAACACTACTGTAGCAGGATATTTGGCTAGACAGATTTAGTAAGATCACATCTGACAAATCTCTGTGTTTGTACTTAACATGAGTATAGTGAGATTTTTGCCAAGACACTTTGTGTTTTCTATGGGTAACTCCTCCTTCAAATGTTCGCAACATGTGACCAATCAGCAACTAGAAACTAGTTACCTCTGAAAAGTGTCATTATTTTTAGCCGGTGGTTAATAACTGTTCTCCATTGGTTCTATACTTTAAAGTGATATAGGCATAAGCACTATTGATTTGTAGTACACAAAAGCAATAAACAGCTGCTCATTTTGGTCAAAGCTGATGTGAAGGTGTAGCTCTTAATCTCTAAAGCTATTCTGAACATATCACAAAGCAATATTGATTATTGCTTTTATATGGCAAACTAGGGCACGGGGGAGGATCCTCTCCTTTCCTTTGAGAGTAATGAATTGTATAATGTAGTTTTTTTTCTCATGACAGTCACCTGGAGAGGTGACTGGAGAAGCTGCCTAGGGTGATAAATTGAGAATGGGATAATACAATAATCAGCATTCATTTTTAGAGCTGAGATGATTTGGGGAAGGATGGTTTTTTATGAAATTTCTCCCCCGTGAAAACAGTCCTGGGAGGATTCAGGGGAACAAAAGAGTGATCACAAAAATAAGTGTACTCCATGCATTCCTACTTCAGTGCATATCAGAACTATTGTTATAAAATGCATCTCTTTGTACTCCCAAGTCCCTATATTTTGGTATCACCTGTTTCCAAAAATGTTGTTGCACTTCTTCACATGCCATATTTGATTCTGAATATTGGCTATCATCATGGTGATCAGCCATGAAGATTGTCCTGGGAACAATATAATGCAGTAGTCTTCTATTTGCCTTCCACATTGCAGAATGACACCAATAGCCCTGAGCTAGTTCTGCCAGTCACTTTCTGGTCCTGAGACCTTTTGGCATACAAAGTCATCACCAGCCATGGACCAGTATTGATAAAGTTGCTGCCCTCCACAAAGATGAATTCACATGGGATATAATCCACTTAGGGGCCATCACCCTTCCCTGTGGACTTTGCCACCCAAGGCCATTAGTCCTCAGAGTTGTCAGGTTAGTTAACCCCTGTCTGATGATCAGCATTGAGTCTCTGGCAGTATAGTCTACTCTATTACCATGGCAGAATAACCTGGCCAGACTTGCCAAAAATGTTGCCTGTTGTAAAGAAATAGGAGTGATCATCATTTAAAGTCCAGCTTTTGTAATACCCTTATTAGACCATTAAAACAACACCAACAAGTGAGTTTTTGAGCCTTTAAAACTCTTCACCAGGCAAAACATCTCAGACCTTGAGGTAGGGCAGACAAAAAGAAGTCCAAAAATCACTCTGACTAGATGTTGGAGCTGCAGAATCTGAAGTTAAACAGGAGCTTCCAAGATGGAGTCAGCAAACTTGAAGAATCAGTTTGAGGCATGCTTGTATCAGGTTTTTCCTTCAAGAGAGGTAACACATTTTGGTGACATTTTTGTAGCCCAATGAATGTATGTTTGCATTTTAATTAAAGATAATACAGCTGTGCATCATCATGCAGCCCATCAAAAATCATTATGTGACATCTTAGATGAATACTATCAAGGACCAGTGTACCTGTGCTGCTGAATGAGAGAGGACTGAGGTGGTGGAAGGCTGTGATCATTAAATAGACAGCAGGTGATGACTCACATTGCCAAAATCAAACAGACCTTTGTATAAGTGTAAAAATAGCACAGCAACAAAAATGTCAGCTTGAAACCTTTCAACTCTGTGTTCTTTAATTTTTGTAGGGAGAAGTGGATCAGTCCAAAGTGAATTTACAGTGAGGATATTGTGGAATCTGTCAGCCATTCTCTGTGCCTAAGGGTAGCATCCAGGTCCATAAGCCACGCAAGACTTTTTTTTGAAAAACAACAACAACCCTCACATATACAATTTGTTTTAAACCAGAGGTTGGGGTTCCCAATTTATGACCTGTGGGCTAGCCCTGGCTCCTGATGTCATCCAATCAGGCCCGGCGCTGCCTTCACCACACCCGGAAATGGAAGCGGGCAGATTTACGTCATCCATAAAACATGCCCCCCATGCGCAAACATGCTCATGATTGTCATAAACACAAAAGTGGGCACATTTACGTCAGCCGTAAATGTGCCCGCTTCTGCTTTCGGGGGCATGGTCTGACATGTGCTGCTGTCCTGAGGGCATGGTCAGGCCCCTGAAAAAAAGGTTGACCACCTCTGTTTTAAACTGTTCTTGCCACACTTCACTGAATGGAAAAGTGTTGCAAAGCACCACTGTTAGTCTGGATTTGTGCTCTTTGAATTAAGCTTTAAGGAAACTTCTTCCACTTGAAAAATCACACTGCCAAATGAAAACTTTACTTTCTTCTGTTTCTAGTTACACTTAAAACTACTGTAAGAGCAAAGAGATGTCAGAGAAAAATTGCCTCCATTTTCTCCACCTTCATTTCCTTGAAACATTCACTAACTTTACTTAGAGACATATTTTGTTGGTGGTCTTCAATTAGCTTGAATGAGATTCTCCAGAGTTCCTGTCTGAATCTCCCAGATCTTTGCCATGTCTGGCACAAGCAGTGATGCACTGCAATTTTTTTTTACTACCTACTCTGTGGGCTGGCTGGCCAAATCTGTGGGTGGGGCCAAATCAGTGGGTGGGGCCAAACATCCTGCATTATGGTCTATGGAGGAGGGCGTGGTCAACCAAGTGGGCATGGCCTGGGGGAATTTCCTCTACTGGTTCTACAGAACCTGACAGAACCTGCTGCAGTGCATCACTGGACACAAGGATATCGATCACTTCCTCTCACAGTTGCTGAGTGTGGCTGTGTCATAGAGGGATTGTGTTGTTCTATTTCAGAAGTGAAATTGTCTTTGTTTGGATGTCTCTGATTCAAAGAAAACATTTTTGAAACCAGATTCCAGAGTCCTGGATTACTGGTTCAAGGAATGGAGATCTCACTGCATTCTTTCAATTTGTCATAGACCTGGATAATCCCTCTGAGAACATTTGTCCATGCAAGTTAAAGAGATTTCTTTAAAAGGATAGTTCAAACAGAAGAAAACAACATTCTAAGAATCAAAAGTTCAACATACACACCAAGAAAGGATAGAACTCTCTTCTGACAAGGTAAGTGGGCAGCCATCAGTACTTTGAAGGTTTACTGAACTGATGGCAATACACAGAAGTATCCTGCTCCATAGCCTTTCCTCTTTTTCAGCTGCACACTCCATGACTAAACTGACAGACTCTAAATAAACCCATGAGATGGATTTACTCAACAAGGGAAGGAATGCCCTTGAATTGGCAACCCATGAACAGGATTATCAATGATAAGACCTTTCAGAAGTCACTAATTCACAGGGTTGCCATATGTCAGGAGCAACTTGACAGCATGTAACAACTACAATTAACCCTGAAGCTTCTAAAATCAAAATAATGATTGACTCTGAGTTTTAGACCCCTTATTCTAGGAACATGTCCTCCTCTCTTCTGTTAAGTTGTTTATTCTGTTCCTAGCAGATGGTCATCCTAACACCTTCAGAATACAAGGAATTTAGCCCGTCCTACTAGGGCAGACAGGAAAGGCTCACTGGTGGTCCCATCAGTGAAAGAAGTACATCTTATTGGGACCAGGAAAAGAGCCTTTTCCATGTCTGCCCCTGCCCTGTGGAACTTCTTACCACCTGAGTTGCATCTCCAGATGGAACTACTCCCCTTTAGAAAGATGCTGAAGACATGGTTCTTCCAGCAGGTTTGGGGCACGCTTGTCTCTACCAGTCAAGCCCGGTGGCTGATTTAGCCTATGTGAAGGGCTGCCCCTCTGGCTTGGTGATTCTGTTTTAACGGGGGTAGGGTGGGTTGGGTTGTTTTTTTAATGATGATTTGTTTGTGTTTTTAATGCTGGTTTTAATTGGGGTTGTTAGGTTTGTTTTAACTATTGTTGTTTAATTGTTTTTATTGTAATTTTTATTATATTGTTAGCCACCCTGAGCTGTGTACTCACCAGGAGGGCGGGATATAAATAAATAAATAAAGAAAGAAAGAAAGAAAGAAAGAAAGAAAGAAAGAAAGAAAGAAAGAAAGAAAGAAAGAAAGAAAGAAAGAAAGTCATGTTTGCAATCAAGGTCCAGAACTATTGTTTGACTTACAAATTCCTCTCTGGTTCTCTTTTTGTGTCCTGATCTGATGCCTCTAGCTTTCAAGACATATGCTCATTTATATCAAAATTTCAGTTAATAGCAACAAAATAATGCATTGGTGTATTTTATCTTTAACTGTTGGTTACAAAGAGATTATCAATTATTTATAGCCTATATTCTAAGCCTATATTTTATATATAATTTCATTCTAGCCTTAGTTTTATGGTTATACCTTTCTATCTATGTTATCTTAAGTTGCTTGTGTGTACCTATGTTGTGTGATTTATGGCCTATGGAAAAATATACATGTCTAAAGGTAGAAAGCTCCTTAAAAGCTAACAAAAAGAGGGATTCTAGAACCTTGCATTGTGAAAGCAATGTCTAGACTTTGAGGTACATTGAGATTTCCCTAGTACTGGGGTCAGCAAACTTGGCTCTCCAGATGTTCTTGGACTTCAATTCCCAGAAGCCCTGATCAGAGGCTGGAGAGCTATGTTTGCTGACCCCGCTCTAGTACATTCTCTCTCATTAAAAACAATCATCAAGACACATGTAGCATACAAGATGCTGCATGGCACATTGGAAACCATGTGAGCAATCAAGACCAATCCTTATGGTATTTGATTGTAGTCGCACCAGGTTTGTTATGGTCCTTATGATCCTAAAAATTAGGGATAAGCAATAGGCAGGAGCAGACTTAAATCAGAAGACATAATTCTAATTCTAATTTTTTAAAGAAAGCGTGGCTCAGGAATGTGAACACATGACGCCCTCCAGATGTTTCTGGACTACAACTATTAATATTTTTCCCATTTGGCCATGCTGGGTGGGACTGCAGGGGAACTGGAGTCCAGTAGCGTAAAAAGAGTCAATTGTTTCCTACTAGTGGTATATACAGTTGCTGGTCTATGGTTGGGGGAGTTGATGATGGTAGAAGAAACATAATGTAATTAAAACCAGCTAGCATGACCAAGATCAAGGCCATAGCCAGGATTCTAGATGTTTTTTGGGAGGGAGGGGGGGGGGCAAAAAAATTTCAGGAGGGGCGACAATGTGACACACACATATATAACATTGGCATCCCAGAGTCGGTGTGTGTGTGTGTGGCCCTGTTAGCTCAGGAGCCCCCCCCCCCCAGGATCCCCTCTGGCAACGGCCCTGACCAAGATCCAAAGTCAAGCTAACAGAGTGGATATTTCTGCTGCTATAGTTATTCAGCATCACATTGTCCACGAGTGGTAACACATTCTATATTGTACAACCATTTGCTCAAACTGTAGTGCAGGCTGTCCTTATGTGGATTCTGTAAATGAATATCTTCTACTGGACAAGGACAGTGTTGGGTCCTCCTGGCTACTACTATAAAATTATGAAAGAGCTGAAGAGCTCAATCCCTTTCTTATACTTTGGTCAGTCCTACTAAAGATATGGAAGAATTGTGGTGGCTTAGTGGTTAAGACACTGAGCTTGATGACTGGAAGGTTGGCAGCTCAGCAGTTTGAGACCTGAGTGCTGCATGATGGAGTGAGCTCCCATATCTGTCCCAGCTCCTGCAGAAGAAAACACTAGGTAAAGGTTTCCCTTGTTCAAAAGCCAGTCGTATCCAACTCTAGGGTTCAGTGCTCATCTCTGTTTCAAAGCCGAAGAGCCAGTGCTGTCTGCTTCTGCAGACGTTTCTGTGGTCATGTGGCAGGCATGACTAAATACCGGAGTGCACAGAATGCTGTTTCCTTCCCACCAAAGTGGTCCCCATTTATCTACTTGCAATTTCTTGCTTTCGAACTGCTAGGTTGGCAGGAGCTGGGACAAAGATGGGAGCTCATTCCATCCTGCAGTACTCGGGAATCGAACTGCTGACCTTCCACCTCCCAGTCAGCGTCTTAGCCAATTGAGCCATTGCAGTCCCTATTTTAAAAAAGAAATAAGTTTATTGTGATCATGGAGATTTGTTTGCAACTTCTTAAAGAAAAATAGTTTTCAGAAAGGAAGCAAACAGAAATGTAGCTTCTGTTATCATGACATTTCAAGAGCTAACTGGAAGTCTTAATACCTATGGTTTATCGTTTCAAAGTGACAATGAATATGCTGTTATGTACACTAATTATAGTTTAGCCTTTCCTGACTCTTATCCTAAATGAAAATGAAACAAACTTAATACTTAGCTAAAACATGCAGTTTGTTCGTTTAATAACAACTGTTCATTGTTATTCTGACCACCTAGTTTCCCAGAGGGATGAAACAATAAATTAAAATTATTAGGAACAGATTGAAAAACAGTTATCAACCCTGTCTTTAACTCACAGGTAGACAACACTTGGCCAGCTATCTTCATTCAAACCCCCTCCCCCCAGACCAATTCAGTGGACAAAAGGCAAGAGTACCAATTGGCAATAGTGGCACTGCAGGGAAAAGAACATTTCTTCTTCCCAGAGAGAAAAGGAATGAGGCACTTTGCAGGGTGCTGTGGTGCAGAAGACATGGAGATGAAAGAACGCAATTGCCACCAAGGGTTGGTGGTGTCAAAACAGACAAGCCACATTCTGACATAATTTTAATTAGAAATTACAGCTGGGATTCTCCTGCATTCGAACTACCATGTATCGCACATGGTGACCAGGCCTTGGCTCGCAGCGGCTGCCTCTCCACCTGCTCCCTCTGATCAGCTGGGCTGGTCACCTCGTCCCAGGACTAACGGGACGGTTTGCCGACTCAGAGAGAGAAAGCAAAGTGGACTTTTGGTAGCGTTGAGAAAGGGTGCCTTGACTAAGTTAACCCTGGCAGGGAAAACCAGTAAGGAAAATGGGGATCTAATGGATAATTGCAGTGCCTTAAAAAGTGTCGCAGATAGAAAAACTCTGCATTGCCCTCTGAGACTGGTAGCGGCTTCATCTATTAGATCTTACTCACCCTTATCATGGCTTTCTTATGGGAATTTGGCCTTTGGTGTTTCAGCTAGGTAAGGGGGAGGCAAGCTCAGTCCTGGGAAGACGGGACTCCCAAAATCTCTCCCTCTCTAGCTCCCTTGATTATCGGGCCCAGCTGCACTGGCCGGAATAACAAAGAGTCCGTGTTGTAAAGTAACAAGGCCATCTCTGAAAAATTCCCTTTTCAACTCCTTCTCAGCTAGAAGGAGGCAGAATAACCGTTCTTGACAAAATAAATCCTTTCAAAGGTTTATTGGAATAAAAAAAAGAGAATATTCCAAAATATATTATAAAAATCCTCTCTAAACTATTCTACAAAAATCCATTTTTCTAAGAAAGTAAATCAGAGTTTCAAAAAGAAATACTTATCTAAAAAGAGTGTGGCTTGAGAGCCGCCCATATGGGTTATAGGTTGGATCCAGTCTGGAAGACGAAGAGCAGTATCCCGAGATGGTATGAGATAACTGCTCTGTTCCTCTCCTAATCTGGCTCAATCACCATGATATTTATACAATTCGTGGTGAGAATGCCTGTGGAGGTTTTCTGAGTTACAGACAACTCTTTTTGATGTCCAGTCTGGGACAGGACATTTAATCAGCATTCTCATCTGAAAGATGTACATTTCACGTCTACCAACAGGTGGCTCGTCTGAGAATCGTGCTTCTCCCAGGTAATTATTCTGAGAACAGACACTTTCCCAGATTCGCTGTCTGTGAACGGAGGTCAGAGTGACCTGCCACTTTTAAATGAGTAGAAGTCTGCTTCTGCGTACAGTAGCCTTCCAAAATGGACCCGTTTAGGCTAAGCAAAGTTAAACAATTTAACAGAATAAAAGCAGATTAATACCATAAGCAAGCTAAGCTTTAAGTAAACAGAATAACGAATTAAAATTAATTCTTCCCTAGCTATGAAATCACGACACCACGTACCTTGGGTTGTGGTCCTTTGTGGGAAGAGATGGAAAGAGCCAAGACATGAGTTATGTAGGCAACTAAGAAACTGGTGAGTTGCATCTTTTAAGACAATGAGCTTTTACTAAGAGCCAAGATTAAATGTAAGTGGGAAACAAGCTTTGCTGTCTCCTGCTCTCTCCCCCGCCCCCACCATCATCCTGGGCCATTTTGATCTGTGGTTTCTCTGGTAAACCATTTCTATGGGAGGTCTCAATGGATAGGAAGCCTTTTACACTTTCTACACCATATTATTGGAAGGAATATATGGTGCTGGAGTGCATCAGGGACCCTCATCTCTGAAAACCAAGTCTTTGCTTAGGGTGCTGAGCACTGTGGTATCTCATTTTAAAAGAGTTATTTTAAAAAGACCAAACAAAAACAAGAAATCTCCAGTAATCTTTTTTTTAAAAAAAACCTGAGCTGACATTTAAACCCAAGTGACAGATTTTCTTTCTAGCTCCTATAGAGGCAAGTGCCACAACCCATCATATTAAGCTGGCAGTGAGAAAGAACAGTAACAAAAGAAAGCAACATCGTTTTGCAGGATTTGCTATGTCTGCCTTGTGTTGATCTACTGCACTTGTACTGTCTTCAAATGTCACATACAGAAAGGATTGGTTTACCGGTAGCCTTTATGTGGCATGAACCATTTTGTTCAACCTGGCTTTCTTACAGTCTCATTCCCAGACAGATGGATGGGAAGACAGCATCTACAGGAGTCTTGCTTAACAACAACAAGATGAATTCTTCATGTTGCCTGCACTGCATCTATCTCATCCATCCCTTTAATGGTAACATTACTGCCGTCTGTTTTTTTTTCTGGACAGACTTCTTGCTCTTCACACACAATGGCAGCAGCCAGAAAATCCGTTCTTAGAAATGCTGCAAGGTTACTTTTGATTTTAACTATGGGCTCATCTATGATGTTGAAATAAATGAAGAGCTGGGTCTGTGTTTTCATTTATTTATTATTTATTTAGTTTGTTTATACCCCACCCTATTGGTATAAACACCACTCAGGGCAGCTTACAAAAAGAAAGTCCCATATTATAATAAAACCCTAAAAGACATCTAAAGCTAAAGAAGAATCATAAAACAACCAAACCCTACAATACCCACCCTAACCCCTTAAGAAGACAAAAAGGAATTAAAATAGGAATTAAAAGGTTTTTTTAAAAAGGTGGGGGAGGGAGAATAAAATCAGAGGGTTTGTCTTAGTACTGTACTAGCAGAGGTACCCGTCGTTGCCCGGGTGGGGCCCAACCCAGGCCGAGGAGAGACCCGGGCACATTCCCCCCCGGCCTTCACCCCTGATGCCTTACCTTTTTGTCTGCTGTCATCACCCTCATGATGGTGCCGGTGCCAGTGCCAGTGCTGGCGGCCTAGGCCTCGCCGGGTGCTGCATTGCCACAGCCAGCCCCAACGCCAGACAGGCCTGGAGGCGGTTCCGGTGGCTGCTCCACATGGTGCCAGGCTGCATAGACATTACGGCCAGTGGCCTCCGGCGGCCTCCCCAGTGACTACAGTTGGCAGGCAGCCATCGCAGCCCAGCTCCCCCATCGTCCTAAGAGTTGCCTCAGGTGGAAGGGAGGATCCATTTTTGGGGGACCGGGCAGAGGACGGGGCTGGGCCGCCACTTTCCACAGCCGCGAGGCCTGTGGAAGGTGGTGGCCCGATCCCGTCCACTGCCCTCCCTCCAGCTGTGGGTTCTCCCTCCCCCCAAGGCACACTTCAGGAGTGCGGAGGAGCCAGGCTGCATTGGCCACCCACCAACAGTAGTTGCTGGGGCAGCGACACCCATAATGGCTTCCTGGAATGCCAGGTGGCTTTGGTGCATGCATGGAATTTTGCGCATGTGCCACAGCCAGGAACGTCATGGAGGGTTAGGTGCGTGCATGGATTTTCATGCATGCATGGATTTTTGTGCATGCGCAGTCACCTCCCCCGGTTGTTTCTGGTGGCTGGTGGGGGCCTTTGCAGCCTGTTTTTGGGGAGAAAAAGCAAGGGAAATAAGCCTACCGGGGCAATTGTGATGTCATCACCAGAGCTCAACCAATCCCCGGCTGACTGGGTCTAGGGCTCCATGACATCATCATCATCATCATCATCTCACAACAACAACAACAACAACAACAACAACAACAACAACAAAAAACAACAACAACAACAACAATGGATCAATTTCAGGGGCATACCCCTCCCCATGGGGCTTGTGACTCTTGCAGTGACCAAGGTATGTATGTGCCGAGTTTCAGCGCGATCGGTGCAGGGGTGTGGATTTGTATAAGCAACTCATGCCAGAACACCTTGGTTTTATAGACAGATATGAAAGCTTTCTGTGCTCCTAATGGCAGCATGAATTTGGTCAGTGTAAAGCTGGGCTTTCTCACCCTGATGAACAGGAAAGGAATAGTACCTCCTAGCAACCCCATCACTAGAGAAACAGTTCTAGCAGTTTGAATCATGAGGCAAAGTTGCCATGTGCAGCCTTTACACATGTGTAAAGTGAGATAGTTTGGTTTCCCACAATCCCTCTAGATCAGGGGGTCAGTAAACTTGGCTCTCCAGGTGTTCTTGAACTTCAATTCCCTGAAGCCCAAGTCAATACACCTGCTGATTAGGGCTTCTGGGAATTGAAGTCCAAGAACACCTGGAGTGCCAAGTTTACAGACCCCTGCCCTGGATGAAGGAGTTGTGGCAAAAAAAAGCACAACAATGATATGGCTAGAGACAAACACCTCTCTACAAGACTGCTGTACCACGGGTTAGGTCTTGGTGGGGGTTCCGTGGTTTGCTGTTGATTGCTGTTTCTGCCCATTACAAAGTGAGTATACACAGCAACGGCTGTTTAAATTATTCATGAAAAGCTTTGCAATCTTGAATCCTTTAATTCTTTCATGCCTGTAGTACAAAAGGAAATGCCAATGCTCCCTGCTTATAGATTTTGTAAAATAAAATCCTCCAGCAAATCTTGGCAGGTGAAACAAAAATTAATTGTAAAGCATCAGTTGCTATATTGCTCACCAAAATTAATGGTCCCACTGCTGAAGCAAACCCATAGATTAGCTTTTCCGATCTCTTGAGTTTGGCAAGCTGCCTTTTAGGCTTTTTTACTCAACGCTCTGGAGGCCACAGATGGATGCAAAAGGATGGCTTGATATCAATGAAATAGCATAAGGTTGTTGCTTCAGGCAATGATTAGGAGTTAAGATAGCAGGCCCATAATTGGTGATGTGCTAAACCCCACCAGATAAATTCCATCTGTGTGTCTGCTCCTTGATCTTGACCAGTGGGTTTGCATGAAAATTGCATTGGGGGTTGTGTGTGTGTATGTAAATCCCCTACACCAGTGATGGTGAACCTTGGCACTCCAGGCATTCTTGAACTTCAATTCCCAGAAGCCCTGATCAGCAGGAGTGCTGACTTGAGCTTCTGAGAATTGAAGTCCAAGAACACCTAGAGTGCCAAGGTTCACCATCACAGCCCTACACTATTACTTCTCTAACAGTGGTCATAGTCACATGTCATGCTAAATCAGGGTTAAGCCACAGTAAGGCTTGGATTTTTACACTTCTCCTGCAGTGTGATTAAGGGGAGGAGCCTCCCTCCCTTTGCTTTTTGTTCACAAATTATTGCAGGGCAAGAAACTGTGATTAATTATAATTTAACTGTTACATGAGGGGGAGGGGACACATCAAAGGAACCTACCTGAAGAGCAAAAGCATTACATTCAAGCATCCCTTGGGTAACAACGTAGACCTGGCTGATCTTTTTGATCCAGAAACATTGCATTTAAAACTTGCCGATTTGTGCAGCACTCCGACATGGATAAAGAATACAAGAAGTGTTACGTCTGTGCTCTTGCTTTCTTCCTATGAGCTCAAGGTGGTAAGTATGGCTCTCCTAATAGACACTTTAAGGCACAAATTCTCAACCTGTAGTCTGTGGGCCAAATGTGGCTCACGATGCCACTTCATGTGGCCCCTCACTGCCTCCACCACACCAGGAAGTGCCATGTGGTTGGAGGAAGGGCAAAATGGTTGTCCAACCCCTGAAGCTGTCTGAGGGAGCATGACCTGGCCCCTGGCTTTAAAAGGTTGATAACTACTGCTTTATGGTCTCATCAGTCCTGTGAGGTCGATCCCACTAGGATTACTGTCTCAACTCACCAAGTGACCTTAGTGGGGACTTGAACCCAGATCCTCTGAAGCTCCCTATGTGCCCAGTCTATTAGGTTAAACTCCCTACAATACTGAATTGCATTGCAGTGTTGGTACATATAACATGGACACATGCACGTTTTAAAACATGCCCTGTTCCAATAAAAACATAATCAAAGTCTTTGAAAGAGTGCATACCTTTGGCCTCTCTCCTTTATGGAATGTGACTGCCAAGCCCGGAGGTGTGTTTCTTCTGCTTCATCAATTAGTACATGTTTGAGCCTGGGAATGCTGCATGTGGTTGTGTGTGTGTGTATGTCCTGTCTGCTAGGGCACAATGGCACATCTATTTTAAAATCAGATTTGTCAGGTTAAACTCCCGTTCACAGCTAAAAGGCACCCGCAGCTGCAGTGCATTTGTGAGGATGAATGAGCTGGGAATGAAAAAAGGTTTTTGCTGTGTGGCTGATATTTTAATGTGCCATTGAGCCCCTGAGATGCTCTGTTCTAGTTCAGTAGTTCTAAGAAGAGCAGTTCCCTGGGGTGGGGGTGGGGGGCTTCAGTACCCAGATTAATTGAAATAACTCCAAGGGTTTTTCTTAATTCCTCTTTCCTCTGCTTCTTTCTCTCTCTCTCTCTCATAAGCCTTGCAAATAGAATGTTATTTTCAATAGATAGGGCTAAAAACACAGTTCAAATGGAGTTAGCATGAAGCTGAAAGGGTCATTCTGTTCTGTTCTGTTCTCTTCTCTCAGATTAAATGCCCTGGAGTGTACAGAGAGGTCAAACATATTTGGGACATTCATGAATGAAACCTGAATACTAACAATGCTGGAAACTGGAAACTATTTTTTCTCCTCCTTTTGACCTTCTCACTTGGTTAGGAACCTCTTTGATCATCATCCAGCATAGACATTTTTTGGCCCCGAGAACATGGCTCAGGATTTGTCAGGCTTGTGAATATGTGCTGGAGTGGTTCTTATCTGTATATATACTGTGGGTAATAATAATCAAAGGAAACTCTTTTATAAATACTGCTGAATGAGGTTGCAGAGATTAGCTTTTGCCATCCTGCTCTGCCTTGGACTGAAACCCAAATGACATCTCATTGTTGCATCCCAGCTTCTTTGCTCAGGTTTCTAACCTGCATGACAGCCTTTGCTTCTATTTTTGTAGCTACTGTAGAGGAAGCTGGAAGCATACAGACAAGGTGGTTGTGGTCATTCCAAGCAATGGAAAAGAACCATTGACAATGTCTCTCTCTCTCTCTGTGTGTGTGTGCGCGTAGGGGCCTCCAAACTAGTTTGAATACTTGTGGATGGACTTGATTGCTGGTACTCTTGGAATCTTCCTCTAGTTGGAGCTGTGGAAGATGCAGGATGAGCATTTGCCCAGCAGCATTTACTAATGAGTATTTATTTATTTATTTATTTATTTTTCACGCTTATATACCGCCCACTCAGGTACAACCCAACTCAGGGCGGTTTACATAGCGGACAGTAAATACATAAAAGACACATGATAAAAAAGTTAAAAGTTAAAAAAGTTTTAAAAAAACCCACCCCTAAAAGGTGCGCAAGAACCGAAGGGACCTTGGGGGAAGGCACACTTCTCTATACCAACCACCCAACGGTACCCCCATCCCCACCCGCACCCCAAACTTGGCCCGCCAGCCAGGTCTTTAGTTCCTTCCTAAAGGGCAACAACTCCGTCTGGAGATGCAGTTCCACAGGCAGGAGGTTCCAAAGGGCTGGTGCGGACATGGAGAAGGCCCTCCTCCTTGTGCCAGAGAGGCGAGCCCCCCTGGCTGATGGCACAATTAGAGAGCCCCTCCGGTCCGCTCTGGTTGGACGGACAGACGTCCTTAGGGCGATGCGGTCTCTAAGATACCCTGGCCCACTACCATGTAGGGCTTTAAAGGTCAAAACCAGCACCTTGAATTGCACCCAGAGACAAACTGGTAACCAGTGCAGCCCCCGAAGCAGTGGTGAGGCATGGGCATAACGTCCACACCCTATCACCACCCGGGCCGCGGCATTCTGGACTAGCTGCAGCCTCCGAATGGTCATCAAGGGCAGCCCCATGTAGAGCGCATTACAGTAGTCTAGTCTGGAGGTCACCAGAGCGTGAGTGACCATGAGCAAAGAGTCCCGGTCCAGGAGTGGGCGCAACTGGCGAATCACCCGAAGTTGGGCGAAGGCCCTCCTGGCCACAGCCGCCACCTGTTCTTCTAGCAGCAGCCGCGAATCCAGGAGGACCCCCAAGTTGTGCACCGGGTTGGTCTGGGGCGAAACAGCCCCATCCAAAACCAAAGATGGTAGCTCCCGGGATAACAGAGGACCCCCCATCCATAGCCACTCAGTCTTGCTAGGATTCAGCTGTAGCCCATTTGCCCCCATCCAGACCCCAACAGCCTCCAGACAGCTGGAAAGGACTTTGACTGCATCACTGGGGTTCCCACGGGCCGAGATGTACAACTGTGTGTCATCCGCGTACTGGTGGTACCGCACCCCGTGGGAACGGATGATCTCACCCAGCGGCTTCATGTAGATGTTAAATAGGAGAGGAGAGAGTACCGAGCCCTGAGGCACCCCATATTTTAGGGGCCTAGGACTCGACCTCTCACTCTCCAACCACACCGACTGGGTCCGGCCCCTCAGAAATGAGGAAAACCAGGACCACACCGTGCCCTGGATCCCCAATCCTCGGAGCCGTTCCAGAAGGATACCGTGGTCAACGGTATTGAAGGCCGCTGAGAGGTCAAGAAGAGCAAGGATGGACGGATGACTGCCATCCCGCTCTCGCCAGAGATCATCCATCAGCGCGACCAATGCAGTCTCAGTACCATATCCAGGCCTGAATCCTGACTGGAATGGGTCCAGATATTCCGCTTCATCCAGCACCCCCTGCAGCTGACGTGCCACTGCCTTCTCCAGAACCTTCCCCAAAAAAGGAAGGTTGGATACAGGTCTGTAGTTGGTTAGGATTGCTGGATCGAGGGATGGCTTCTTCAGGAGGGGGTGCACAAGAGCATGTTTCAGCAGTGCAGGAAATATCCCCTCTCGAAAAGACGCGTTAATTATATTAACGCTACATCTCAGGGGGCTGTGGCGGCTTAGTGGTTAAGACACTGAGCTTGATGACTGGAAGGTTGACAGATCAGCAGTTCAAGACTTGAGTATTGCTCATCGGAGTGAGTTTCTGTCCTAGTTCCAGCTAACCTCGCAGTTTGAAAGCAAGAAATTGCAAGTATATTAATAGGTAACACTTTGGTGGGAAAGGTAACAGCATTCCATTCACTCTGGTGTCTAGGTCATGCCTGCTGCATGACCATGGGAACCTCTGCAGATGCAGACAATGCTGGCTCTTTGGATGCAAATGGAGATGAGGACCACCCCCTGGAGTCGGACACAACTTACTTTTGAGCAAGGGAGAGTTACCTTTACCTTTTATGCTACATCACTGCAAAGGTTTGGCTGGAAAAAAGAAAGAAAGGATGTAGCCCCAGCTAGTGTTGACCCACTGAATCAAAGGTTTTTTTGTTAAGTCAATGCTTACTTAAATTGCATTGATTCAGGCATGTCCAGACAAACACTTAGCATACTCTTTTGTGCTTTTGGGAGTTGGTTCAGATTTCATGTGTCCAGATTTCTCAGATGCTGGAATGTCTCAATCTCCCCCTGAGTGATTCTTCAGAGCAGTGATTCTTTTTAAGCTTTTTAAGCTGGATCACGCCCCCGTAGACTGTTTTTAGGCCAGACTAGTGTCCCTCCTGCTGTATCCAACCTGCTGCTGCCATTGGCAGAGGCAGAGGGACCACCCCTAGCCACCATCATTTCCCTCCCCACACTGCCTGCCACCGCCAACACTCCCCCAAGCCACCAGTCTGGCCTGCAAACTCTTCCCCCCGCTGACACCAATGCTGACACTCCCCCCCCAAGCCACCACTGGAACCAACACTCCCACCCATACCACCAGTCCAGCCCGCCAGCACTTGCTCCCCCCAAATTCTGACACCACCTCTCTGCTTACCAACCTGCCATGGGTGAAGGAGGGGTCCTGCCTGCCCTTGCCCCCACCATACCTGTCAAATTTTGGGAAATTTCTGTCAAACCCCCGTATTTTACACTCTTTCCTGCCATCATCCCGTATTAGTTAGGCTGCAATTAGGCTGGAGTTAGACTGGAGGCCAGCACAGGATAAGCATAGATGTCCAGTTTCCCGTTTTGGCCAGGAAAGTTCCCTTATTTGACAGAAATTTCCCAAAACTTGACAGGTATGGCCCCCACACTTGGCCAGAGCGGAACCTGGGAAAGATATGGGTGGCCATGTGCATCTGCCACTTCTGTTTCTACTTCTGCCATCCTTATCCCCTCTACCTGGCTTGGTGTGGCCTTAACATTGCTCCACAGCAGGGAGGATGTTGTAAGCCTTCATTTCAACATTCGCCCTGCTGTAGAGTGGTGTTAGGGACATGCCAAGTCAGGCGGAGGGGGAAAGGACAGCGGCGATGGTGGTGGTGGCAGGAGCGAGGGTGCAGGCTAGATGGAATGGCACCATGGGCCAAATCTGGCTTGTAGGCTATAGGTTGAGAACCCCTGATTTAGAGGGTTCAACTTTTTTTATTTTTCTGAAATATACATTGTACCTAGGACCTCTGGGCACTGGGTGTGGTGCATGAGGAAAGGCTTGTAGCCAAAAGGCTGCTTCCACTGTCAACATCTGGAATGCCAGAATTAAATAGTTCCCTGGGGCAGGGTGAGACATTTAATAATTTTTCCCTTCTAGTCAATTTACTACATGTCTACTCAGGCCAGAGGGCAGGTAGTCAAAAGAGGTACCTGCCCTTTCCCACCAAAGATGTACCTACTTGCAATTTCTTGCTTTCATACTGCTAGTTTGGCAGGAACTGGGACAGAGACAGGAGCTCACTCCATCTTACAGCACTTGGGTCTCAAACTGCTGAACTGCCAACCTGCCAGTCATCAAGTTCAGCATCTTAACCACTAAACCACCACCGTCCCTTACAGTACTACTATTTCTCTATATTTGGAACCAGCTGCTGTTGCTGCTGGCAGTTCCTGAGCCAGTTCTCGTGTTAATTAAAATGTGTAACTAAACAGTTCCCCAACCTTTCTACAGGGGAAGTGCTTCATTTGCTCATAGGGAGAAATGGTTTGTCAGCCACTTTACTATATAGGCAAAAGTCACTTTGGACGGGGAAAGGGGCTAAATCTAATTTGGCTACACATACTCCATCCTCAAGTGACCTGGAAATGAGTGAGTCCAGGCTACTCCATAAGTGGCAGTCTGGGCATACTCTTAGTTACAACTAAAAATTTGGATCCAAACCTCCTAGTAAGGAGGAACAGGAAACCCCTAATGAGGAATGGGGAGGGGGGAGTCTTGAAGAGGTTATTATTTTTGCCATTTTAAAAACAAATTGACATTTCTTGCCAATCATTTGACTGCGTGGCTAAGACGCTGACTGAGAGCCGGGTCAGCAGTCCGATTCCCGAGTACTGCAGGACAGAATGAGCTTCCCGTCTTTGTCCCGGCTCCTGCCAACCTAGCAGTTCGAAAGCAAGAAATTGCAAGTAGATAAATAGGGACCGCTTTGGTGGGAAGGTAACAGCATTCTGTGTGCCCCGTTGTCTAGTCATGCCTGTCACATGACCATGGAAACATTTGCAGAAGAAGACAGCGCTGGCTCTTCGGCTTTGAAACTGAGATGAGCACTGAACCCTAGAGTCCGATACGACTAGCTTCTGAGCAAGGGAAACCTTTACCTTTACTAACAGAATGAAGTATACCCTGTGCTTTATTCTCATTCAATATGGTGATTTCAGATCAGCGGGGAGAGAGAAAATACGTAAACATTCTTGCCTCATGAGTTGCCTTGTGGCTTTAGTGAAATGAAACCTAATGCGTGATTGACATGTCTTGCTGTAAGATCATTGGTTGGAATCCCCACAGGGGAAGGCCAAAGGTGGACCCTATGTGCACACACACATGAAGACACAGAGACATTCTCTGGAAAGCTTGCTTTTAAGCCGCCAAAATGTCGAAGCTTGAGAGAAAGGCCTATGGGCTATCCCTTATAGAACCAGTTTGCTTTGAAATGCTTTCTAAGCTTTTGATGGACTGTATCCTGTATCTTGCTATGCTTTCAATATACTTCTAAAATACCTGAAGAGACTTGGAGTGATTACTTGGCACATGTTACCTGAATCTACACTAGTTTCACATGCACCCTTTGCTCACTACCTAGATTTCGATCAGGGGTGACTGGGCACACTGATAGGAAAAGCTCTGAACTGCTGGGTCCGATCTGGGCCAGGGAAGCAGGATCAGGCGCAATCCCATCACCAGGAGGCCGGAGTCTTACCGAGTCCTACCTGGGATTAAGCGGATTGTTATACTGCGCATTTCCAAATGTCTCTCTAAAGTGCTAAATATCTCCTCCCCTTATCGTTGTCATCACCCGCAACTTGATCCGAGTATACAATTCCCCCCCCCCCCCCTCTGCCCTTGGGTGCCGGGAGGCCTGGTCTTGGAGGCTAGCTGGTTCTGGGCCACCTACACCCTCTGAGGCAAGCAGGAATAATGCCGCTTGTGTGAATCTGTTTAAGGTGAATCCCGGCTTTCCATGAAGTGACCCACACACTATAATCTCAGAGCCATCTCCGGTGGCACATATGAAACACGACATGCAGGATTTAACACCGGGACTGCGATAGATTGCCTCAGCCTTAAGAATATGGACAATGTGCGCCTTCACAGCCAGTGCATCTGGCATGACCTCTTCCACCTCCATGACCATTGGGAATCAGAGTTCCTCCTCCACTCATTTTGCAGTTTGACCCCTTCCCGTTATGAATATGGCAGACTGGTATGCAAAGGGCCTTAGGGAAGCTATCAGATTTTCTGCCAGATTGGGTAGCAATGTTTGGTTTTGCCTCTCCCCACTATCACCCCTTTCCCCACAGAAAAATATTCAGCAATGACTTAAAGCTTGTAAGAAAAAAAACCCCATCTTTAATATAGAATATACAAATTGTCTTACTGGAGCCAACAGAGGCCTATTTAATCTTTGCATTTCCCGAAACACCCAACTATGTTGATCCTATTAATTGGAGTGAATGAGTGTGATCATGTTCACCTTTTATGTCATTTTGAGATTGAAAGCCAAGGCTAATTTTGGCTCAAACAAATTGATTCGGAAATACTCTACCATCTTGCTTTTTACAGTTTAGGAATCTCAGGGGATGGTGGTTGATAGTTTTAGCTTGCTAATCTTGCAAAATTCATTTAGAACTTGATTTGAATCTATGTATAACTTTCCCCTTGAATATTTAAGAAATTGCAGTTTATTTAAAGTTACTAATAATGCATTGATTTTATTAAGCCTTCTCACAAAGGACTGCCTTATAGTTATGATTAGTGCCATTATTAACAGGCTGTACCTGTCAAAGTTCTCTTTCTATTAAAGTTATAGGAGACCTATGCTTCTGTCTTTTATTAGTATCACTTCTTTATTCCGGTAAGCATTTTCTATTCTTAAACTGTTGAGATTTTTTCACAGCTGCACTCTTTCATGAAAGCCCCCTTTCCTCAGATCTTTGGATTAACTGCTCTGCTTTTCCTTGGATTCTGTTTCATATTACCTAACCTTCCTCTGGGTTATATTTTACTGTTGAAAAGTCTGGAGTGATTTAAGAAACTGGAGGGTTTATATTCTTTTGCTTCTATTAATTCAATTTATGTAGTCTTTCTATATTAATGGAAGCCTGACTGGAGCATATAGCATATTTATTCATTTCTTTACTTAAACTTTTCCTTACTACTTTTCATTCTCAAAAGCCCAAAGTGGTTCACAATACTGCTTATTTAAACCCACAGAATATAATAAAATCAAGTAATACAAATGTGAAACAGCAATACAATGGTGAATATATTTAATTAAAATAATTAATTTAATTAGGAATGCTGACTAGATTGGTAATCAGGAAAATGCCTAGAAGCAAATAGCTGTTCAACACGTGGAACAAGCAAGTTGCATTGATTCCAGGTGGAGTATTGTTCTACACGGAGGATGTCACAGCAGATATTCCGCTCCTCTATACTGCAACCAAATGTCTCTAAGCTATGACCAATGGCACTCCAGAGCCTCAACACATTGAGTTGCCCTGAAGTGGAGTCAGATGCTGCAGGATGCAAGTCTGACCGACCGACCAAAGAACCAAGGCTTTTCAGATCCAGGGCTATCCCTCTTCCTGTACTTTGCTCCAGTATCTTTCATTTTTGCTGAATCCCCCTTTGTCTGAGCTCCTTAGTTAATTTCATTTCTTATATGTATTTGTAGACCTTGATCACCCCAAGGAACAATAAACAACATACAGTAGAACCTCAGATAAAGTCCAAACTCCCTTCCACAAGTTTGGACTTTATCCGAATCAAATGGGCGATGCATCGGATAACGTCCAAAAATGGACTTTACCTGAGGTTCCTATACTAAATACCTTGGATAACGTCCATTTTTTAGAGGTTTCGGACTTTATGCGATGCATCACATGTGCATGAAAACCATGACTTTATCCGAATCAGACTTTATCCAAGTTACCGCTGTATATGGGCCATTCATTTTTATTCTCACAGTATTTCTATGAGATAGGCTAGGATGAGAGGTGCTGACTGGGCCAGAGGCCAACTAAGCCAGCTTCACGACCAAGTATGGGTTTGAAGCTGAATGTCCCCCTGTCCTAGTGTGATATTCTATGTACTGCATTGCACATGTTCTTATCCAATCTTATCCTTCAGGGCCTCCATAAAAACTAACCATATATACAGGTACATCTGTGGTGCATCTGCAGCCTCCAGCTTTCTTGCCTGCTGTCACCATCAGAGGTTTGTCCTACTCAGTATTTGTCAGCCTTTGGACCTGAGCCCCCAACCATTTGTGATCAATGGGCATTCAGTTTCATTCTGTTATTATCTTTAAGAATTATCAAATATTGACCTAACTATTCTTTCATTAACTTAACTTGATACTGTACTGTTATGTTTTGTTACCCAGCATGCCCCGTAATTTGGCTGAAAACATCTATTTGTTTGAAATCAAAACAGAAACCTACCATTTAGAATATAAAAACCAGAATAAAAGGGAACATTCACGAAAGGGGGAAGCTTGTGTGGGAAAGGATGGGCTATTTTAAGTGCACTAATTTTGTTCCTCAAGGCAGATCTTGGCAGGGTAAATTTCTTTCGAGAGATTTGTATTGATAAAAGTATTGGGTGGGGAAAAAAGGAAAACAGAAATATTAAGGCTGCAAAACTTGTATAAATAAAGGAGCTATTGATCTGAAATGTCTTTTAAAAAGTCTTCACATGGAAAAAACTAACATCTATTCCCACAGTAAATGCACATATAGTGTGCAACTGAGTAACTCCTCTGGGGATATAGATCAAATCTTTAGGATGCTCTTTGTTGCCCTACAGGGTCCTCCACCCCCCAGAGAAGTTAAAATTGTGGATTGTTCCAGAAAATGAATTGATTATGGTTTATGAGGTACAATGAGAACTTGTGCTCCTCACAGGGAAAAAAAGGGTTGTCTGGTTTCCATGGTAGTCAACCAGATACCTGCAGGAAGCCTGTAAGGAAGGCAGTACTGTATAGGTAAAGGTCGCCCTTGCTCGAAAACCAGTCATATTATACTCTTAGGGTTCAGTGCTCATCTCTGTCTATAGCCAAAGAGCCAGTGATGTCTGCATGTGCAGACATTTCTATGGACATGTGGCAGGCATGCCTAGACATCGGAGTGTACGGAACACTGTTTACCTGCCCACCAAAATGGTACCTATTTATTTACGTGCATTTTCTTGCTTTTGAACTGCTAGGTTGGCAGGGGCTGGGACAGAGATGGGAACTCACTCCATCATGCAGCACTCGGGTCTTGAACTGCTGACCTGCCGACCTTCCAGTCGTCAAGTTCAGCATCTTAACCACTAAACCACCGCAGTACCTGTATACAATACTTATATCTCTAAGACACAGGATTTCATTGTAATCGTTAACTTCCTCTTCTTGGCGAGTCTATGTGATTGTCCTGGGACAGCAGATTAGAAATGGCTGTTTATGCAGCATGTCCCAGCTGCCTGCTTCTCTATTAAGGAAGGTCTGAATGGCATCCTATTTATTGCTCATCTCTAGCCGTAGGGCAGACTGGTTTCTACTCATTTCACAATGAGTGTTCTCTTCCATGGCCAAAGGATGTGGAAACTACAGTCCTCTGTGACTGTTTTCCCTCAGTGACTCATCTTCTCAGGTCTAGCCCTGGAAATCAATTTGGAAAATTTCCATGTGGGAGATTATTACTCCCAGGATTCGTCAGCAAAACAGGGTCAGAAATACTGAATGCAGTTTTTCAGCCTCTGCCAGTAACCAGTGCAAAGAATTAGGGAACAGCAAAACAAGAGATCACTTACAGAAGATCCAGAAGATCAAACAGTAATTTTAGCCTTGATTAGGAATGTTGAAAGATCAACAAGGAAGAACACTGTGTGACCAGGAGAAAATAAAGAGAGGTTGGCAACAGTACACCGAAGATATATAAAGAAGAGATTAAAGGATAACAGATTCCTTTGAAGAGGAATCCTATGATAAAGAACCTCCAATTCCAGAAAATAAGAGAAAAGCTGCTCTGAAAGCCCTGAGAAGAAATAATTCAACACCAGTACATGGGGTGCTGATAGAACTGTTTCAAGCCACAGAAGCTGAACCTGTTAAAATCTTAACAAGAATATGCCAACAAATGCGGAAAACAAAACAAAAAATGACCAGGCCCACAGACTGGAAATGTTCAATATACATTCCAATTCTGTGAGAAAAGAGATGCCTTGTTGTTTAGTCGCACAGTCAATTCTGACCCCTTGCGACCCTATGGATCATTGCCTGCCAGGCATCTCTGTCCTCCACTATCTTTTATAAATCTATGGTGAGGACCCATCTGGAATACTGTGTACAGTTCTGGTCGCCATACCTCCAGAAAGATATTATGGAATGAGTAGGGGACTGGAACACCTTCCTTACCATCTGAGGCTGCAACGGTTGGGCCGCTTCACTCTTGAACGACGGCGTCTAAGAGGTATGGACAAAGTAGATAAGGAAAAAATGTTTTCCCTATCGCACAACACTAGAACTAGGGGGCACTCCATGAAACTTTTGGGTACTAGTTCTCAACCAAATAAGAGAAAGTACTTTTTCACCCAGAGGATCACTGGTCTATGGAACTCCCTGGCAGAAGAAGTGGTGACAGCTGTCAGCCTTGACAGCTTCAAGAAAGGATTGGACAAGTTCATGGAGGACAAGGGTATCAATGGCTATAATTATGGATACCTAAGGACAACCTCCGGGTTGGAGACATAGGTAGGATATCTCTCAATGCCATTTCCAGGGAATCCTAAGCAGTTGAAGGCATCTACTTGGGAATAATGCCCTGAAGCAAATGGTGAGCCACTGTGTGAGACAGAATGCTGGACTGGATGGGCTGTGGCCTGTTCCAGCAAGGCTGTTCTTATGTTCTTATCCTCCTCAGCCTGCCTAGCTTTGTGCCCATTGCATCTACAATACTATCTAGCCATCTCAATTTTGGCTGTCCCCTTTTTCTTTTGCCCTCCACCTTTCTCAGCTTCAAGGCTTTCTCAAGTGAATCCTCTCTTCTCATTTGATGTCCAAAGTACTTTAGCTTCATCTTTACTATTTGACCTTCTAAGGAACAGTCAGGGTTGATTTCTTCTAAGATTGACCTATTTCTTCTCCTTGCTGTCCAGGGGACTCTCAAATCTCTCTTCCAACACGACATTTCAAAGGGATCTATTCTTCTGCGCTCAGCTTTCCTAATAGTCCAGCTCTCACAATCATACATTACCACTGGGAATACCGTTGCTTTGACTATGCGAATTTTTGTTTGCAAGGTGGTTCTCTACTTTTAACTATGTTCCCCAGGTTTCTTATAGCTTGTCACCCAAGCATCAGTCACCTTTTTATTTCATTGCTGCAATCTCCATCTGCAGTGATCTTTGATCCTATGAAAGTAAAATATGTCACTGCTTCTACTTCTTCCCTGTCTATTTTACAGGGACTAATAGGGCTTGTTGCCATTATCTTGGTTTTCTTTTTTTTTATAATATCTTTTTATTAACTAATTTTCAAAAAAAATATACAAACATACACAAAACATTACATCATAAAACATAGAAAAAATACATAAGTTTCATAGAAAATAACCACATACATGATAGTTGAACTATTATCTATTATGCTGCACATAATATTAAATGTCCACTTGAAAATTAACACTGTAGCTATAACCAATTCATAAAACATTTCAGTAGCACTATTATTTTGATCAAACTATCAAGCTCCAATTTTCACTTACAGTTCACCCAGTGTTTATTTACATTGCCCCGGAGAGTTCGGTCTCAATATTGTCTCCAAAAACAACTTTGAGATGGTACAGGTCTATAGCATTCCATACCCATAAGGGAGTGATCAACAAAAGGCTTCCAAATATTCCAAAATCTGTTTTCCTTCAATTTATCCCTTTTTACTTTTATCTCCCATGTCAGTTTATCATTCAATGCTAGGTTCCACGTTTCTTTATACCATTCTCCCGTCTGTATAATTACATCATTTTCCCAATTTCTAGCAATACATTGTCTACCCGTTGTCAACATTATTTCTAGTAACTCTTTTTTCTCCTTGTTTAAATGCATACCATCCACATCTGTTAGCATAATGGTACCTGACACCAGTTTAATTTTCTTACCCATTATTTCCCCAACCTCTTTTTCTATTCTTCTCCAAAAATCCTTTATCACTTTACAGCTCCACCACATATGCTCATAGGTTCCAACAGTGTCTTTACATCTCCAGCATAAATTATCCTTTTTATTGTCAATCTGGTGTAACCTCAGTGGTGTCAGGTACCATTGCCACAACATTTTATAATTATGTTCTTTAATTCTTACTGACATAGTTCTCATTATCCTCTTTTTCCACTTATTTCTCCAATCATCATTTCCTAGCTTTATATTCAAGTCCTGTTCCCACTTCAATTTCAAGTCTTCCTGTGGATCACCCCCCCCCCCCTGTTTATTAAGGCATAAAGTTTCCTTACTAGACCCTTAATGCTTTTATCTCCTTTTCGAATTTTGAAAACCAATTCTTCAAATTCCGTCTTTTCTCTGTCTATACATAATTCTCTTCTGTATTTATTATTCCAGTTATTGATCTTCATTTTCTGAAACCAATCCAATTTTAACTGTTCAAGCAATTTTTTCTTCTTATTTTCATCTCTGCAAATCCTTAACCACTCTTTCACCAAGAAAACTTTGTTTTTGTCCAATATTTCCTTTATTTTTTTTATCTATTTTTATCGGGAAACCCGCCATATCTGCCAATTCCAAAATTGGAGAGAGATCTGGGACCAGATCCTTCTTTAATCTTTTCCACACATTCATGAGTCCCCTCATCATAATATTACTGGTAGCTATCATTTTAATCTTGTCTCCCAAAAAAATCATTTTACCAATAGTCCTATAATCTTTCATCTCAATCTCCTCCCAAATTACTTTTTCTCTTGCCAAAATCTTCACAACATTCTTAATTTGAAATGCGCGATAATACGCTAATAAATTTGGCATTCCCAAACCCCCTTCTTTCTGAGGCAGGTACCAGAATTTCTTTAGTAGTCTAGGTTTTTTTACCTCCATTGCAAAAATTATTAAACATCTTTTGAAACTCATTAATCTCCTTTTCCTTCATTTGAATTGCAAGTGCATCAAATAAGAAATTAATTCTAGGCAACAACATCATTTTACAAATTGCAATCCTCCCAAACCATGACAACTTCAACTTTTGGAGACTTTGTATTCTGGTCTTAAATTCTATTTTCAAGCTATCATAGTTCAATCTTTTAAGTTCTTCCAATCTATTCGAAATAATTATCCCCAAATATTTCAACTTATCTTTGATTTGATTTGTATATTAGATAGTCCTTCTCCTCTTCCCCCATATTACACAGCATCATTTCCGATTTATCCCAATTTATCATCAACCCTGTTATATCCTCAAAATCCTCTATTTGCGCTTTAATCCTATCCATAACCCCCTCCGGATGCTTCACCATTAGCAATGTATCATCTGCATACATACTTACCTTATTACCCAGTATCCCTTCTATACTCGAATCTTCCCTTATATTTTTAGCCAAAATTTCCATTGCTATAATGAACAAGATAGGGGACAGAGGACAACCCTGTCTGGTACCTGCCTCAAACTTTACCTCATCTGTAACCTCATCATTTACTCGAATCTTAGCAATCCCTTTCTGATATAACAAATCAATTACCCTTCTAAATCTATCTCCAAATCCATAGCTTTTAACTATTTCCTTGATCGAAGACCATTGTAAAGAGTCAAACACCTTAAAAATGTCCAAAGATATTAACCCTACCTTTTCCTTCATTTGGTTAACGTTATCAATTAGATCTAACACCCTCCTGGTCAAATCAGCCATATGCCTCCCTTTTAAAAAACCTACTTGATCAACATTTATATATTCTCCCATGAATTTGTTTAAACGGTTAGCCAGTATTGCTGTGAAGATCTTGGCATCTTGATTTATAAGAGAAATTGGTCTATAAGATTCCACTTTTTCCAAATTCTTTCCCAATTTTGGCAGCAGAACAATTGTGATCCTATACCATGAAGTCGGGATTTGTCCACCATCTAAGATATAATTATATAACTTTACCAGCTTTGGTATCACAACGTCTTTAAATTCCTTATAAAACTCAGTTGGTAGTCCATCTTCTCCCGGGGCTTTCCCCAACTTCAAACCACTAATTACTTCCTTTACCTCTTTTTCGGAAACCTGTTCTTCCACTTTATCCCGGTGTTCCTGTTTTATTCCACTCACAAATTGCCTCTCTAAAGTCCCTTTAAGCTTCCCCAAATCTATCTCTTTTTTTGCGTATAGTGCTTGATAAAAATCCTTCACAATTTTACATTTATCACTAACTTTATTACACCTTATCCCTTGTTTATTAACCAAAACCCCAATTTCCCTTTTTTCCTTTTTAGCTTTGGCCGCTCTTGCCAATAATCTTGAATTTTTATTATTGAATTCAAAATACTCTCTATTTAAATATATCAAATCTCTTTTTACTTTTTCTATATCCTTACCCAACAATTCTGCCTTCAGTCCTTGTAATTTGGCAAAAAAAAATTTATCCTTCTTTTTTGAGTATTCTTCCTGTAATTGTTTTATTTCTTTTTCTTTTTCATCCTGTGCTACCTTATACTTTGTGTACTTGTTACTTGCCAACTTTATACTTTCCCCTCTAAAAACCGACTTCATGGCATCCCAAACCACATTAAAATTTACCTCTTCATTATCGTTCCACTGCCAGCTTTCCATCCAACTTTCTGTAATTTGTTCTTTACATTTTTGGTCTTTGAATAAATTAGGATCATATCTCCAGTTTCTTCCTTTTCTATTATCCTTTTGTACCCTCAATTCCAAAAACACTTTAGCATGATCTGATTCCTTAAAAAATTCATATTTCAATTCCCTCAATATTTTTGACCATGTTTTCCGTTAAAAATACATAGTCTATTCTAGAGTAGGACCCATGAACGTGTGAAAAATAGGAATATGCCCTTTCCGAGCTCTTGATCTCTCTCCAGGAATCCTTCAGCCCCAATGTAACCATCCAATTATCTAGAATATTCCCTTTAATACCTGCTCCACACCTTGCTAAGTTCGTACAATCTAAGTTTGACCTTATCAAATTAAAATCTCCAGCCACAATCATCTTTGCCACTTTTTCTAACACCACAATTTTACGGACTTTTTCTAAAAATTCCACTTGATGTTCATTTGGAGCATAAATATTCACCAAAACTATTTCCTCATCATCAATTTTCCCTCTCACGATCAGGTATCTGCCTTCCTGGTCAGCAATATTTTTTGTTGTCTCAAATCCTAATCTTTTAAAGATCATAATTGCAACTCCTCTTGCTTTTTGTTGTATCCATCCTAAAAAAAATTGTTTGTATCCTTTGACTTTTGATGCGATTCCTGTAAAACCACTATGTCGGGTCTATCTTTCTTCAATGCCAATTCTAACCTCCTCCTCTTGAGAACAGAGCCTGTACCTTTTACATTCCAAGTTAATACTTTAATACTTCTCATAAATTGTTGCAGTTTCACCCTCTCTAACTTCTAAACTCTCCATTTGGTGTGCTACCACACACCCCTTACCACTAAGAAAAAAACATACAAAAAACACACAGTATCACTCTCCCCACTTTCTTCAAAAAAAAGCTGCCTTCGATCTCCAAAGAGGGGAGAGGGGGGACATGCAAGATGTGTGTATAAGTTAGTGCACCATGCATCCTCACCTTTCTACCTTCTTAAATAATATAAAAAAATTTATTACATTGTAATCCATTACTCACTGCTTCTTACTTGCCTCCTCCTCCACCATGATCAATGACAATTCCTCCTCTTCTCTTCCCTGCGGGGCTCCACCCGTAGCACCACCGGCATCTTCCCCCTCATAATCTCTTCTTATGGCACCCGATTCCAACAAATCTTTTCTAAGGGTTACCCACTCCTCCGAATCTGCTTTAACCAAATCAAGCAAGCTCAGATACTCCAATGGGTCGGTCCTCTCATCAATAACCTGCATTTCCCCCCCCCAAAAAAAATAATAATCACAACTGCTGTGGAAATCTCCAATTGTACCTTACACCTTTATTCATCAACAATTTAGTTACCAGTTTCATCTTATATCTCCAGACTCTTTCCTTAATAGAAATATCGTTGTATACTTCCACATCAGAACCATCAATTTTCAGGGCACCAGGACCAGCTTGTTTTAAGTAGGCCATTACTCTGAGTTTATCTCCCCAATTTGCAAATTTAACCAAAACATTTCTCTGAACCACTTTCCCTCTTCTTAGACCCACCCTATATGCACTTACAATGTCTTCCTGTACAAATTCCTTTCCCATGCTCAGATTATTTAACCACTGGACCACTCTTTCTCTTAGCTGGTCTGGCGTCCTTTCAGTCACATGACGTATCACAATATTCTGCTTTCTCATCATATCTTCCATAGTGTCAATCCTTTTTTCCTGTTCATCCATTTTCATCTTATTCTCCCTCACCCCTTCCTGAGTCCCTTTTATTTCCTTTTTCATAGCCTTCACCTCATTTTGAACTAATTTCACATTTCCTTCTATTTTTTGCAAACTTAATTCTACTTTTTTTTGAGAAATCCACAACAGTTGCTACCACCTTATCCTGCTTTTTCAACATTTCATTTTTATCCTTCACTCTTGCCTCTTCCATCTTCTCAATCTTCTGAAACAATTTACCAAGTTCCACCATAATTTGAATTTGATCATAGGGTTCAGGTGGTGGTGATGATGACGGAGGGACCTCTTCCATTGGTGCTTTTTCCTTTCTCTTGGATTTCACCACCGGCTCCTCCTCCTTTGCTTTTCCTCTTGTGCCCTTATCCATGATGACATCCACTGAAAATTTTAATGCTGCAGTGCACTATTCTCGTTGAACACTCCACTTAAGCCTATTCCAATGCAGCCAAAGTTGCCAGTATTTCTTTAAACGTGGTGTAACTTGAATAAGAGAGGAGGGCCAGTGAAAAATTAATTGTTGTAATCCATGAGGAGACGGGAACCAAAAACAACCAGTAAATATTGTAATCCACGGGAAGCTCGTCACCAAAATCAGCCAATATGCCCCGAGTAACAAAAACTCATAAAGTTTGCCTTTGAAAACTTCCAATCTTGCACAAAATTCCCTCTTTGAAAAAAAGGTAAAATGATCCTATCAGCATAAACGTTATTTCCGGCGGGACATATGCCCAAATATATCCACTTGTATCAGTTCCACAGGGAAGGAAAAAAGAAAAAAACCCCAAATTCCAACTTTTAATAAAAAAAAGAAAAGGATGAATAAAAAAGAAAAAATGAGAACTATAATCCATACAGCGAAGGAGTAAAAAAGCAAAAAATCCTCTCTTAGAGCGAGCGAAACGAAACTCCCTTTTCCCAGCGGCTGCGGCGGCTTCGGGGGGGAATCCCTCCTCTTTCTTCCCCAAACCAGCAAAGTTGCTTCAACTTCAAAAAATGCTGGGATAACCAGTGCCTTAAACCCATTCGCTTTTCTTCTATAACCACTTTCAAGCCCACCAAATCACTCCGCAGCTCCCCTGGAACACTCAAAAGCCATTGTCCATAAGACGACCTCCACTTTCGAATTCCAAGATCGCTGCCATTATCGCCTCGTCCGCCACCCTTCTATCCTCTTCTACTCACTCTTGCCACCTCCAATCTCTTCAGGACAAAACAATCCACTGTCACCTCTGGCTCCCATCAATGTATCAATTACTTAACTCACTTTCTTGCTGATTTTTCCACTTTCTTGATTCACCGCCGTCTCGCTGGTCCTGTTCTCGGCTCCTCGGCCGGACAAACCATGGCTTCCGTCGCGCACCTCTCCCTCTGAGGATACCTCCCGAACTTCGACTGCCCTGCAACAGCTTTTCCAAACAGGCAAGAAGGAGTCTTATCGCCACAGAATATCTCAATAATTTACTCCATTAGTTCATTATTCTCATTAATTACCACTTTGATAAGCGCGAGCACACAGATCAGGATGTTACTCGCTGGCCATCTTAGCCATGCCCCATCTTGGTTTTCTTGATGTTGAGATACCTAGGAATGCAGTAACTATAGGACTATTGCAAGTAAAGTGATGCTTAAGGTGTTGCAACAAAGGCTTTTGAGTTTTATGGAGGGACAAATGCCTGATGCTTAAGCTGGATTCCAAAAAGGACAAGGCACTCAAGATCCAATTGCAAATATCAGCTGGCTACTGGAGCACTTCAAAGAATTTCAGAAGGTTAATCTGTGCTTTATGGCAGGGGTGCCCAAACATTTTGTGCTGCGAGCCAGTCATGTAGTTCTTCTCACTGGAAGCAGAAGTAAAACACACCCCACATGTACAAAATTCTGCCATAAATGCACCCACAGCTGTCATAAACATGTTTACAACAGCCATGGGTGCTTTACAGCAGCGTTTTGTGCATGTGTGGGTATGTTTTACATCCTCTTCTGGGAGTGGTGCAAATGGTGCGGGCTGGATTATTAGGTGCTGGGGGTTTAATCTGGCCCACAAACCATAGTTTGGGCACCCCTGCTTTATGCACTACAGCAAAGCCTTTGTCTATGTGGTTAATGAGAAACTCTAGGTAATTCTGAAAGAAATGGGTGTGTCTCAGCACTTGATTGTCCTAATGCTTAATCTGTATTGTAGGCAAGAAGCTACAGTTAGGACAAAATATGGAGATGCAGATTGGTTTCCTGTAGAAAAAGAGGGTACAATTTATCCCCTTATCTGTCCAATCTGTATGCAGAACACATCATAAAGAAAGTCATACTAGATTCAGATAGTGAAGGAGTGATAATTGGTAGAAGAAACACCAATAATTTAATATATCTAGATCAGTGATTCCGACCCTATGGTTTTTGGACTTCAATTCCCAGAAGGCAAAGTCAATTCCCCAAAGCACTGAACAGCCAATGTACTGACAATGAAATAGTGAAAGTGGATTCTGTAACCAAGAAATAAGAAGACTGAGGATCAGAAGGGCGGCAATGAAGGAATTAGAAAAGGTCATCAGTGTAAGGGTGTATCAATGGAGACCAAAAGCAAGATAATTCACACTCTTATGTTCCTGATCACTATGTATGGGGTGAAAATTGGACATGAAATAGAAAGGGAAAGAAGTGATGTGTTTAGAGTTGCCATAATTCTCTCCCACAAAACCGGGACAGAAGTATACTTGACAAAAATGGGCAGGTTATCTACAAAATAGCCCTTTAAAAACAAACATATAATGACAGCTATAAAACACTTTCACATTAAATATATCAATACATAAATGGATTTATTTACAGCAATTAATTCTTACTGTAAGATGATCAGTTTTACTTCTGAGAAGTCGCATCACGGTCAGCTCTTAATGTCTTCAGTTCCAGGAAACACACTGGTCTCACTTATTGGGCAGTGGTGTGAGGCGAGGACATTAAGATTTGTCTCCAGGTATACTCCAACTCCAATGTGGCAGGAAATCACTTATTTGATGGTGAGAGTTAAAATTTATTTTAATGGTGTGTTATAATATACAATCAGTAAGTTTTAAAAATCCAGGACTTTAACATGATTTTATTGAACTCGCCGGGACAATTTTTCTGGCCTTGAATCCGGGACAATCTTGGTTTTCCGGGACGTATGGCAACCCTAGATGTGTTTGATGTATGGTGCTGGATGAGAACTTTGCAAATATAAGTAAAGGTTGCCTTTGCTCTAAAGCCAGTCATATCTGACTCTAGGGTTCAGTGTTCAACTCTATGTATCTACTTGCAATTTCTTGCTTTCGAGCTGCTAGGTTGGCAGGAGCTGGGACAAAGACGGGAACTCATCCCATCCTGCATCTTAGGGTGTTCATAATGCACCAGATAGGGGTTCTTTTAGGAAGAAAATAAAGCATGAATGTAATGTTCCATAAGAAAAACTTTTATCTGTTTGGTCTTTTAAGTTTCCATCCTCTACATTTTCTACTCAAAAGATTTGCTGATGACTTTTCAGAGTGTCTAGTGGATCTCCTTGCAGAGGCTTGGACATTTACTGGAGAAGGTTCAACGAGTAAATGTCAGAAATGCAATGAATGTCAGGGTTTACTGAGTGTAATCCAAAATAGTAAGGAAAGAAATGAAACTTATGAGGAAAATATGTTCCAACAGCTGATGTACAAATATAGATATGACCCAAACATTTTATTTGGGAGCATTGAATGTGAATGCTGAAGAACAGCTCGATACATTGTTCACTTTTTAAATATTATGTGCTTCCTGGGCAAAAATCCTGATTTTTTTCCTGCATGGGTTAGCACAATTGCAGATACCTCAGTTGCTAATTGAAGCTAATAAATGCAGTGCCAGGCATAAACCTTGTCATATAACTGACACCTTGTTAGTTAAATTAGCTACAACATGTGACTTGCATGATTGTACTACCACTTGTGGGAACAAACAATAAGCCTGATCTTTAACATAAATCTACCTTATTTTGCTTTACATCCATTGTTGCTTATCTTTTTTAAAAAGGTGAACAATCACTATCACATATTTCTAATGGGCTTATTCTCAGGCACCTGTATATAGGACTCAGCTTGACAATATTTTTATTAAATCAAATATGCATATTTTCTCCTGTAGTTTATTTTCCAGACCCTGGATCACTTCTGAATCCTTTCCAGTTTGTCAACAGTCTGTTTGAAATATGGTGCTCAGAACAAAACAGCACTAAACACAGAAATATGTTGAAAAATAAAAGGAAGACAACGAGCTGAGATGTATGAACGTCTTACATTTTTATTGGGAATTTCTTTGAATGAACCCTATTAGATACTGTACATTCATTTAGAAATTTGCCATTGCCAACAAATCCATCTGTTCTATTCACAGAATTGAGATCTCTGGAGTGATTCTTACAAGCCCAATGAAGAGTTCTTTTGCTGATCGCCAGGATTGTATGTCAATTCTATGAACAATGGGAGAGTGGTTCCCTGCAGGAAGCAGAACTTCCCTTGTATAATTAACAGGGTGGGAGACTCAGGACTGGAGATTGTACGTGAGACATCTGATGCAAACGGCTGAATCAATAAACAAACAAATGAGCAAGACCCACTTCCTTTTCTGAACTATTGTTGCTGCAGCTTCCTTACACTAAACCGGGGATTCTCAACCTGCAGCCTGTGGGCTGGATGCAGCCTGCGGCACCATTTCATGTGCCCACCCCCACTGCCTCCACCACACCAGGAAAGTGTCATGTGGTGGAGGAAGGGCAAAATGTCTGTCCGGCCCCCAAAGCTGAGGGAGCGTGACCCAGCCCCCAGCTTTAAAAGGTTGAGAACTCCTGTACTAAACCCTTCAATCACAGTCATAGATCTCCTTTGCTTTTAATTCACAGCGGACCTGCAGGAACATAGGAATGTATGAGGCCACCTTGTACCAAATGGCGCCATTGATCCATTGAGCTTAGTCTTGCCAAAACTGGCTGGTACTGAATCTCCAAGGGTTCAGATGTGGTTTATTCTTAGCTCTGCCCGGCAGTCCCTACAGGTCTCTCATCTAAGTAGCTTCTAAGATCTCAGGTGGAATTGTTGTATTCAGCATGAGATGGCAGTATCTTCTAGGCAAGCGGAACTAGCCAAAATTTAGTATATGTTTGGATTGTCCAAAGGGTGAGCGTGGAAGGCATATCTGAAGGAAGGGATATTTTCACTGTTCAAACAAGGTACAATGATACCATGAGTTGAAACGATGGGCAAGGAAGGACAAGAAAGTGCAAGACTTTTATCCCTCTAGCAGTTGCTCCAGATCAAAGAAGGAGCTCAGTTTGCAGAGGTAGAGAATTGTCATTATGCTAAAGAAGTCCAAATGAAGTAAGTTAGTGAGCACATAAAAGCAGAACATCCCATCAAACCAGCCAAATGGCTTTAGTTCTGAAATCTTTTTAAATCTCACTGAGTTCTTCAGCCATGTTCCTGAATAGACATGATAAATAAGGATGTGCTATTTTGTGGGTTTTGACAACTCCCTGCACACTTTAACGGTAAATATTTAGTGGACCCCGAACATCAAATGAAGCTTTAATTTCATCAAATAAATCAATTCTTTATTGCTGAACCATTGTAATATTGGTGCATTCAGGATAGGTATTTGGGCCAATGGCCCAGAGCTCCATCCAGCAGAATGAGCAGGTGAGCTAGCACCCAGATTTTGATGTGATACAAAATGAGCTACACTTTGGTATTCTGTAGGCTAATGAAAAAAAAGCCTAAAATCTGGAATTCTCTAACTGCACTCCTGTGAAGATTTTGATGGTGGTAGCCATGGGAATTGGATAGGAAAGAATTAACATCCCTTTGCATCTCCTAGGACCAAATCCAGCCTATAAAGCCTTGGGCAAATTGCACAGACAGAGTGTTCCTAGAATAAGAGAATGGTAAACCACTTCTGAGTATATCTATAAAATCCTGGGAAGAGCTGATATAAATTGGAAACTGACTTGTCAGTATATTATTATTATTATTATTATTATTATTATTATTATTATTATTATTATTATTATTATTATTATTATTATTATTATTATGTTTATGTTTATGTTTATGTTTATGTTTATGTTTATGTTTATGTTTATGTTTATGTTTATGTTTATGTTTATGTTTAAGTAAAGGTTGCCCTTGCTCGAAAGCCAGTTGTATCCGACTCTAGGGTTCAGTGCTCACCTCTGTTTATAGCCAAAGAACCAGCGCTGTCTGCATCTGCAGATGTTTCCACGCACATGTGACAGGCATGACCAGACACCAGAGTGCATGGAATCCTGTTTACCTTCCCACCGAAGTGGTACCTATTTATCTACTTACAATTTCTTGCTTTCGAACTGCTAGGTTGGCAGGAGCAGGGGCAAAGACAGGAGCTCACTCCGTCATGCAGTACTCCGCCATGCAGTACTCAGGTATCAAATCCTGACCTTCCAGTCTTACAGCTCAGCATCTTAACCACTAAGCCACCGCAGTCCTTTAGAATGGTTAAGGATTGCCTTAATGGACAAGGCAGTGCTAGTATGAGTCTGCTTTGTCAGGGAAATTCCATATAAATAGTCCACTCTGATTAGATAATAACTAGAGATTCATTTGGGTCTGCCATTCTCACTGGTCTTCTTTAGCCCCACTCTTAAAGCTATTTATGCCTATATGTTTCCTTGTCAATGGGGAACAACAACCTCTGAGGAGGAACACTAGATAAGGAAATAAAATACAGACTGATGACTGAAACATCCCTCATCAGATACCATCAATTTAACCTGGACTAGGCTATTACTCTTACTATAGCTGTTTTGTCTCCCAAAAAGAAAAAATGGGATTGGGGGTTACAAGTACAAATCTTCAATGGACAGCCTTGTGTTCAGCCCAGCTGATATTGTCAAGTGTCTTTTGAAACATATATCATAAGATATGTTCCTGAAATAATATTTGCATGCCATCAAGTCAATTCTGATTTATGGTAATTCTTTCCAGAATTCCCAGGATTTTCTAGGTAGAGAATACACAGAGGTGATTTACCAGACCCTAGAACTGCGCAGCTTGCTCATGACTACACATACTGGCTCATCTCTTGGGGAGGTCGAGTAGGGAGTTGAACTTGCAACCTCTGGCTCTAAATCATTGAGCTCTCTAGCTAGTACCATGCCCCTGAATAGACATGGTAAATAGGGATGTGGATTTTGGATGACAACTCCCTGCACACTTTAATGGTAAATATTTTGTTTGTGCAAGCAATGGGAATAAGACAGGAGGAAGACTACCAGTGAGAAGGGAAGGCATAGCTCTTTTTGCCAAAAAGTACGGGAATGATCTGAGCATGGATTGTATTATATGGCACTCGTATTTCAGTGGGTGTGCCAGCTGATGGCTTATTTGTTACCACTTTAAATACATTTAGTTGGCATTAGGCACAGCAAGAAGTCTAGTAAAAGTGGAATGCCTCTCAAATAGTCTTTTAATCTCTTTCAAATAGGAAAGTTATCTGCTAAACACCAAGTTTAACAGTTATGTAATGTCCACATCTAACACACTGCTAATCATTGGTGGGTGTGTTTAATTAACCTGTGAAGTGTCCTCCCCAGCTTCATCTAAATTTCTCCCATAGCTTTACAGCTATTTGGAGTATATGAAAATGTTCTTAATAAAAATAATAATTGTGAACTCAACTCACTTGTGCTGAGGGAGGGAGAATATGCAAGATCATCATCTTAAAAAAAAATTGTGTAGCAAATATTTTTAAACATTAGAAAAGAAATGAAGAAACAAAATGTCTCTGAAAATCATTATACAGCAGAACCTCATACAACAATTGCCCCGTATAGCAACGAAATTAGGGTGTTTTTTTTTTTTGGGGGGGGGGGGGATGGTGTCCCGCATAACAATTTCCCTATGGAAAAAATCGTACAACAATTTTTCAATGGGAAAAACCACTTAGCAAAAAAAAAAAAGTTGTACGATGCATCCCATAGGGAAATTCGCTATATGATGCATGTATCGTATAGCAATTGTTTCGTACAACAACGAGCCCATGGAACGGATTAAAATTGTTGTATGAGGTACCACTGTAGTTGCAATTTTATATACATTTGCCTACATATCACTTTGAATTTACTGGCATATTTCTAATTACAGAAGTAGAGGATGACATTGTTTGCCTCTTGAATTTGTTTTATTACTTTGGATCCTATTGATTTTATTGGAATCTAAATTACTTTAGAATTATTATTTTACACTTTTAAATAATGAGACAAAGAAACAGGTTCATGTTTGTATATCACATGTAAACATATTGTTTTTATATTGCCTATGAAAATTTCTAATCTATTAATTTGTTACTAAGTACAGAATTTAGTTGTTTTTCCCCAATAAAAATGTGGCAAAGAATTTAGCAAAACTATACAAATTTAGAATAAATTTATTTGATGAGTTTCTGCCTTCTCTTCCCTTCCTTTCCCTTCTCTTCATGTATAATTATAACAACTGTTTATTGTCAAGTCTATTTTAATTTATGGCAACCCTTTTCAGGATTTTCTTGGTATAGAATACTTAGAAGTGCTTTAGTAAAGGTAAATATCTCCATTGCTCAAAAGCCAGTCAAATCTGACTCTAGGATTTAGTGGTCATCTCTGTTTATAGCCAAATAGCAAGCACTGCCTGTATCTGCAGACATTTATGTGGTCATGTGACAGGTATGACTAGACACAGAAGTGCATGGAACAGTGTTACCTTTCCTGCCAAAGTGGTACCTATTTATCTACTTGCAATTTCTTGCTTTCAAACTGCTAGTTTGGTAGGAGCTGGGACAGATGATGGGAGCTCACTCCATTGTGCAGCACTTGGGTCTTGACCTGCCAACCTGCTGGCCTTCTGGTCATCAAGCTCAGCATCTTAATCATTAAGCCATCAAGAAGTAGTTTACTACTCCTTTTTTTCTGGTGGCTTTTGGGATTGTGTGGCTTACGCAAGCCACACATGTTGGCTTTTCTTCTGGAGGACACACAAAGGAACCTCAACCTCTTGTCCAGATACCTAAAACACTGAGCTATCTAACAAGCTTTCATTCATATACAGTATTGTGCAAAAATCTTAGGCCACCACCGGCTCAGGGCCATAGCCAGGGTGGGCAGAGGGGGCAAAAACCCTCCTGAGCTAACCAACTGTCCCACCCCCACCCATTATATATGTGAGTGTGACATTTTTTGGGGGCCCCCCTGAATTTTTTTTGCCCCTCCTGAAAAAAAATTCAACCCCCCCCCCAATAAAATAAAATACAAATAAAATAAATCTAGAGTCCTGGCTACGGCTCTGCACCAGCTGGTTTGGGGAAAATTCAATGAGTTCTTGTGGTGGGGCATAACTCAGCTCCTGAGCTAGCTAAACACACCAAAAATGGAGGCAGGTTTCTGCTGACTCTTCTCCCAACTTCCTCCATGTTTGGTGAAGCTTGGTATTAAGGTGTCCAAATTATGCCCCTCCCCCCAAAAAAAGAGAAAAGAAAAGAAAAATACTTCATGAAATCATCCTTTGCAAATTCACACATATTGGCACTCAGCCAATTGGATTCTAATGGGTAATGTAAAATGAGACATGCAGCTACCTAAAAAAAAGAAGAAAATGAAAGTGATGCAAAGAACAGTCACTAAAAGATTAGCACGAAGTCACCAATCATGCAACACAGCAATTCATCTGGTGAGCTGAGACCTCCTTACTTTACTTTCAACATTGATTCATAGCTAAATACAATCAATAAAAGAAGTCGGTTTCTACCTGTATATTTACAATTTAAAGACAAGTTACAAAAATGAGGGTACAGTATATTAAGGTAGGGATATGCTTCTTTTATTGACTGTGTTTAGCCATGAATCAATGATGAAAGTAAAAAGGGCTCAGACTGACCAGATAAATTATCCTGTTGCATGATAGGAGGCCTTTGTGTGTCCTGTTACAGATTACTATTTCCATCACTTCATTTTCAGTGAAGTAACTGTGGTGGGAGATTGATTTATTTTCCCCCTTTTAGACAGTTGTAAATCTAATTTTACATTATCCTTTAGAATCCAATTGATTGCATGCCTGTATGTATGACTTTAGTCTTGTGTGGAATTTGAGTAGAGTGGATTGCATAGATCGCATTGGCATTAGAAACAGGACCTAAGGTATTCTGCCCACCCACCCACCCACTAGATTTATACTATTTTTTTAATGCTTGCTGCTATTTTTTAGTTTTGCAGCACTTCAGCTTCCCCACTCAGTTCCTGCCTGTGATCCACATGGGAAAGGTGGCAAATGTTATAACCAAGGCCGCAGTCAGTACTCAACCCATCAGGGCAGTGAAGCTATTAATTGACAGTAGTCCTTCTTCCCTTCAATGCACATTTTTGTTGAGTAAATTTGAATAACAATTGCATGGTTTCCAGATGGGAGATTGAATGGAAGGGATCTTGTGGAAGCTTTTTCCAGCAGACTTGAGGATGAACAGTGGTTAATGGCAATGATTTTCACCTTTCTCTAAATTCCAAGTGAGAGCCTGTTATTTTGATCATGTTCTTGTATTTTTTTCACTATTAAAAGGTAAATGCCTCCTTTGCTTGTAAGCTAGTCATGTCCAACTCTAGGGAGCAATGCTCATCTCTATTTTAAGCCAAAGACTCAGTACAGTCTGGACTGCAGATGTTTCTGTGGTCATATGACAGACATGACTAGTCACTGGAGTGCATGGAACATTGTTACCTTTCCCATTGAGGCTGTACCTATTTATCTACTTACAATTTCTTGCTTTCAAACTGCTAGGTTTACAGGAGTCAGGACAGATGACAGGTGTTCATTCTGTTGTGCAGTGCTCAGGTTTTGAACTGCTGACCTGTTGACCTTCTGTTTTTCAAGCTCAGCGTCTTAACCACTAAGCCACTGTGACTCTCTTTTGTCATGATTTTTTCACTATTGGGATCCTATAATTCGAATAATGGAATAAATGCTTTCAGATATTCATATATAAAGCAAAGCCAGAATTGGCTCAAATTAGCTACTATTTGTAAAACAAATAATTTGGACCTAATTGAACTAGATGGTAGTCACACAACCCAAGTCAGCTCCACACAGGGGTATACAGAAAAAGCCTCCTTGAAGATTGTGGAGTATTTTTGAACCACAATCAGGTGTACCCTGGTAATGACAGCTTTGTGTTGCCAGCTACACTTTCTCCAACTGGGTCAGGTGAAAGGAACTGCAGAATGAGCTCACCAAAAGGTGCCTTCATTTTGGCAGTTTCACGTCTGGCCTTCACATGGAAGAGCACGAAGCTCCACATAGACCATGACAACAACTCTCCCTATATTTATTTATTAGTTACATTTATGTTTCCTGTTTCCACTTGTGACATCTCTTCCCCACTGTATCTTTGCAGCAACAGCTCTGTGAGACAGGGCTATAAAAGTGTGTCTGGCTCGTGAGACTAGAAGCTTCCAAGTATCATCCAGCACTTTAACACTGTTCAACTGCATTCTTTGCCATAGGGCCAATAGGAGTTGCAATCTGACAACATCTGGAGGGCCACATCTGCCCTAAATGTTATGCAACCTTGCTGCTTCTTGTGCTTTTCTTACTAACAAAGGTGAAGGTAAAGGTTGCCCTTGCTCGAAAACCAATCGTATCCGACTCTAGGGTTCAGTGCTCATCTCTGTTTATAGCAAAAGAGCCAGCACTGTCTGCATCTTGGGAGTAGTATGGGAGTAGTACTCATCGGGATAGGATAATGTTGCACAGAATTATTAAAACAGCGGAGAGTATTATCGGCTGTCCACTATCCACTTTAGAACAAATTTACATCATCAGGTGCCACAGAAAAGCGTTAGATATAGTAGGAGACCCATCGCATCCTGGCCACTGCTTCTTTGAGCTTCTGCCATTGGGACGGAGATATAGAACAATGAAGGTAAAAATGAGCCGTCTCAAGAACAGTTTCTTCTCCAGAGCAATTTTGGCCTTAAATGGAAACTCTGGACTCTGAAGTTATCTTATCTTATTTTAAAATTTTAAAATTTTAAATTGTACTGTATGGTACTATCTTAATTGGTGTTTCTGTTGCTGTTTTAAATTATGGGGTATGCCTTATTCAAGTTGATTTATAGCAACCGAGAAATTTCATTGTTCCCACAAGGGGACAATGACAATAAATATTTATCTTATCTTATCTGCAGACGTTTCCGTGGACATGTGGCAGGCATGCCTAGACACTGAAGTGCAGAGAACACTGCATACCTTCCCACCAAAGTGGTCCCTATTTATCTACTTGCAATTTCTTGCTTTCGAACTGCTAGGTTGGTAGGAGCTGGGACAGAGACGGGCACTCATTCTGTCCTGCAGTAATCAGGTTTTGGACTGCTGACCTTTCACCTCCCAGTCAGCATTTTAACCACTTGAGCCACTGCAGTATTTCTTACTAACATAGCAAGTAGCAAATTAGCTCATGGTGGTGGGGTGCTGGTGGTAGGGAAGAATGTAAAGCAAACAAATATGTGAGCGGCTGTCTTAGCATCAGCAGCAGTGTGGTTGAAGTAAGAGATTCTACTGTGAACAGCAATAACATTTCCGGAATGTCTAGTGAACAGAGGAAGACAGGCATGGACAGCTGTACAGACTAATAATGGAAGTGAGTTATAGAGATTATGCTGTGTGATAGAAAGCTCACCACAATGGCACATTAACATAGAAATGAAAAAAGATCCACTATCTTCTTTTTGAAACATTGCCAAATGCCCTTTAGTTCAGTGCCGATCCCTGAAGAATTGGATAACAACCGTGTCTGCTGCACAATTAGCCCTGATAGGTGGCATTTCCAAACTGCACGGTGTCAAAAACCAAAGACTTGGACTGCAGGGAGGCTAAGATACAGAGCTGTGAAGGAATGAGCCATCTCTTCAGGTCTATGCTGGCTCCTAAGTGTTCTGTTTTAACCATAGGCTTGCCTTTTGAATGGGTTGGTGGTTTCTCAGATGGGTTAAGAGTGTGCTGGAAGCCGCCTCCCTTGCCCTGTGGGTAGAAACATCTTATGACAATCAGATAGGGTGTTACTGTCAGGCAGGTTTTTCTGGCTCTCCTGACCTTCTTTGGCAGATCCACTTGCCATCAAGAGCTCTTGACCCCTAACTGAAATCCAGTCTGTTACAAACTATGTCTTTCCACAACAGGAACCCAGCTGTGTGAGACCAAGAGGACGAGATTTCAGGATCCCCCTTTGTGCTGGTGTAGAATCAAAACCGTGTGCTCAAGTTTGGGAAGCTGTTGTCACCAAAAGGCAATACTTGAAGGCTGTGGTTGACTATGCAGTTGAAGGCATATTGAGTCAGACATAAGCCCTATTCAATGGGACTCATGCCCAGGTAAGAGTATAGAGGAGTGTAGCCATAACAAGTTGTATAGGAAATGAACAAGACTTGATTGCTAGACCAAACATAGCCCCACTGTCTTAGTACTGGGTTAGTCTAAGAAAGACAAAACAGAGCACAAATTAGTAGTGGGGCAAATATCTTTAAAATTAAAATTGGTTCTTTTTCTGTTCTCTATACAGCATCATAGAATTGTAATGTTGGCAGCCACCTCATGGGTTATTGAGCCAGCCTCTGCCAAGTAGGAAATCCATAGGTCAATCACCCTGACCAATGCCCAATCATCCTATGTTTTCAAAAGTCTCAAGTGAAAGAGAGCCCTCTGTAATACAGTAGTCTACTAGATTTACAAACAGCGCTTACTGTCAGGAAGACCCTCTTAATGTTTAGCTGAAATCTCCCTTTTCAGCTAAATTTGAACCTACCCAGATATTTGAGGACGGCTATCATATCACCTCTCATTCTTCTCCTTTCCTTTGCTAAACTAGCCAACACATTCAACCATTTCCTGACTCTTTGCCCTATTGAGTTCCTTTTCATTGACATACTTAAGCTTCATAAAAGCCTTCTGAAACTCTGATGCTCAGAACTGGACACAGTATTCCATGCAAGTTATGAAAAGAGGGATACTGTTACTTCTCTCAATCTATGCCCATCACTTCTTTTGAGGAAGCTTAATATTGCTTTGCTGGCTGGATAGCTCAAGTGATTTAGGTATCTGGCACGAAGCCAGGGTTTGGGAGTTTGATACCCCACTATGTTTCTGGGACAAGAGCCAGCCTGTGTAGCCACAGACAAGTAGCACAGTCCCAGGCTGCTTCCAAAAGAAGGGTATGAGAAGAAAAATTTAAAACATCTTAATAGAGAGTTACAGTATTCAAGAATCCCTTGAATTACTCTGGGAAGCAGATTTGGGGCAGGAAATAGGTTCTGAGGTTTGGAAGTATATATGAAAAATAATAATATTAAAGACTGTGAAAATAAAGGAAATTTTCTAGAAATTGCTAAGGAGATGGTATTTGACTCCAGTAAAATTAGATTGTATAAATTCTAGTTGTTATATCTATTGCTGGAGATGTGATCATGTTACGGGTACCTATTTCCATTTGTGATGGGAATGTGAAATCATATTGACATTTTTGAATGTAGTATTTAAGGAAATGAATGAAATATTAAAATTAAAGATAAGGGTTTGCCCAAGAATTGCCCATTTATCTCTATTTGATGACGTTCAATGGAGTTGAATTAAAAAACTGTTCATTACTAATTTAGTAACTGCTGCAAGTTTATTGATAGCAAAAATGAGAAGTTAATTATGAATTTCAATTAAATGAATGATATAAAAAAGCTTGGGATTCAGCTATAAATGATAAATTAACATGTGATATAAAACCATGGGGAAAATTTAATGAAAGTACATTTATTGGGTGACATGGGGGAGAGTTCTTAGATGCTGTGTTGGTAAAGGGAAGAGGCCACTTACCCAAGCAAGAGATTATGCTTTTTGGAAAGAGTATGGGACAAGATAAAAAAACAAATTACCAATTCTGGCATCTCTGTTGGTCCCTGTGGGGATGGTATGCACTACATAGAATTCAGTATTTCCCAATCTTTGGTTTTTGGACTTCAATTCCCAGATGCCTAAGTCAATTCCCCAAAGCACTGATCAGCCAATGTACTGACTTAGGCTTGTGGGAATTGAAGTCCACCAGTGTTCCGCTGAACATAGTTTGGAAAATGCTGATTTAGATTATGTTAAGAAAATTATGTATGCATAAGACTGTATTTTTCAGATTTTTTTATTTGTTTATTATTTTTGTAATTTATTAAAAAAAACATTCTGCTTCTACTTTCTTCTACACTTGCTGGTTTAGTCTTCAGATATGTCTGTGACTGCTTCCACTGTATCCTTCCACAGCTACATACCATTGCTGTCTAGAAACTGGCCTGGCTGATAACTTTAACTATCCTTCTATTTGCCTACATTCTTGGATCTCTTAAATTATTTTCTCTGCCCCTGGGTTTTCACTCCTGCATTCTGCTGTGGCATGCTAATAGCAACGAGTGGAAATCTGATGGCTTCTCCAATGTTTACTTCTTATTTCTGCCCAGTTCTCAAAGACATACATAAGAAAAATGAAACTATCACACCACATGGATTTTTTCCAGTCTGAAATTATGTTATTATGAATTATGTTAAGACACTGAGCTTGATGACCAGAAGGTTAGCAGGTCAGCAGTTTGAGACCCGAGTGCTGCATGATTGAGTAATAAAAATTTCATGTCACTAATTATTCTGGGTTGAAATGATTTTTTGCAGGAAAAACTCCACTCAGGGGACGCCAGAATGAGGCTCCTTTCATGTCCCCAAGAGCTGGGACAGAGACGGGTGCTCAATCAGTCATGCAGTACCTGGGTCTTGAACTGCTGACTTGCCAGCCTTCCAGCTAACATAAAATTCTACTTACATAATGATTTTGTGCTAAACCCACGATTTCCTATGGGTTTGCTTCGAGTTACACAAAGATTCTTTTTCCTGTGAGTTTGCTTCGAGTTACATAAAAATTCAATTTAAGCAAAAGCCTACGGAATGGACTTTTTTCGTAAGTAGGGGTTTTTCTGTATTTGCCTACATCCCTGGCTCTCTTCCAGCTAACAAGGCAAGCTTCTTAACCACTGAGCCACCGCAGCCTCTCACGATGGTGTGAGCGCTGGTCATCTGTCCCAGCTCCTGCCAACCTAGCAGTTCAAAAGCAAAAAAATTGCAATAGATATAAGCTAGAAAAATAATTTTAAGAAAGCAGGTATATTGCATTTTGTTTAAAAAGTATCAAAATGTATGTTCAAGCAGCACTTTTATTCACATCAAAACTCTGGTTCTCCTGATCTAGAAGAACTGGAAAAAAATGCAAGAAGTCTATTTGTGGCCACTGGATCAGAAAGACAGATATTTTTCCTGTTCCTGCTTGCTTGAACCTGACATTTGTCACGTCAGCTAACAAACTGAGCCAGCAGTGAGCAGGCCCACTTTGGAAGTCAGTGGGAAGATTATGAGAGTGTACTTTGGTTTATTTGTGGATACTTGTCTTTTGACTCTCTTTCTGAAGAAAGGAAGGCAACTAGTATTTTGTGATACAGTATAAGGAAAAGATGTCTAAGGGGCATGGATACAAGTTAACTTTTTTTGCATAAGGAAAGAAACAAAGCAAAATGATATTGATCCAAATAACAAAATAAAATTTTTGTCATGTTTTCTGATTCTAAAACCATTTCACTGTTTGAAAAGGGGAAAAAAAGTATTGACAATGGTGTACCCTACATCTGTAACAAGCAGTTTCATCACTGAAAAAACATCACTACAACCTAAATTTTGTGATGGGTACAGCTGGGGTAGCTAGGCCTCTTGCTTGGATTGCCCGAGCATTGTACCTCAATTCTATGTGACTTTAACACACATCTGTACAGTAGCTCCATAATGCACAGCTGGAGGTTAGGACTTTCCCACAGAGTTATCATCACACCAGGTTATCTCCCACCTGATTATCAATCTTGAACAGGGAAAAGCAGGATGAAAGAAGTATGTGTGTGGGTGTCCAGCAACATTCTTTAAAAGCAAGGCATAGCAAGCAGTTCATGGAGATCAGCATAGTCCTCCTTAAAGGTAAAGGTTTCTCTTGCTCAAAAGCCAGTCGTATCCGACTCTAGGGTTCAGTGCTCATCTCTGTTTCAAAGCCGAAGAGCCAGCACTGTCTGCTTCTGCAGACGTTTCCGTGGTCATGTGGCAGGTATGACTAGACACCAGAGCGCACGGAACACTGTTACCTTCCCACCGAAGTGGTCCCTATTTATCTACTTGTAATTTCTTGCTTTCGAACTGCTAGGAGCTGGGACAAAGACGGGAGCTCATTCCATCCTGCAGTACTCAGGAATCGAACTGCTGACCTTCCACCTCCCAGTCAGCATCTTAGCCACTTGAGCCACTGCAGTCCTCCTTACAGAATGCTATAGCATTCTTTGGCCATGGTGTGAAATAAAAGTCTATATAGATCAATGATAAAAAATGGTGGCCCTGCAGATGTTGTGGAATGGCAACTTCCACTATCCATCTTCACTTGTATGCTGGCTAGGTCTGATGGGAGTTTGGGTCCAACAACAACATTCCCTCTATCCTTTTTCTAAATATCCTCCAGTTTCTCCTATAACACAGTGGGAGAGGACATGTGTGTCATCTACTTACCCCCACTTCTTTGCTAAGCATGTTCAGAACTAGTGTGAAATAGGCCTTCATATCCTTAGTTGAAGGCGGTAGGAAGTTTGCATGCTTACCAAAGCTAAATATCAGTGGGAAGGATTTCCTGCAGAATAAAGTGACACTAGCCAATTAGCAGGCTTCTTTTTCTTGCCTCTGACTCTTGAGGCAAGCCCATGAACATCCATCCGTTCCTCCTCTTCCTGTTTAGCTGTTTGTACCTTTCATTGCTTTTTATTTGTTGCTTGCCAGCACTTGCTTGCATCCAGACAGCATGAATCTCTTTCTTCCAATCCTTGACTGTGCAACTGCAGGAGGGTACATCCGTTCTACGTAGAGACTGCATTTTCCCCTTTTATTCTTGTAATTGTAACTGAACAACTGAACTGTAAGTAAAATGCATTTCCCCCTACTTAAGCTGCTTTTAGACTGTTTTCACTCATTTAAGTGCTGATTATTGCAGGGGACAATTTAAGAGGAATGTGTGCTACTGCTCTCATGTTTTTCCCCTGCTGTTGTTGTGTTTTTCTGCTTTATGCTCTGCTAACTAAGGAAGAAATAACCAGATTTTAAAAATATGTTTCAATAGAAGTCATGTTTGGAAATTTGATCACTTCAGGCTTCCCAGTCATGTGAAAGAGGTTATTTGCATGTGTTGTACTCGTGGAGGCCTCTTTTGCTACCATAGTCCCACTTCTCCCTAATGTGTCTAATGAATGTGTGGGGCTATATCTCTCTATATAAATCAGAAGTGTTTGTTTGTATGTGGTCTATAGGCTCCCACGTCCCTGGACCGATCCCGCTGAAATTTGGTACATACGTACCTTGGGCTGGGGAGATCAGTACTGCGGGAGTCTTGAAACCCATGGGGGGGCATATACCTCCCAAATTGGGATGCAATTGATCTATACAATGTGTGTGTTTCCTAGTGATGTAATTGAGCTGATGTCATAGTCCCAGGAAGGTTGAGATTGTGATATCATCTGACTAGCTCAGCTGTAGCCCTCTGAGCTCAGCTGTAGTTTTCACAGTAGGTGGAAGGCAAATGGGCATGTGAGATCAGCACTGTAAGTGACCGTGACATACGTTAAAGAAAAGAAAAACCCGAGCGAAGCCGGGTAATCAGCTAGTGTTTGAATAGGGGCAAAGCCCAATTGGAAAGTACTGCTCAGATGCAAAGTTGTGGCTCTGCCACTCCAAAATAGTTTGCTCTGGAGGGTATCTGGGCTATACTTGTCACAGTTTTTTTCCACGCAAGAGGTAATACATTTTGTAACAAGACAGGCACAGACGTATTGCACGACTGACATAAAACAAGAGGGGGTAACTTACAACCTTCAGCCAAATTTTGAAAAGCTGCAGTAAGGGATTTGCTCAGATCTCTGGAAACAGCCATATGTTCTTTTTCTGGCAGTTTGCTGGGTGAGAAGAAAGAGGCAGTGCAGAGCAAGAGCAAGGAAATTAGAAAGAGAGCATGCACAAGAATGGGGAACAGAGACAGAGAGAAGGAGATGGCCCTACTGATCTCATCTTTAGCCTTGCAGGCATATGGTCTCCATCAGATTGCCTTATGTAGATATAGCCCTTAAGAAAAGAAATATATTATCCACATTTAACTGAAAAGGATGCATTTGCTAATGGTTTGAAATCTTAGTGGTTTATCCTAAACTGATGAGATGTTTCCTTAACAAAACTAGCCATTTGTTGTTATTGTTCAGTTGCATAGTCGAGTCTGACCCCATGGACCATTGCACGCCAGGCACCCCTATCCTCCACCATCCTCTGCAACCCGGCCATTGCGTCAACAATGCTATCTACCCATCTCATCCTCTGCCATCCTCTTATCCTTTTGCCTTCAATCTTTCCCAGCATCAAGGCCTTCTTGAGTAAGTCCCCTCATTTGTTGAGTCTCGAGTGAGTCCTCATTTGGTGGTCAAAGTACTTACAATACAATACAATACAATACAATACAATACAATACAATACAATACAATACAATACAATACAATACAATACAATACAATACTGACTCAAGGCGGCAACAGCATATCAATATCAATACAATATAACAACATAATAAAACACATCACATATAAAATATCAAATACAACAATGCAAAAAGATAAATACAGTAAAACTGTTTCAGATCAAGATATACAATACAATGTACAATAGTCACCCAACAAATACAAAATGCAATAAACACAATAACTCACCACAGCCTCAAAAAAAGTCCCAGAGTGGAAGAGATGGACCTATTGTCATCATGGCCCCAAGTCCTGGCCAGTGGCATGATGATGGTAATGAGGGATCCCAGAGCACCAACAAAGATGACCCGTGGTGACTCCCACCTGTCTCCACACCCCGGATCTGGTAGCATGGGCTCCCGGGGTGAGACAGGGAGCTCCTTGAGGCGGTGGTGGCAGCTTCCTTTCTGCTCTCCAGGTGGACATGTCTAGAGAGCAAGGACAGCTGTGGTGGTGGTGATGGCTCCCACCTGTCTCCACTCCCTGGAGCCAGTGGCGTGGGCTCCCAGGTAAGACAGGGAGCTCCTTGAGGCAGTGGCAGCGGTGGTGGGGGCGGCGGCAGCGGCAGCAGCAGCGGCTTCCTTTTCTGCTCTCAGGTGCATGCGTGCCCGGAGAGCAAGGACAGCTGTGGAGGCGGTGGCTCCCACCTGTCTCCACTCTCCGGAGCCGGTGGCGTGGGCTCTCGGGCGAGACTTTAGCTTCATCTTCAATATTTGCTCTTCCAAGGAGCAGTCAGAATTGATTTACTTCAGAATCGACTTATTTGATCTCTTTGCTGTCCAGGGTACTCTCAAAATTCTCCTCCATCACCACATTTCAAAGGTCTCTATTCTTCTGCACTCAGACTTCATTATGGTCCAGCTCTCACAACCATACATTAATACTGGGAATACTTTTGTTTTTGACTATGTGGACTTTTGTTTGCAGGGTGATGTCTCTACTTTTTATTGTGTTCCCTAGGTTTCTCATAGCTTGCGCCCCAAGAATTAATCTTCTTTTTATTTAATGGCTGCAGTCACCATCTGCAGTGATTTTGGATCCTAAAATGTTAAAGTCTGTCACTCCTTCCATTTCTTCTCCTTCTATTTTCCAGGGAGTGATAGGGCCAGTTGCCATTAACTTGCTTTTTTTAAAGTGTTGAGTCACAGGCCAGCTTTTGCACTCTCTTCTTTCACCCTAATCAAGAGGTTCTTTAGGTCTTCTTCACTTTCTGCCATTAGGGTAGTGTCATCTGCACATCTCAGGTTGTTGATGTTTCTCCTAGCAATTTTAATCCATAGATGTTCATGAAACAAACCATTTCCCACCTAAAAAAAATCCCCTGTATAAACTATACAGGTTTTATTATGGAAGAGCAGAGTTGCTGTAAGACATTTTTTCTTAAGCTCACCACAATTTGCCCTGCTCTATCAATTTTCTTCAAGCTGCTCCATAAGAACAGGTGGCATAAAGAAATCTGCAGAGTAACCATGCTCCTTAAAAAGCCTCCTGACCTTCTACTGCAGAATCCATTTTGTCAATGACCCTTTTGTCCTTTCCTGTCCCCTGGTGAGATGAGTCACAGACCTAACAAGGGAGGAGACAACTCTCAACTCCACCTGAATGGTGTGGAGACTTTGTGTATAATGCACGTGTTGAACTCTTTAAGAGCGGCCACTGCGATGTTGTCAAATTCAACTTAGAACTAAAGTGTAAATAACCTAAGCAGCCCATTGTGATTATGTTCAACTTCTGAAGTGGTGACATCTCAAAGATGAGAGCCTTGCTTAAAAGGAAGCTGAAAAGGAGAGTCAAGAAAGTTAACTCTCTTCAGGATGCTGGGAGGTTCTTTAAAACTACCACAACAAAAGCTCAGTTAAGATTGTATACCTGGGATCAGGAAATGGAGAAAAAGTCCACGAGGACCCTAGAGTTGTCAACAAGCAGCAATCAAGGAAATATTGCATGGCAATGCCAGATGTGAAGAGTAACTGGAAGACCACTTTTGCTTTAAATAGAGAGATCCCTGTTCAGACAACAAAAAGAAAAAGATACATTCTGAAAAATATAAGAAAAATAAGGAAAGTAAGAGAGGAAAAAAACAAACTTTATGGAAGTATTGTTAGAAATGTTGAACACATATTTGCCTTTATGAGGGACCAGTAAACAAACTGGGAGACTGATAGGCTGCTGTGTGACAAAAGGCTGCCCAGTAAATGTAAAGAGGCTGAAGAAATGCCCTGTGTCAGAAAAACAGCACAATAATATTGTACAATTACCCTTTGTTTTTCAGAAGGCAATGAAAGAATTAAATCAAACTAAAGTGATAAGAGTGCTGAGATATGAAGTCCTAGGACCAATTGGCTAATTAAAAAGCAACTGTTCCTGAAGTCTAGAAGATAAATACTTCAGAATTATAAAAGAACTGAAATGTAAATCATTGACAAATATAACAATTCTTCACTAAAACCAGTTATCTCTATTGGAGGACTGGATGATAGCCAAAGCAAAATCAGTTAATAAAAAAGGGAATGTGGGTTGAAGAAGCTGGAAAATTAATGGTTCATTAGTCTAACATCTATCCCTGCTGTATTTCAAGAAAGCGTTAATTAAGGCCAGACTATTAAATGTATGGAAGAAACATGTTTCTTATCATGCCTTAGATGTCTTTCCTGCTCTGCTAGCTTTTTTGGCCAATGAGGCAAACATATTATTGAACTTGTCTGAATTGAATAAAATATAAAAACATTTTTTAAATAAAGTAACAAACAAAAATATGAGTACACTTAGCAATCTTTGAGCAAGAGCCTGAATAGTCTTATAAAGGCTGAATTGGATGACGAGAAACAGAAGTTAGGGACAAAAGAACAAGTCGCATAATGAAGAGGAATGTAGACTAGGATGCCCTAAGAATATGTATTGAGATTGTTGCTGTTTAATTTATATTAAGTGATCTGAAGTGAGTGGTGAGCAGTAGGGTAGCCAAGTTTGTAGATGAGAGCAAGTTAGACAAAATGGTTTTAAACAAAACAAAAAAAAAACTAGTACATGTCTCTAAAAAGTCCAATCTAGATTGAGTAGTCAAAAAAGAGAGACAAATTTATATTGGATATTAACTGCAATTTTGGTCCCTCTCAATTTTTGGAGCATATGGGAGGGTAAAATAGGGGATTACAGGGATTCTGGTAATTTCCTTGATTCCTTGATTGATCAGATTATCAAGGAAAAAATTTCTGCTGGTCACAACTCGTTTTCCATTTGTTTTGCTGCTGTGCTCTTCTTCTCCAGGTTCGACCAAACCTTTTCATGCTTGGGTCTTCTCATATTTTTTGGGGGGAGTGTGTGTGTGTCTTTTTACTCCTCTGGGATACCACTCAGTGACTGCTGCTGTCCAACACATATCTGTCATTCGAGAGACGTGTCTAGCCCAGCTCAATTTCCATTTGTGATATTCAGCAACAGCTTGGTTGATTCCACTTTGTTCTCTTATCTGGGCATTAGGGATGTGGTCACAAAGGGATATCTTTAGCACTGATCTTTCCATGGCTCTTATGGCTCTTGAGAGTTCTGGTAATGTAAAAAAGATTAATTTCTCCTTTCAACAATGGAAATGCTCCACTGGATCAAAACTTTCTGTGGACAGTAAAAGTTCTTCCAACCATAGGAAGCTTAAGTGGTATCCATTCCAACTCAGTGGGATTTACTTCTGCATCAGTCTGCGTAAAAATGAAGCTTCACTTTTCTGAAGAGTGAGAGTCAAAGGGAAAAGGCAGCAAAGGAAAGAGCACAGATGTCACTCGAAGAACACAGATGCCTGGCTTTAGTTCATTATTGACATCTATTTTTAATCTAATCTATATCTAAATTAGTGTGATCAAACCAATAAAAGGCAAATTGATGGGTGCTTCTGCCTTTGGTTAAATTAGTAATATGGAGTACTGTAACTGTGGCATTTGGGGCAAAGAGATTCCTGTACAAACAGGTCTCTCTGTAATATGCTTTGAATGAGGGGAAAAGCCATGCAAATGCTTTGGGTCTGGAACCCTAGCATTTGAGATCTAATGCTGTAAGGACACATGTATTGACTGTAGTGGCAGCACAAGCAGCCTCAACATGAATAATGACCATGTACAAGCTCAAACGATGCTTGTGAAACAAGCCTAGCCTTCTGCATTTGGAGCGCTGGGCAGAAGTCTGCACCAGATGGAAACACTCTTGACACGAGCTTATCTCTGGAGCACATGGGAAAGCAAGTGTGAAATTGTTAATGCTTCACAACCTTTGTTCTCCTAGCAGCAGAAGGAGGAAAACTGACTTTCAATGAAACATTATTGCTCCATATTTGCTATCTTCCCTTTGACCTTTCACCCATTTTAAAGAACTCAATGACCTTCTCTGGTGACAAGACCAGTATCAACATACATAAGGTCCCTTCTCCTAATGAGAAATCTTTCTCAGTGCTAAAATCAGATATACACTAGTCACTTTGAGCACTTGACATCGAAAGCAGGATTACAAACATTGGGAAATAGATCATCCCATTTGTAGTGACAATGGGAGGACAAACCCACACAAACTCTCATCTCCTACACTTGCCACAAATCAATAGTTTGAAAGTGGAATGGCTATTACTAGAAACATAGTTGACTTGGGTTGCAGCACAGCTTAGAGATGCAAGGATTTTTTTACCCTAAATCTATCTGGTAGTGCTACATAGAGCTGGCCCACTGAATCATTCACTGACTAGATTGTGAATGACCACTTGCATAAATCCCATTGATTCAGTGGGTCTACTCTATTTGTGATTATCAATTGGATTCAGACCCTTGATTCCAATTCTTCTCAAATGATTTTCAAATAGTCCAGAGAAAGAAAGAAAGAAAGAAAGAAAGAAAGAAGTCTTTGCTTTGTACTTTCCTTTTTTGGCATTCCCTGTGAAAGAAAAAGCTGTTACCAGATATTTGGCTAGGTGACTGAAGGATAGCCAGATTGCTCAGCTATGTCCGGAGATTTAACATTGTTAGCAGAAGGATATAGGCTCATTATCAAAGTGTGCTAATTTTAGAAGGTGACTTGTCAAAGTCACACAGTCAAGTCCAAGGAATGTGGCTGGAAAAGAATTGTGCTGTATTTTATCTATTCACTCTTGACAATAGAGTTGCAGACTGGCTATTGGGTTGTTTGCTGAACATATAGAACTTGAGCAGTCACTGGCTAGTAGCCAAATATCCCAAAGTTACACTGATGGTCATTGGCATGCAAATTTTTAGCTTTTCAGAAATGCTTAAGATGAAGCCTGAATGAAGTTTTGCTTGTTTTTTTGTGTGAGTCTTCCTTTCAGTTCACAACCAGCCTCTCTGTAAGATTCCCCCCCCCCTTACAGTGATCTTATGAATGAATGACCTCTAAAATGTCATAACATTAGCAGGCCTGCTCTACTTTGGCAAATTCAAGGCTGTGGTTTCCTTTATTGGAGTCAATCCATTTATTTTTGTCTTCATCATATGCTGCTGCCTTCAGATTCTTCCAACATTACGTATTATCTTTTCCAGTAGGTCTTTTCTTCTTATGATGTGCCCAGGTATGATAACCTCAGTTTAGTGAATTTGCACTCACATGGTTTGTTCTATCACACACTTTATCCTTCCAGCAATCCACAGTGCAGAGCTTTGGTGGCATAGTGGTTAAACTGCTGTACTGCAACCAAAAGGTTGTGAATTCAATCCTGGCCAGGGATCAAGGCTGACTCAACCTTCCATCTTTCTGAGGTCAGTAAAATAGGTACCCAGCATGTTGGGGCAAAATGCTAATTAACTTGTGAACGGCTCAGAGAGTGCACTAAGTGCTATGGGGCGGTATATAAGTCTGTATGCTATGCTTTGCTTTAGACAAACTCTCCTTTAACACAACATTGTGAATGAATCAGTGTTATCTGTCCTTTGTCACAGTTTTTTAGCCTATAGGTAGACCATTTTTATGTTAATAAAACTTTGCACCATTTCCCCTGATCTGTAACGGTAACTAGCAAGCCTTAAACTTTCTAAATTCTACTCTATCTTTCTTAAAAGATTTTGTGCTGGTTATCTATTAATCTGGTAAGAATAATTATTTTGATAAGTGAAAGGTTTAATAATAGTTCAGTTTTTAAAGAACTCCTAGCTAAGTGCCAAGGAACCCTTGTTGACATAGAATTGTGCAACTATAGAGACCTCAAGGGTTATCAAGCCCAACCAACTGATGGCTCCTGACAGGTGTCTCTCTAAGCACCATTTAAAAATCCCTGATTAAAGAAAATCTACCACCTCCTGTTCCATGGGTGATTTTTAAAATTCTCTAGTAGTTTGTCATAAAGTTCTAATAATAATTTATGTTATTCTTTAATTTGTCATTAAGTTCTAAAACTCTGGCCTTTTTCACTTCTGTCTGACCAAGCATTTATAATTGATTGTCAGAAAACAAAGTAAAGATGTGACTATCTCTGTATCCTCTGTACCAAATAATTTATGAAATTATTTCTCAAGGATCCCTTTGAACATTGCTCCCTTTCTAGTTGTTCTCTTGCTTCAAATTCATCCAAGACCACACAGAAAGATTCTTAATCCAGAATTCCTCCACTCTATCATCGTTATTGGCTGCAACTTGTATCCTATACATTTTTTCCTGAAGAGGAAAAATGCGATTGGCGTGAATTTGTTTAAGGTGGATCTCAGCCTGCCATGAAATGATCAACATACTATGATCATGGAGCCATCTCCTGTGGCACGTATGAAATGAGACATGCAGGATTTAACACCGGGACTGCAATGGACTGCCACAGCCTTGAGGATATTATCAAGGCACACTTTCACAGCCAGTCCATCTGGCATGGCTTCTTCCATCTCAATGACTGTTGGGAATCAGAGTTCCTCCTCTGCTCATTTTGCCGTTGGGTCCAATATGATGGTTCCCAGTGGCATTTCCTCCACTAAGGGGGCCATCACCCCACCTAATGGGGCTCATCTGCCCTAGCCATTGGCCCCTTTGGGGAGTCAGGTTATTTACCGCCACCTAACACTCGCCGTTGAGTTGCTGGCTGTATGGTCTACTCCATTACTGTTGTGGGATGTCCGGCCAGTGGAATGTCTCCACTCTATAGTGAGGTGCTTGCCTCAAATAGCAATTTGGTATTGGAGAGGAGACTGTGGCTCCTCTTAGAATTATTTTTAGTGATGAGGAAGAGACATGAGAGGGGTGCATAAAATGATTCATGCTATGAAGAAAGTAAGTAGGGAGCCATTTTTCTCCTTTTCTGACAATAGCGCAGCTGAGCATCATTACCTGACTGGTTGGTGGAAAATCCAGGCAAAGGACAAGACTTCACATGGCATCTAGTTACTCTGAGGAATTGGCTGCCACAGTGTGTAGTGATGGCTGCCAATTTAGATAGCCAAACAGAGACAGGACACATTGATGGGGACCAATGATAGCTACCACACACAGTGGTAGTGAATTGTCTCCAGTATCTGAGACAGGATACAACTGGATGGCAGCCTCCGTGTGAATGGAACTTTGGGCTTCATGGCCTTTGGTCTGATCCGGTATGGCTCTTTTGATCTTCTTCTTTTTTTTTTCTTTTTTTTTAATTAAGTTTTTAATAGACATACAGAAAAAGAAAAGAAAACATTAACAGTACATTAACAATACATTACACTAACAAGTCCATAATATCATACTAACAACCATTACTATATGCTAGCACATAACAATATCTATATTCATTAACTACTATTTAACCACCGAATATTAAGAACCATTATTTCAAAGTCCAAAATAATAGAAAGAAACTTTCTGTACTACCACTAATCTTTTTAACCAATAAAAAAACACCCTGTGAATATATACAATGCCCGGAGAGTTTATTTTCTACTCAGCTCCAGAAACTTCTTTGAGATGGTACTGGTCCTGAACTATCACCTGCCATAATCAAGTGATCCACGAACGGTTTCCATATATTCCAAAATCTATTCTCTTTTAAATTTTGATCTTCTTCTATCACCTCTCTTCTATGTCCATTGAGCAGAAATGTGAAAGGAGGTGGGTTTACCTCCCATCTGTATGCACAACCATAGATGTTGTCACTGGAATTGCACAACACGTAACTTTAGCTGGTCCAAGGTTGTTTCTCTGCCCCAGATTCCTCTGGGTTCATACCAACAGCTACTGGGTAGCACGGCCGGCACATTAGTTGGCACTAGTTTCACAATGTAGCATGCACAGGGGCGTGACTGGGGTAAGGTAAAGGTAAGGGTCTCCCTTGCTCAAAAGCCAGGCATGTCTGATTCTAGGTGGTGGTGCTCATCTCCCCTTACAACCAAATGCTGTCTGCATTTGCAGATGTTGTGGTGGTCATGTGACAGATGCCAAAGCACATGGAACACCTTTCCCACCAAATTGGTACCTATTTATATACTTGCAATTTCTTGCTTTCAAACTGCTAGGTTGGCAGGAGCGGGGACAGAAATGGGAGCTCACTCCATCATGCAGCACTTGGGTCTCAAACGGTTGATCCACTGACCTTCTGGTTGTCAAACTTAGTGTCTTAACCACTAAGCCATCATGGCCATTGTGGCTAGGGAAGAGAGAGATATTTCCTCATTGTAGCTACAGGCAATGAAATGGGAGGTGGGTTTTGTATGGATTGTGGGCTGCCTGTCTGCAAATTTTAAGGATGGTGCATAGCAACCAGAGCCCAACATGCATATAGCATAGTCTGAGAGGATATACTGTATGTTACTCAAATGTATGCAGATAGGTTTATCCAGACTACAGCATATATACTCCAGGATATATTTCCAGCACTGAAATAATGACAGTACCTCTGGGTGGGAACCATTATATTATACTGCAGATTTTTTTTCCTTGATAAAAATTTGCATTACTTTAAAGCTTTTTATTCCCTTCTAGTGAAACTCAGCAAATCAAAGGCAATTCATCCTCCAAACCAGTGACTGATTCAAGCCAAACAATGCTTTTTGATTTACCATAATGGAAAAGATTGCACAGCAGGAATAGGTTTGGGCTGGGACTCAAGATAGCACAAATGTTTTATGATGAGTATCATTACAACTGTATGCTCCATTAATTCTGTATTATGGGATTTATTTGTTTTTGGTTTTTAAATTTTATATTAAGTGACTTTAAGGCTTAGGAATGACTGACAGTTCTGGAAATAGATGCTTAATTTATTACCTCCTAAACATAGAAGCTTTTCAAGGGCTGAGAGTCTAATTCCGCATTACTAACATGTCTCCTCCCCAATCAATTTAGGATATTGTATAGTATTTACTACAGTCGGTGAGTTCAACTCTGTAGAACATACTCTCTTTCCTTTCTACAGCTCTCTGTAAATGAAAAACAAAATTTAAAGCTGCATTTAGGTTGTACAGCTAGGCAGGTCACTTTTCAGTATGGAAATGTGAGATTTAACTATAAAAAAGTTGGGCCAGGATCAAGGTATTTCTATGTAACTTTTGATTTCCTTAGACTAGGCAGGCTTTGTATTCATCATAGCTTCAGCCAGGTAAGTTTTGCCTCAACCAGATTTCAGCCATTCTGGCTAGTTAGGACTGCACCGTGTCAAGAAACCCAACACTCAGCCTGGCTTAGCAGTGTCTATCCCACCTGCCTGCATTCATTCACCCTGAGATTGGAGGAATTTTCAGAAGATGCACAGCCAGGCTAAGGAAACTGGCTAGCTTTTCTTTGTATGAAAAACTAGCATAGTTTGCCCGGCGATGCCGGGCTGTTTTAAATTATGTTTTGCTCTTTTGGGGTTTTTTTTTGTTTTTGAGTTAAAAATCAACAGAGGATGCTATACATTTTTTATTTTATTTATTTAACATATGTTTGTTATTTGTGTAAACTTTTGATTTATTATTATGTTTTTGACTTGTTTTTACTCTTGTGGCCTCTAGGTGGGGCTGTTGTGTTTTGAGTTGTTTTTACTATTCCACCCTGCAGATGGGGCTGTTAGTGGTTTTGTTTTCTTTCCATGTGTTTTTTCTCTCCTGCCATCTGGGTGGGGCTTCTTCCAGTAAGTAGTCTTTGTTTCTTCATTTCTGTTCCGGATGTTGTGGAGGGAGGATGTGTTGGTGAGTTCTCTGGTTTTCTTTCTTCTGGGGTTTTTCTTCGTTTTGTTTTTGTGGTGGTAGGCTGGGAGGTGTTTCTGTTTGTTCTTTTTTGTTTTGGTTTAGTTTTAGGTTTGTTTAATTGGTTTGGTTATTTCTGGTTTTGTTTAATTTTTGTGATTTCATTGTTGTTTTGTGTAATTTGTGGTAGTTGTGTTGTTAGAGTTAGGTATTTTCATGTTGTAGTTAGGTGTTTTATATGTGCTTTTGTGGTATTGTGGATGTATTTTGTTTGTGTATTTTGTGGTTTACTTTTTTGTTTATTAAATGGGTTTTTTAAATTATTGATTTATTTTTTGTTTTATTATTTTTTATTAATTTTGGTGTTTGTTTTTGGTGTTTACTTTAGCGTGAAGAATGGGTTGCCTGTCGGTTCCTATTTTCCCCATTGCTGCTTCGAATTTTGCTTTCGATGCAGCAATGGGGAAAAGGAGGAAGAGGCAGTCAGCTGGCTCTTCCCCCAGGAAGGTTTGTTAGGTAGGTCGGGGGAGAAGGAGGAGGCAGAGAAGAGTTATCTCTGCCTCATGATGGTTCTCTCCTCTCTGTCTTCTTTCTCTCCTGGCTTACCTAATTGGAGATCGGCAGGCAGCGATCCGTAAGGGGTAGGGCTCTTCCTTGCGGATTACTGACTGCTGCTTTTGTATTACCTCTGTTGGAAGTACAAAGGCATCAGCCAGTCATTCACCAGGGAGGGTGCTTACCCTGACAGACTGCTGCCTGTTTTTGGTTTTGTCCCCACCCCGGCTCAACTTTCCTTGAGGCCAGCGGTGGTCTCGCCGTGTCTTCGGCGGGGTAGCGTGAAGGAGAGGGAGTCCCTCTCCTCTCTGTTGCTCTGGGAAAGAGGGCCGGCGGGTGTCTCGCGGTGGATTTTTGTGGCTTATTTGTTTTGCGAGGCTGTGAGGTGCTGTGTCTGCCTGTGGCGGACTTGCACTCCTGTTGTTTTTTGCAATTTTATTTTTCACGCGCAGGCTTTCTCAGCATTCTGTGTGCTCACGGCGTGCAGGACGCTGGGTAGTTTGCGTTTGTGCGGTGGTTTTTTTTCTGCAGCTCGATTTTAATTAGCTGTGTCACGTTTCCCAACGTTCTTTTTGCTCGCGCCTCTCAGCCTGATTGGCTGTGGCGCGGCGCAGAGAACATTGGGAATTGAAGTTGTTTGCTTTGTTCGAGTTTGTGGGGCTCTTGCCCCACTGGCGTGTTTCTTAACCCTGCAGTAACCTCCGGACCGGGTTCGGGCGAGTGCAGGAGGCCCGGTATGGGATAGGATGGACGGGTGCAGAAACGTATAGCAAGTTCCAATGGTTAACCCTTGGATTTATAGGTATAGATTACCACTGCCACTTCCTTTATCTTATCAAAGTCAAAATGTTTAATAACCATTATTTGTCCTGGTAGATTGTAGCATGAATTATCAAGGACCGGATTTAGTACAAGACTTCCCTTAACCCAAAATCCAATTCCCAATGCCAGAATGGATTTTATCCATTTTATTAAAAAGAAAAAGAGAAACAACTAGAAAGTAGTCCTCTTTCAGGAAGATATACCTTGAAGGAATCCTGAAATCTTTGAGTTCCAATCCCATGGTTCAAAACATGGGGCACATGCCCACAGGGGGCAATTTGATTTATAAGAGGGGCAATTGGAAGCTAGTTTAGACCAAGTTAATGGCCTTTTAGTCCCCTCCACATGGATAGGAGTTCACTTTTTGAATAATAAGAATTATATGTCATGGTGGGTGGTGGCATCAGGATTTTAGAGATGCTTAGGTGGGGCATGGTCAAAAAAGGTTCTTTCGAGGACATGCCACACCAGTTTCTCACTTGACTTTCTAGTCCCCATATTAAAATGGTCTTTAGATTGGCAGCTGTGAAATACTATGGGGTGGGTTTGCCAGTTCTCTTTTCTTCTGTAATATATTTTAATTAGAAGAGGAAGAAATCTCAAGCTGTACCAGTTTCACTTTTCAAACAAAAACAGGAAACAGGAATGAAGGATTCAGAGTCTGTCCTGAGTCATATTTTGCTCAAACGCCAAGATTTCTTTTTTCTTTTTAAAATCAAAATGATCTCTCCTTAGTCACCTACATGAATAATTTGGTGAGTGAAGCCTTAGAATATTGTTCCTTATAAAACATTTGTCTTCTATAAATTTTGGAGTCTAATGGGCAGGTGAACAACATGTCATCTTCTAAAAGTTGTTGGACTACAACAACCATCCTCCTTCTTCACCAACTGCACTGATAAGACTGATGAGTGTTGTAACCCAACAACATCTAGTAGGTTACCCCTTCATACTCCTGCTCTCAAACACAGCCCAGAAATGTTACCTTTTTTGGATTAAAATTACTAGAATCTTTCAGCTAGAGTGCTCATTGTATGTGTGTGTGATTTTTTGAATCACAAGTCACTTTTCCAAGTTGTACTATAAATTGAAGTGATGAAAATATGACCACTCTGTGCATAACTAGATAGCAATAGCAATTACACTTATATACCACCCCATAGTGCTCTGAGCAGTTCACAAGTTAAATAGCATTTTGCCCACAACATGCTGGGTACTTGGAATGATGGAAGGCTGAGTCAACTGTGAGTCCCATCAGGATCGAACTTACATTTTAGTTACAGTATAACAATTTAACCACTGTGCCACCAGGGCTCATATAGCTTTTGTACTACACATAGCAATTGTTTCTCTGAACTCAGTATGAAATCCACAAGTGCATATACTATCTCACTGACCACGTTGTTGGAAGTGGCACTTGTTCAGTGGCAGGATGTATGCATTGCATTGAGAGGGGTTCATGCCCAAGTTCTAGTTTCATACATTGTGGTGTACTACAAGCTTCTGGGCTGTCTGTGTATTGCCATCTCAGATCTCAAAAGCAGCTTGTTACACCGTGCGCTCCGATGTCTAGTCATGCCTGCCACATGACCACGGAAACGTCTGCAGAAGCAGACAGCGCTGGCTCTTCGGCTTAGAAACAGAGATGAGCACTGCACCCTAGAGTCGGATACGACTGGCTTTCGAGCAAGGGAAACCTTTACCTTTACCTTTACAAATGACACATTAATTATAAATTACTTCCTTTCTCTAGTACCTAGAGTGCCTACATTACATTGCATTGGAGTATGCCCCCACTTTTCTGGCAAACTTCCTGTCATGTGCCTCTTCTGGAGTGGCTAGGGAGGTGCTTTGGGGTGAAACGGAGCCCTGGAAAAGCCTTGGGCAAAGGGGAAATGGCTTCAGAGGTTCACTATAGAGTGATGAAAATAGAAGAGGCTTCTATTTTCATAGCTCTATAGCGAAGAGCAGTCACATGGCCAACAGGCCATGCCCACCCAGTCACATGGCCACACCCACAGCGTGGTAGGAATTTTTAAATGTCCACCACTGCATAGATGGTTTCTCTTCTTCACATATAGGCAACAGGCAATTAACTCTGGATATCAGCGGATGGAAAATGAGTTACTGCAAAATAAGGTGCTGGGAGAGGAGAGGTCCTGAGTCTTTAGGATCCAGAGGGATTCTTCTTTTCCACTAACCAATTGCCAAAGTTCTCCCTCCCCCCAAGTCTAGTTTGCCCCTCTTGTCTTCCTGTTTTGCTTATTTATCCCTTTGTTCTCTTCTCTTCGCTGCTGAGCTCCAGGGCCATGCTGTCGATAATAGCCCTCCTCTTGCCACAAGGTTGAAAGATTCATTTCCCTCTTTTCCCTTTTATTTTTCTGTTTGTAACTGCAAGTAAATAGATATTTTTTCCCTTAAAAGCTTCTAGAGTAATTTTTGTTATTTATCTATTTATTATTTATTTACAAAATTTCTACCCCGCCTTCCTCATTCTTGGATGACCCAAGGCGGCTTACATAAAGGTTAAAAAAGACATAAAAGTTTAAAACAAAGTGCTATACAAAGTGTTATACAAAATGCTAGTCACTGTGAGAAAAGATGTTGGATACTGAGACTTGGACTATTCTGTTATGCTTTCTTTGCTGCTGTTGTAGCTTTATCTTTTACCTCACATTCTGCTAACTATATAAAACTTTAGGAATATTAACCCATATTTCCACAACAAAAATGTTGCTTTTTAGGACTACAACTCCCAGAATTCACAACCAGCAGAGCCAAGGGGTGACCAACCTTGGTGCTCCAGCTGTTCTTGGAATTCAATTACTAGAAGCCCAAGTCAGCACACTTGCTGATCAGGGCTTCTGGGAATTGAAGTCCAAGAACAGCTGAAGCACCAAGGTTGACTATTCCTGGTATAGCCAATCTGTAAGTGGAACAGATCCACCAAAAGAACTCTACTTTCTTTCTCTGCACTGCTTCCCTATTTTTCCTCCATACTATTATCTTAGCTGGGAACAAAATGCATCTACATGTCGGGAGCTATCAGTATTGCAGTAGCAAATTTGCAAGTCCTGGAGGAGGGAGGGAGAAGTTTAATCAGGGATACGATTCTATCTTCTCTCACAGCACCACTGTTCAAATCAACACTGAAGAGTCCATTCCCTGCTGCTTTAAAGGCAACAAAAAGGAGATCTGCTATAGGTCGCATACTCCATGTCTGATTAAGCTTTGAGATGACCCACTGGCTACATTGAAGTACTATCTGGGCTGGATGAAGATCAACCCCTGTTCTGTGTCATGATGCATACTAACTGATTAAGCTTTCCACTCAACTATAATTGAAACAGGGCTCTTCTTGTCTCTTCTCATTCCTGGAATTTGCAGGTTGCAAACAAACCTTATCTTTGCTAAATCACAAGGAATCATTCACATTCCTTCTTTTCTTCTTGGAAGACTCTGGAGATTCAGCAAATAATAGGACTTATCCAAGACCTATGAGAAAATGCCAGAGGCTCAGAACCTCCCCTCTCTGAGCCTCTCCCATATCATTTTTGCAGTTACTCGTTCACCAACTCATTTCCCAGTCAGACAGTTAATGCAAATGATTGACCATTAACAGGGCATGGGAATGGGTGACGTTCAGATTCAGTCTCTGAGGTAGGGAAAGCCTTTCCTGCCCATACCTGTCAGGTCCAGACCAAAGCCCCCAGAAAACATCCATGGTGCACCATGAGCAGTGAGGATTTTCACATACATTTGAACTGAAAGTCTGTTGGACACAGTGCTTAAAACATTATACCTGAATTAAAGTCCAGATCACATTCAGTCCTAATTAATTTGCTACACTGGCTTTGTGATTGTTAGTTACTATACATGACAGCTCCGTCTTGTTTGAGGAGAAGGAGAAGGAGGGATGGTGGTGGAAGGGGAACAAATCAGTTTCTGTTTTCTCAATTTGCATACACTGCTTGAAACAGGAGCCTGGCCTCGCATATGTGAGTCTTCTCCATGTAAATTCCACTCAGAAATTTGTGCACAATAATGCATTTTCCACTGTATTTTATAAGCTGTGTCTGCCTGCATATCTCCCAGGGATTCTAAACCTGCGGCCCTTGGGCCAGATGCAGTCCATGGCGCCATTTCATGTGCCCCCTACCTCCACCACACCAGGAAGTGCCATGTGGTGGAGCAAGGGCAAAATGGCCATCTAGTCCCCAAAGCTGTCTGAGGGAGCATGATCTGGTCCCTGGCTTTAAAAGGTTGAGAACTCCTGGCCTAGATGTTCAGTATTCAAAAATGCCACCACAACTGGAGCTTGGATATTTCAGAGTGACTCATCATGCCAATAGCTACACCAGTTGGAGAGAGGTGTGTGTGTACGTGGGGATTATCCTACTCTCCAAAAATACTTTCTCAGGCTTTGCATTATGGGCCCAGCGATGATTCTTTGGTTGGAATTTGTTTACGGACAAGGACCCAACTTCTTTTCATCGTTGTTTCTATACCGAGCATGATGTTAGGTTAGGAATTACCTTGTTAAGGTCAGACTTCAAAGATTGATTTGTTATTGTTAATATTTAAATGAAAATGATCAATCTGTTGAGTTGGCATTTTTAATTCACTAAACTGAATCATGGGCTGAAATCCTGTTTGTGAAAGTTATGCCATATAAAGCTGGTTATATCACCAGCCAGGACACTTCTTTGGAAAATTAAACATTTCCTGCTTCTGTCCTCAGGTTCCTATGGCTCCCACATAATCCCTTTCATTAAATCAGGAAACTGTGGGGATGACAGAAGTGATCAGGAAGTCTTTATTGAAAATAACCATCCAGATGGCAGTGGTTTTCACTAATGAAAGATTTTATTCTCCCATCGAGCAGCTTTCACAAGCTCCTACAATAAAGGGAGTTGTAGGTGGCTTGGGACAGAAATAGGACATTTTAATTTCTGGAAAATTGTCCCAGCTGATGAGCTTATTAACCTTACTGTTGAATATATATTTTTTGAAATCTGGTTATTCCTTTTTTAGTTAGGTAAAGGTAAAGGTTCCCCTTGCTTGAAAGCTAGTCATATCCGACTCTAGGGTGCAGTGCTCATCTCTGTTTCAAAGCCGAAGAGCCAGAGCTGTCTGCTGCTGCAGACATTTCTGTGGTCATGTGGCAGGCATGACTAGACACCGAAGCACACGGAGCGCTGTTACCTTCCCATCAAAGTGGTCCCTATTTATCTACTTGCAATTTCTTGCTTTCGAACTGCTAGGTTGGCAGGAGCGTTTTTAGTTAGCAGAGAAGAAACCAGAAAAATGCAAAAACAGCAGGGGGAAAAGTGTGTGTGAGAGAGCAGCACATCTTCTCCTTTAATGGTTCCCTTCACTAGTAAAGGTAAAGGTTGCCCTTGCCAGTTGTATATGACTCTAGTGTTTGGTGCTCAACTCCATTTATAGCCAAAGAGACAGTATTGTCTGTGTCTGCAAGCATTTCTGTGGACATGTGGCAGGCATGATTCGACACCGGAGTGCACAAAATCCTGTTTGCTTTCCCACTGAAGTGGTACCTATTTATCTACTTGCAATTTCTTGCTTTCGAACTGCTAGATTGGCAGGAGCTCCATTGTGCAGCACTCTGGTTTCGGGCTGCTGACCTGCCAACCTCCCAGTCATCAAGTTCACCGTCTTAACCACTAAGCCACCACAGTCCCTTCGCTAACCAACATTTTAAACAGTAAAAATTAGTCTAAAAGCAGCTTAAGCAGAAAAATGCAGTTTACTTACAATTCCATTGTTCATTATAAGGATAGAAAGGGGAAAAATTCAGTCTATGTGTAGAGAAGACAAACTTCCATGGAGCCACATAGTCAAAGATCAGGGGAGAAAGAAAGAGAGAGAGAGAGAGAGTGTTATGCTTTCTACTTCTCTGGATTCAAGCAAGTGTTGGCAAGCAGCTAACAAAGAGCAATGGAGGATCCAAACAGCTAAGCAGGAAGAGGAGGAATGACTGTTAATAGGCTTTCCTCAAGATCCAGAGGGGAAAAGAACTCTGTTAATTGGTTAGTGGCAGGGAAGAGATGCCTTATCTTGTGAAAGCTCGTCTCCCACTAATATCCATTGTTAGAAAGCATGTAAGATTGTTAATTTTCCTAGGATTAGTAACTAGTAATTAACTATTTCTACTTAATAATTAATAATGAGTAATTTATGCAAACAGGATGTCAGTCAGAGATTTTGAGACAAACAATGGGATTTATAGGACTATTTCTCTTTTAATCTTTAATGGTGCATTTGCTATTAGTTGCTTCAAAGGTGCTTTTCGTTGCTTTATACCGGTATACTGTTTGACAATTTGATGCCTTTTTCTTAGAAGGATCACATATGCCACAATGCAATTGTCATCTGTGTTTAATGAGATCCAACATCTATAAAACATTGGGGCTGGGTATATGCCATTAAACATGCAATCCCATCTCCGACACTTCCATGGAAAGAAACTTTCACATGCAATCAGCAACACAGGTACCGTACACAGCCACTGAGTTCTTATGCCATTTTCAAAAACTACAGCTAGGATGAAAATATAGTGGTAAAGATAATTTCCCTTGCTTCCCAGCCATACTATTTGCCCAGCTGTTCATCACACCCACCAACTCCACAACACAGTCACACAATTGAAAACTACTGGCTTCCTGTTTCCCATGGATAATGTCATGGAAGAAGTGCTTGTAGAATTTTACTTTTAGAGCAAAATGTTCCAGGAGGACAAAACAGTGAGAGGAAATCTCTATTTTGGAATAATTCTCAGTACAGGAAGCAGTAGAACTAGACAGCAGCCCAAGACAGGGCTCTAGAATCTCTCCAAACATACAGATCAGCTCCTGGCTCAAGAGAACTCCTAGCTTAATCTGGATTCTCTTTAGCAGTGATTTGCTTAATAAATGTCAAAATGAAATTCATACCTGTAGCAAAGGAACATCTTAAAACTGTTGACTACTTGCATTCTTCTTGAAGTCAAAATGCACATTTAATTTGCACTGCAAGGTTGAGAACCAGTGGTTATATAGGTGTCTGGATGTCTCTCTCTTTAGAAGTAGGCGGTAGCACACAAACATCCTATCTATAGAAGTTATGTTTGGTTTGGTTTCCCTTGCTCAAAAGCCAGTCATTATAGCCATGACTAATAAACAAAAAGTTACTGGTAGTTCTACTTTTATAACATTCTTTTTTAAAAATAGACAAATTAGTGGCTTTTTGCTCCATTTGACAAAAACATAGAAAGTTTAATGTTAATGCTTCAAAATGAACATGACTGTCTAATGTGACATAGGGTGAGGTGGGATAATTAAATATTTATTTGCACTATTTGATCTCTGTTGCTCCTCAAATTTCTAATCTGCCATCTCTAGGCATGGAGATGACATTGCACTCTTGAAGTCTATGCAGGCAGAGGGCAAGCTGTGGCAGATACTACTAAACTGCCAAGGTGTTGAGTATGTCTGTCATCTGAAGATTAGATTAGCCAAGGATAGAGAGAGTTTTCACAGAGGGTTGGCTGCCAAGTGATTAACTGGGCACAGTGACTATGAACACAGTGATGATGTGAAATAATTACAATCCACATGGGTTAAGGGACTACCTGCTCAGCTGAAATAATAGACCACTGAGTTACACCAAGTAGTTGATCAGTAATTGCTTTTCAATCAAATAGATGGACAGTTGATGCTTCTGTATACAGGTGTATGTTTCTATGTATAAATCAAACCTACGTCATAGATATGTCTTTATGATTGCAGCAGGAGTGCAGATTTCCATTAAAAAGAATGCCTACAAATATTTCAGACTTTGACTGACACAAAACTCTTAGTTGCTTATGGTACTGATAGTTTGATACTGAAAAAAGCAGATTGATTGATAGTATTGTGCCTGATACTCTGTCCACAATTTGTATTTGATTCCTACAGGCTCAGGTTTGATTTAGTCTTCCATACTTTTGAGGTTAGTAAAAAGAAAACCCAATATGTTGGAGGCAGAATACTAATTGTTTCATGAATTGCATAAAGAGTGATCTAAGGCTATGAGGTGGTAAAGGTAAAGGCCTCCCTTGCTTGAAAGCTAGTCGTGTCTGATTCTATGGGGCAGTGCTCATTGCCATTTACAGCCAAAGAACCAGTGCTGGCTGCATCTGCAGACATTTCTGTGGTCATGTGGTGGCCATGACTAGATGCTGGAAGACACATAATGCTGTTTCCTTTCCCACCCAAAGCTATACCTCTTTGCAGGCGCACCCCCCAAAGAAAGACTCAGACACCGGTATATGGATAAAGGCATTGAGCCACTTTTATTGAATAATGCCCTAGTCCGAATTATAACTTTCAATTGGTACTCATCCAATTATAATTCTTAAGGCAAGCAGGCCGCAGTAACACTGGTAAGGTTCCTCCCAAAATTGCCAACGGCAATTGGCTACAATGTATCCATTTGTATCAATTTGTTTGTTGACACAAACAAATTGTTGACCGTAGTCAATAAACTATTAACTGACCCTACCCTCTGACATGTATCCGTCAAATCACGGGGTGATGCATGCTGAAAAGCTCGTGCCATCACCCCTTGCCTGGTTCGTCGTTGACCAGTCAACGTTATTACACCTGTACCTGTCTAAGTGTTGGCCAGTCAATTGCGAACCTGCCGGATACCTATGGGTCATAAATATTTACCTTACCAGTGCTACCCACCACACGGGGAGGCATCCATGATGACTCTCCGCCCCACCCCCCAAGACCGTCAGCTCGGTCGCCAGGCCTGCTTGCACCACACCCAGAACGAGGTACATACCTCCAGCCGACAGGTGGACCCCTTCCCCTGCCTACCGGCAAAATTTTTGTAAGCCTATCCTCAGGTGTCCAATGGCTGTCTCCCAGCCATGCTCAGCAAGGGACTGAGCAACAGCCCCATCCACTGACTGCCGGAACAGTCCGAACCACGGAGATCCACGTCTCCCCTAAATCGGTGTCTCGGCACGATGTTAGACCATAGCGACCGTGTGTAAGCCACACATGATAAAAACGCCAGGTCACAGCCCCTCGACAGTTTAGTAACAGCAGTGATCCATATAAGATCATTGCCACCGAGGTGCCTATTAAGAACATCGGGCGGTCCAGCATCCCCGACGGACATCAGGAATGGCAACAGTTCCCGCCCCCTTGTGCCGCGCATACCATACCATCGCATACGTGCGGATGCACAGAGCCCAAGTCGGGGTCCACTCTCTGTCGCCGCAGCATATACTGCTGCCCAGTGTACATAGCTGCGGCCCACCAGCCCCACTGCCACCGGTGTGTAGAGACACACAGGATCTGTAAAAGAGGAGAAGAGGTTAAGGTCATAACTAGGTACTCATACAGTGAGGGCACGTACATATAAGAAATTGCGTGTACACGCATGTCGGCCTCCGAGTACTCCAAATGTAGCCGCGATCAACGCGACGCCTATCCTAAATAAATGGGTGCCAAAACGGGCCCCCACACCGCGAAGCGCGGCACCGGTCACCCTCCGTAACATTACTTCGGCAAGGGTAGACCTATCCTGGTGGCAGAAAAACAGGCTGGGGCGCGCAGCAGGCACTGTCGAAAATTACATGTAGGGCACCAACCGGACAGATGTCTCCAATAAAACTTCGTAGCAGTCTAACTCCGCTGCCTACGCCGTGCTGAACAACCTGTGAGGAACGTATCCCCACTTGAGCCCACTCATGTGTGACAGAGACATCGTCGAGTTCCAGTGCCCTACGAGACACATCCACCTTACACAGATGGTACCAACTCTGGCACCCACTCACTGATGCGGAGCGCTCCAAAAAGGCTACCGTGGTAGCTGCATGGCCAAGAGCCACCTCACACCTATCTGAACATAAGTAATGCCAGCCTCGTGCAAGGTGGGTCAAAAAACCTGGGAACTAGGGTGACGCGTGTACGGGCGGCAGACACGTTCCCGTGCCCGCCCCTCCCAAACACGACGCATGAACGCATGGTGATACGCCTTACGCGTGCGAGGTGCCAATGACATGCCCGGTTCGCCTCTCCTCACCAAATGTCCGCAATCGGCCGGGAGTGGCGAGTGGAGCTCCTCTGCTTCCGGAGTAAGGCCCGGAACCGGGGGATCTGCAGGCGGGAGAAAGCAGCAGCAATGTTGTTATTAATACCTGGAACATGTCTGGCTCAGAACAGCACATTTAGGCGTAGGCTTCTCAAAAGGAATAGACAAACTAATGTCCTAACCCCGGGGGATTTGCATGTCTGGGTGTTGACAATATGCACCACTGCCGCATTGTCACACCTAAATTGGACCACTGAGTAGGCACACTCATCGCCCGATAGCAGCAGTGCTCCCCAAAATGGGGAGAAACGCAAGGAAGATAAGATCGCGGAGGCGATCTGTGCACCCATCCCCAGAGTAAACCCCCATAAGTCAGGGAGCCGGAGGTATCCAACCGTACTTGAAATCTAGGGCAGACCATCAGGTCTGATCTCCAGGAAGAGACCCCGTTAAAACCCAGGAGCAATTTGAGCCAGACCAGAGGGCCCACCCGTATGCCCCTGATCAGCCGGACCCTGTGTCAACGTTGTAACAGGCCAGCCATGGCGTCACACAGGTACCTGGCCAATGCTCTGCCGGACGGAACCACCCTGCAGGCAGAAGTAAGGTGGCCATGAAGTAACTGTAGCTCACAAGGGGATACTTTATGTTTGGCAATCAATGCCAAAATCGCCGCGGAAATCCAAGCCACCTTGTTCATGGTTAACCCGGGTGCCCACACGACAGAGTCGATTTAGAAATGTGAGCTTAGTAGCTGGGCCCTCGGTCTATTCAGGCGCCAAGGGGACACCCAGTTCCCACCTGAGTGTCTGAAATGTAATGAGGAGACGCGTGCACGTGTCCAAGCCCTGTTCACCCCCGAACCAAAAGTCGTCGAGGTAATGGGCTAGAGACCGAGACCCCTACCCATGAGGAAAGGCCCACTGAATGAAAATCCCGAATCGTTCGAGTGCTGAACATGTATTAACTCAGTCAGAAGGGGTTGGCCTTATCTAAGTAAAATTCCCCTCGGGACCTAAAAACCCAATAGCTGCACATCCATTGGGTGCACTGGCAATAATCTGAAATCCGAGTGCATATCGCACTGTGCCTAAACAGCACCAGGACTGGGTGAGCGTGCCACCCATAGGGGCCGAACCAACTACGAGTACCTGACTGAGCGAGGTCATCAGAAATGGCATCCCTGAATGGATAACCCACAGGGTAAGATAAATGGAGGATTAATGACATTCACCCCGGTCCTAGCTCGGTACGAGCCTCATAGGGGAGACAGTTGACTTAGGAAAGGTGGTTCCAAGAAGGGCCCCGCTACTCTCATAGCCCCAACTCCCTCAGCTGTGCACAGTGGAGCCCCCTCTTCATTACCCTTTGAGGGGACCAGATTAGTAGCATCCTAGTACACCTAACACCCCTGAATGGAATACAAAAAGCCCCATGGAAAACCCTCCAGCAGGTACCCTGCCCCATCCCCTCTTGGATGAGCTGATTGCCATCTCTCCCGCCTGAGTACAACAATTGGGGAGGGGGGGAAGCTTTGTCAAGGCTAGTTCCTTAGATGGAGCTCTGATCACCCCTGTGCACCCCTACCTCTGCCCCGTAACCAACCAACCCGCATGCACATGCAAAAGGTGACACCAAGTCGGTAACGACACTGGTGTTTAGCACAGACATCGCCAGCTGAACAGGTCGAACACAGCAGGCGGGCTGGAACTCCCTGCCCGACCAGTTACGTGGAGCCTGTGTCTGAGCAGCCCGCTGCTCAGCATGGCCACCATGGTACCTATCACCAGGCACCAGTCACGTGGGAGTGATGTACACGAGCACAACTGCTGACAGTGCTCATCCCACCTCCTCTCAGGGTATAGAGCCACCCTCATCCGCATTCCTCACTGTAAGCCAACTGCTATGGGCCCATCCAGTCAACCATCGCCCTGTAAATCTTAGCGATGGATGGAACCATCAGGGTGTCCCAATCAGGCCGGACCCTGCGGCATACCACCATATATACAAGGTATGCCGCCAACCAGTTGGCCCAAGGTGCGCGGTGGCTCACGACGATGGGACAGCTCTTTGTCTCAGTCGTCCTGTCCCTCTCTCTCCTCCGCAGTGGGCTCACAGTTCAATAGGGAGAATATCCACCTGTCCCCCTCCAGCCCTTACCCCTCATGACCTGCGGCCAATAATCATCCAGGGGCAAGTAATTACCAGCCGTCGGCAAAGCCATCGATGGCACATTCTGTATAAAGGGCATACGCAGGAGGACCCGGACCGCCCCTGCGATGCTCGGCACTGTCCCGGGGGCGGACACCCCCCTGCGTGGTGGCTTACTCTGGCGGGACAGCTCTATGTCTCTGTCACCCTGTCCGTCTCTCCCCTCCTTAGTGGGCTCTCGGTTCATAGGGAGAATATATCCACGTACTCCCCCCGCCAAATCTTTTCCCTCGTGACCCAGGACAACTGATCACCAAGGGGCAATGAATAATCAGCCGTCGGCAAGGCCGTGACCGGCACATGAGGTACACGGGGCATACGCAGCGGGACCTGGACAGCCCCTGCGATGCCCGGCACTGCCCCAGGGGCGGAAACCCCCACCCCCAATGTCGTGCCAGTATGCAACCAAGGGGCACTGGGATAGGCTGGCAACTGATGCCCACTCGCCTCAAATTGGCGAGGCCATGGCCACTGAACCCCGCCGCTGGAAGTGGACTGTGATGTGGGTGCATTAACTTGAACCATACTCACTAGGTGCACCCCCATGAGCCGCCCCCACTGGGGGTTCCGGCCCATGGCGGGCGTCGGAGCTCGCGACCAGGAATCGAGCTCTGGAGCCACATCTGACCACTCCCCGGCTGTAGCTCAGGATGAACAGGGAGCTGCGAGACAGCGGCAGGCACGGCCAAAGTGTCTCAAGCAGCTCGAGCCGGCCGGCTGCCTGTTGAAGTGTGGCGGCCGTCGAGGTAACCGGCGGGCACGAAGGGCCCCCAGTATATAAGGAAGGGCCCCCTCCCACGGGTTTGTGTGTAATCCCGAGGATGCCTCCAGCACCACACAGAACCCCCAGTATAAAGTGGGCCAGGTGGGCCGGATGGCCCGCTAAGCATTAGACCAGGATCCCCAATTTGAGAGCCCAGGTCAGAATAGGGCCATGCCCAAACTCCGGCCCATGAGGGGCCGGAGGTAAACCGTGCTGCGTGCCAGCACCAGACCCTCCCCCATTGTCCCGGCCCATGGCCGGCAACTGCGGGCCGAGGGCCGGAGCCCCCGAAGGGCCGGCCTGAGGATGGGGAGCCGAGGGCCATACTCCAGCCTGCCCCTCTCCACCGGTATCGGTGGGTAAAACCAGTATCGTGCCCTGCTGCAGGGGCGCAGCCCTGGTCCTCCGACCCGAGTCGGAGTCCTCCCTCTTGGCCACGGCTTCAGTGCCGGGGCCTTTCGCTTGGGAGGCATTCCGTCGAGAAGAGAGGATCCCTTTCCAGGGATCGAAATCAGCGCCAAAAGCACAGAGCCACCAGAGTGAAAAGGCTCTGTGCGATCCTCCCTTCCGATCAGGGAGGCCCAAGGGCTAAATAGCCGAAGACTGGACAGCAAACAGCGACGGAGAAAACTTCTCCTCTCCGTTGCTATTTTAAAATGGCAGCTCAGCTGCCTCGTGGCCACCCCTTTTATAGAGGGGTGGCCACGCCCCCTAACTCACCCGGATGTCTGAGTCCGGGTGGGGGGGGCCCGCAATGAGCGCGGCGGCCATTTTGGCGCCGCACTTTCATTATCTACTTGCAATTTCTTGCTATAAAACTATAGGTTGGCAGGAGCTGAGACAGATGACAGGAGCTCATTCCATCCTGCAGTACTTGGGAATTGAACTGCTGACCTTCCGCCTCCCAGTCAGCGTCTTAGCAACTTGAGCCACTGCAGTCCCTTATGAGGTGGTATATATGTGTAACAGTGATACCTCATACAATGTCCAAACTTGGTTCCACAAGTTTGGACTTTATACGGATTTGGACTTTGTATGAGGCATGCAAAATCTTAGCCGCGATACCTCATACAACGTCCAAATCCTTGCCGTGATGCCTCATACAACATCGTTTCCATAGAGATACATTGTACTGTAACAGCACAGACTTCAGGGCAAAGTCAAGGAAACAGACAGGAAACTGACAGAACTTTGAGAAATCATTGTCTAAAGGCTAAAAACATTACAAAAACATGTCAAACAACCCTGATTTTAGGGGACAAACCAACCTGGGAAAAAACCCCAATGCCTCATACAAAGTCTTTGTATGAGGCAACTTTTTTCAAGGAATTAGGCAATGTTGTATGAATTCGATGTTGTATGAAGCGGACGTTGTATGAGGTATTACTGTAATTGCTATTGTTGTTTCTATTTAATTTTGGTTTCTTTCAGGGGGCACTCTTCACTTATGGTGGGGGTGGGGAGTTCTGCCATTTTCTGTTCAATTCCAATTTTTCCAAACTTGTGGGGGCAACGCTGGTGCAAAGCAATGAGGTTGGCAGAGGTGAGCAGTGCATGTCTGTCAAGTATCCCGTATTGGCCAGGATTTCCCATATTTTAGTGCTCGTTCCTCCCCTTTCCTGCCCCCATCCCATATTATGAATGGTAGGGAAATGAGTTACTTTGCATGCTCGCCCATCGCAAAGGGGTTCAGCGCATGCACAAAGGGTTCTGCGCATGTGCAAATGGGTTACTGCGCATGCGCAACTGCGCATGCGCAGTAATTTCCTGTATTTTCTGGAGCCACGCTTGACGGGTATGGAGCAGTGGCAGCTACAAGAGAAGAAGGGAGAGCTTAAAAATGGCAGGGCTTGGTGAGATGACAAGGGACAAATGAAATGGCCATTACAGGAGTGTGAGGATACACAGGAGAGATGGCAGAGCTCCATTGACAGGGGCCACAAAGGTGTGCAGTGGCAGTGGCAGTGGAAGGAGTGAGAAGCCAAAAAAATGGAGCTGGAAGAGGGGCAAGGCAAGGAGGCAGTCGGTGTGGATGGAGAGGCAAGAAAAATGTTCTTGGTTCTTTGGGTGAAGGAAAACATTAACAAAAGAGGGAAACATAAGAATCCAAAGCTTTTGTGCTTTGTGTGTGTTCTTCAAGCTTAAGAGGCTGTCTTACTGGAATCTGTGAAAGAACCTGAAGACTAAAGAAAGAGTATGTTTCCACCCACATTTACATTTACCTAGACCCATCTATAGAAAATAGTTTGTGGAAGTCCCATGTGTTGATTAACCTTTGCAGACTGGTGCAGCTAGCATGTCCCAAAGGTTAATGCTGAATGCTATGAAATGCAAGCCCTCCCTGACTCCACTTTTCTTTCCTTCTTGGTTCTTCTTGTACAAATGCTCAGGGACAGTTTTAGCAGAAGGAAAAATAATGTTTACTTACAAGACTTGTGCTCAAACAAAGTTGTCAGGTAGATGGCAAAAATATACCACAGCAGTTCATTTCACTTTGGTTGCAATAAAAAGCAGGAAGAAAAGCAGGAAGAAAAAAAATTTCTGACACAAACATTTTGAGTCAAAAACAGACTGAATTAAGTTGAAGAATTAAATGCTCAAACTTCTCCCCCTCCCCTTTGGGTGTTGAGGGAAATGCTGAGGCAGATAGACAAACCTGAACTAGACTATACTCGTACAAGACCCTCACACAGAGCCCAGCTTCAATACAGTTACTTTTGGAGGGTAGAAACATTTATCCCAGGAGTTCTCAACCTTTTTAAATTGGGGGCTGGGTCATGCTCCCTCAGACAGCTTCAGGGGGCAGATGGCCATTTTGCCCTTCGTTCACCACATGGCACTTCCTGGTGTGGTGGATGCGATGGGGGCCCACACGAAATGGTGCTGCAGGCTGCATCTGGCCCATGGGCCGCAGGTTGAGAATCCCTGATTTAGCCTGTTGATTTGTTGTTTAGAATTGAAACCAGGCAATGACTGTATTTGTTTAAATGCTGGCCCTTCCCACCACTACCTTATGGTGCAAAACAAACACAAAGAATGATGGGATTGTCTGTTGTAAACTCAACACCATCATGATAGGATTTAAACATTGTTCCCCCAGATTCAATGAACTATTTGGTGGGTTGCCTTTGACATTCTCTCACTTTACTATTATAATCTGAGGATTCCGCGTGCCCGGTTGGGCATCGGTGGCCTCTGGCAGAGGTTAAACCAGTGAGCAGACTCCTGGCCTCTGGCCTTTGTCGGCGAGCAAGGGAGGTGGATTAATGGTAAGGATTAATTCGGCCGCTTATTGCCTGACCAGCGATTCTGCGGGAAGAGCATTTCGCTGACCCCAGTTACCCATTAGAGTAATGACTCATCTCCTACCCAAGGTTATGCCCGGTGCAAACAAGGGCCATGTTTGCCCATGCCTAAGCCCTAAACAATAGTCTTCCTTGCCCTGTGTTTGTCCTAGTTAATTAACTTCCCTTTGAGGTGTTCCCCATTAACCCGGGTACGTGGGTAAGGTAATTTTCCTGTCAGATGACGGTTCTGCCACCGTTGCGCTTTTTCCCCTATAAATGATGTTGCCTTTTCTCAATAAAGTACTGATCTGATCTCGCTCCGTTTGCCTCGTGTCGTCACTTGATCAGTCTCCTCCGGGACGTAACGGCCACCCCAGTGGCCCCGATTCCTACATCTGGTGACCCCGACGTGATTTACTCGTGAGTAAGAGACCCAGGAGAGGTCTACTCGTGAGTAGTGATCCACGCGGTCCGGTTCTACGCTTGAACCGCGACCTGTCAGCCCGGAGGACAGCGCGGCGCTCTGGTCGGCAGCCAGCCGGTCAGAGGGACGGCCAGCGGCGAGGCATTCCAAGAGACATTCCTACAGCTTGCTTCCAGCTTTTGGGGAGGCTTGCACCAAAGGGAAAAACGCGTTCCGCTCAGGGCAGCTGTGAGCCCCTGACAGCGCAGAGGCCGCCAAGGGCCCGTGGCAGAAGGCCACGCTCCGAGCTCTACCCAGACGATCGTCGCCAAGACCTGTTACCTTGCCCCCAGACGCGTCGACCCGTCCCGAGGAAGGAAACTTCAGAGGACCACTCGCAGGTAATATGGGGACTTGTTCTCATAGACCAAGTCCGTCCGCTAGCCAAAAAACTCATGAGGAAGAGTTTAAAATCCTGGCCAGGGTATTTCAGTTACGCTTTCACAGCAGGGAACTAGCGAGACTTTTGGCGTACCTTAGGGAACACTGCCTGCTTTACCCAGAAGCAGGTACGTTAACCCTACTGCTCTGGGATCAGATAGGAGACTGCATTCGGCAACCCCCCAAAGCTCCAGGAAGGATATTTCGCACATGGAGGAAGTGTAGGGAACTCTTAGCTGAGATCGAGCCAGTCCGGATAGAGACAGAAGAACCCCCATTAGATAAGTCATCAGCCCAGCCAGTCAAGCCGACTGCGCCCACAGCGCTCTATCCGACATTCAAATACCAGCAGAGTAGCGCAGGGAACCTTCCCGCGGTGACAGCTGCAGACGTCACCGAGGGAATGCAAGGAATGAGGAGCGCAGGCGCTTCTCTGACAGCTTCGGCTTCCCTAGTTACCAAGAGTGCCCTTCAGCGCACAGCTGAGGAGGAACTCAGAAAGGGGGAATTATCAGTAGAGGAGCTAGCAGAGCTCAGTCAGATATGTCCCATCCGCATGGAGATGGACGCGCTCACGGGCGCACAGCGGATTGTTCATTCCCCAGTTCCGTATAAGCTTCTCATGGCTATGCGGAAGGCAATTGCAGAAACAGGGCTCCAAAGCCGTTTCACAAGGGGCACGCTTCAGCAAGTGTGCGAGACCACCATGTGGATTCCTCACGACTGGAAAGCCGTCATGAGGATGATGCTGACCCCTAGCCAGTACATGATCTGGGACAGCGAGTTTCGCCTAGAGGCTCAAGCTCGAGCTGCCAGGATGGGAGGCGCGGTGCTTCCTGAGCAGCTGTATGGCTCGGGTAACTACGAGCCAATCAATGCTCAGATCAACTTGCCTCTCGCCACTCTTGAGATGTCAGCCGAGGCAGCCTATAGGGCTTACTTTAAGATCCCAGCCACTGGCAAAGCGGCGAAAAATTACACCTCCATTAAGCAGGGAGCCCAGGAGCCCTACATGGACTTCATCAATCGCCTGGAGGAAGCAATCAGCAGGCAGATTGATAATGAGCAAGCCCAGGAAGAGCTCATGATTAAGTTAGCCAAGGACAACGCCAACTTGGACTGCCGTAGAATCTTGCAGTCCCTAGGCAATCGTCCTGACTTGACCCTATCGGACATGATTAGAGCTTGCGCCGATGTTGGCACAGAATCCTATAAGATGGGTCTGCTAGCGGCAGCGGTGCAAGGAGGGAAAAGACCTAATGGTAAAAGCAAAGGAGCGTGCCACAATTGTGGCAAGATTGGTCACTTCGCTAGGGAGTGCCGATCCAAGGGAGGCGGACAAAAGTCCGGCCATTCCAAGGCTCCGAACACCCTCTGTCCGAAGTGCAAGAAAGGCTACCATTGGGCCAGGTATTGCCAGAATTCGGGAAACCGGAACGCGGGCATGTCTCTGGCCCCAGTCCAAACAGAGGCTTCCCTCACCCAGAACTCACCCGAGCTAGAGTAAATTCCAATCCCCGTTCCAGACATTGCGAGGGCACAGGCCAGCCCCAGGGGCAGCACAGGGCTAGAATTGACTTGCCAGGCGGACGTTACATGCGACCTGCCGGGCACAGTCTATCTGGTCGATTCCCAGTACATGGGACCCCTGCCCAGAGGCTTTTTAGGTTTAGTTTTGCTCCGTAGTGTAGCTGGTGCACGTGGAATTTTCATAATTCCAGGAGTCATTGACTCGAATTTTTCAGGCGTTCTCCAAGTTCAGCTTTGGACGCACCTGCCCCAAACCATTCACAAAGGAGACACCTTAGCGCAACTGATCATGGTTCCTTGTCACTTGCCCGCAGAGAGCCAGGGAGGGCTCAGTGACAGCTCAGAGCCCAGTTCAGCTGACCGCTTGAGCGTGAGCGAGGCAGTGCAAGGATACCAGGTCTTAGCGACAGTGGAGACCAACATTGAGTGGAAGCAGCGCCCCGTTATCGAGGTATTTTTGAACAAAAGAGTGTTCTCAGGGTTACTCGATACCGGAGCAGATGTGAGCGTGATAAGCAGGAGTCAGTGGCCGCGAGACTGGGCCATTGAGCCGGTCTCCGATGTGTGGGGGGTAGGCGGTGTTCAGGAAGCGTTTAGGAGCCGGGAGGGGGTAGAAGTCACAATCCCAAGGGCTGAAGGCACGGCGGTGATTCGACCGCACATTCTTGACGTGCACATCAACCTTTGGGGGCGAGACATTCTGCAGCAGTACGGTGCCACCCTTACCTTCGGGTAATGGCGTTGCCACTTAAATGGCTCACCGATACTCCGGTCTGGGTAGAACAATGGCCGGTAGTGGGAGAGAAATTGGTTGCTCTCAAGCAGCTAGTTAAGGAACAGCTAGACGCAGGACATACAGAACAGTCCACAAGCCCCTGGAATTCGCCAGTTTTTGTGATTAAAAAGAAGTCGGGGAAGTGGCGACTCCTCCACGATCTCAGGGAGATCAATAAGTGTATTCAGCCAATGGGTCCGCTTCAATGCGGCATCCCAAATCCTAACATGATTCCCGAGGGGTGGGAGATTCTAGTCGTAGATCTCAAGGATTGCTTTTATACAATCCCCTTAGACCCCAGGGACCGGGAGAGGTTTGCCTTTACGGTGCCGGTCGTGAACCACAGTGAGCCCACGCAGCATTACGCGTGGAAATTTTTGCCACAGGGCATGCTCAATTCGCCCACTCTGTGCCAAATTTACGTTCACGATGCACTGGCAAGGTTTCGAAGCCTCTACCCACAAGCCATAGTTTGTCACTTTATGGATGATATTTTAGTAGCGTTGCCGCAACTTGGCAGCGAAGTGTTTTCAGACCTTCAGGCCAGCCTGGGGGACAAAGGTCTACTTATTGCCCCGGAAAAGGTGCAGAAGTCCGAGCCCTTCTCATACTTGGGCCATCGGCTTCTCCGCTCTTTTGCAGCGCCAGTTTTGCCTCAGATAAATCTACAGGATTCAGTCACCCTCGTAGAATTGCAGCAAATTTTAGGAAACATTAATTGGGCCAGGCCGTATTTCCGATTGGATACGGATCTTCTAAAACTGCTCTTCTCGCTGCTAACTTTAGGTAAGCAGCCGGCAGACCGGATAAAGATTTCTCGAGACGCGCGCTTGGCGCTCGAGAAAGTGAACCAAGTTCTCAGCCAGAGGTGGGTGGATAGGATCGCCCAGGGACCATATGCCCCGATCCTGAATTTGTACATCGTACGGTCAGGATCCATGTTCACTGGGGCGCTAGGGGTAGACTCCGAGAAGGGAGCTAAAATTGTGGAATGGGTGTACTTGCCTAACACCTCTTCACGGAACATCGTCCCGCCCCAGGAGCTGGCTTCCGCGGTGATTTACCGCGGCAGGCTGAGAGCTAGGGACATTTCAGGAAATGATTTGGCCAAAATTGTGGTTCCGTTCACCAAGGAACAAATTCATCAGCTGATGCAGCTAGGTGACTCGCTCCCGATAGCTTTGGAAGGTTTCACCGGTAGTTTAGCATATCATTTGCCCAAAGACCCCAGACTCGTCTCGCTGCAAACAGGAACAGTCAACTTGTTCGAATTGCTCTCGCTGGTCCCACTTCAGGGGGCCAGAACAGTTTTCTCTGATGGTGGTCGCACCTATGGTGTCCTGACCTGGCAGGAGGGCGCAGCTTGGCACACGCTGTTAACTCTTCCTCAAAAGTCCGCGCAGCGGGCGGAGTTGGCAGCCGTGAACCTTGCCTTGCGCACCTTCGCCAAAGAACGGTTAAATATCATAACTGACAGTCTGTATGTAAGGAATTTGCTTCACAGTCTACCGGGAGCTTACATCACCCCCGCGATAGACAAAAATTTGCTTAGTCTGTTTCTCACCGCTCAATTTCACTTGCGAAACCGCACGGAGCCGCTCTATATTGCCCACATTCGAAGTCACCAAGACCTACCGGGTCCGATTTCCGCGGGCAATAGCAGAGCGGACGCGGCCGCAAAGGAAATTCAGCAACGTTCGGTTTTGGGAGTCTTTACTACTCCGATTCAGAGTCATGCCTTTTTTCACCAAAATGCCAAAGCACTCGCCAAACAGTTCAATCTGCCACTTTCTCAAGCCCAAGGCATAGTTCGCTCTTGCCAGCATTGTGCAGGGGCACCGGGGGGGCCCTCGTGGGGAGTTAACCCACGAGGGACAGAGGCTAATCAGGTATGGCAGATGGATGTCACGCATGTGCCGCAGTTTGGCAGGTGGCAATACATGCATGTCTGCATTGACACTTTTTCACAGTTCGTTTGGGCTACGGCGCAGAAAGGGGAAACTGCGACCCATGTGGAGCAGCACCTCCTTTCCTGCATAGCTGCCATGGGCAAACCACGGCACGTTAAAACGGATAACGCCCCTTCCTACTGCTCTAGGCAGTTGGCCGCCTTCATGGCCACTTGGGACATCAAGCATACCTTTGGAATTCCCTACAATCCGCAAGGGCAAGCGATTGTAGAGCGGGTCAATCGGACGCTAAAGTCCTATATTGACAAACAAACAGAAAGGGGGGAGCCACCAGCCCTCCCCAAATCACAGGGAGAAGCTCAGTTTTGTCTGAATAAGGTATTGTTCACATACAATCACCTCAATGTTTTTTCGGATTGTACGCCGCAGGAGAGGCATTTCCGCCGTTCGGAAGCTCTCCCGCGACCTATGGTCCGGTACCGAGTGCCACCAGACCCTTCTTGGAGGGGCCCGGTGCCGCTCATAACCTGGGGAAGAGGGTATGCTGCAGTTATGTCTCCTACAGGTGTCGTTTGGATCCCAGCTCGGTGTGTCAAGCCTCACTTGGAACCTCATGGCGTGGACCCAGACCGACCCGAGTCCGATCCCGGAGATGGAGGACCTCACTCTGGCCGAGGAGACCCACCGGGAGACGCGGCGGCTGCGGACCCCGGCACAGAGGATCACCTGGGGGATGGTCAAGACCCTTTGCTGTGAGGCCCGGGACGCCCTCCAACGCGAGGAGAAGGAGCCGACACCGGAGAACTTCGTTGCAGCAGTCTTTGCCCAGATTCACATCAATTCCGCGATCTACACCATCATCCTGGCCCTCCTCCTGCTTTTGGGGGGAGGCGTTCAGGCCGCTTCACTTCAGGCCAACGGCTTGCCGCCTGGTGAAGATCTTTCTGCACGGATGCAGTACAACTTGTGGGAAAGGTTGGCGGGTCTCGTCAACCAGTCCGATTTTTGCCTGAAGCAGGACATTGGTTCTGCATCTATCCTCAGCACCTGTCTCATCCCCGTGTGCCACGCTCTGGATGCGCGCACCAAGGATGGCGACTGGCTGTTGAAGGCGTTCTTTGGCCCACACACTCCCACCACCTTCTCAGCATACGCCCGCTGGGGGGGATTGCGACTTGCATCAACCTTGCCGACTGACGCAGCCACTCTTCATACCCCTCGAGTGGCGGTCAGCCCGGACGCTGCTTGTACCCGAATGACCGGCTGCACCTCAGGCGGTCGGACTCGGCGTCGCTGCATTGACCCCGGCAGCGGCAACTGGACTTGTAATAAACCAGAGACACTCATTTCGCTGCACTCTCATGTCACCCTACCTTCAGGGTGGTTTTTCACCTGCAACCAGTTCACATGGAACTATATCCCTGCGAATCTGTCGGACTCAATGTGTTGTATCAGTCGTTTGACTCTGTTACTTCCTACTAAGGACATGATTGCCCCAAGCGCAAATGACACAAATGTATCAGATGTTGATGCTTCCCCACTCATACGGCACACACGCACAACCCAGTTAGATAGCTCTTGTGACAGCAGCTTTAGGGTAATGAGTCCCGCTGAGTATGTATCACTAGCAGTCAGCCTAGTCGGCGTGCCAGGCTTGGCCGTCGGCAACGCACGGAGGATTGGCCGCTTGGCCTGCGGTTTGGCTAAAGCCATTAACCATACCTCCACAGCGATAGCGCTCCTCAATCAGGAGCAGGCAGAACTTCGCCATGCCGTTCTCGACAATCGAGCGGCTATCGACTACCTCCTCTTGCTGCACCACCTGGGTTGCGAATCTTTTCATGGAATGTGTTGTTTCAATCTCACTGATAACTCCCGTAAGATCCAGAGCCAGATCACAGATCTCCACACCGTAGTAGCGGGCATCACGGAAGGCTCCACGTGGGGGGCCTGGTGGAGTTCCCTGTGGAAGTGGATGTGGTCATGGATCCCATGGGGGTGGCTCCAGACGGTGCTTAAGGTGGTGGTGGGGGTAGTCATACTCGGCATTGCGATCTGTTGCTTTGCTCAGTGCATTCCCTCGCTGATCTCTAAGTGCCGCCCCAAAGAGAAACTCCGTGATGTCACTCCCGCCCAACAGCTGATGCCGCTTTTGCGCGGGATCGCCGGTCAGGCTCTTAAATTAAACAGAAAGGGGAGATGAGGATTCCGCGTGCCCGGTTGGGCATCGGTGGCCTCTGGCAGAGGTTAAACCAGTGAGCAGACTCCTGGCCTCTGGCCTTTGTCGGCGAGCAAGGGAGGTGGATTAATGGTAAGGATTAATTCGGCCGCTTATTGCCTGACCAGCGATTCTGCGGGAAGAGCATTTCGCTGACCCTAGTTACCCATTAGAGTAATGACTCATCTCCTACCCAAGGTTATGCCCGGTGCAAACAAGGGCCATGTTTGCCCATGCCTAAGCCCTAAACAATAGTCTTCCTTGCCCTGTGTTTGTCCTAGTTAATTAACTTCCCTTTGAGGTGTTCCCCATTAACCCGGGTACGTGGGTAAGGTAATTTTCCTGTCAGATGACGGTTCTGCCACCGTTGCGCTTTTTCCCCTATAAATGATGTTGCCTTTTCTCAATAAAGTACTGATCTGATCTCGCTCCGTTTGCCTCGTGTCGTCACTTGATCAGTCTCCTCCGGGACGTAACGGCCACCCCAGTGGCCCCGATTCCTACAATAATCCTATAATTCTCTTTAAATGTATTAAAAAAACACATTGTACGAAAGCCTGTAGGACTTCTACCCAAGTGAGAAATAATGATTTCTTTTATCTGTATAATTTAATCTGCAGGTTTGGTCTATTCTATTTTAAGCAGCAGTGGTTCCTCTCTTTGACTAAGGTTCTCCCTCCTGATTTTCTCAGTTATTGCTTTCACTTAAAGATGTGTTCTGCACAGACAACTGACAAGAACAAACCAAAATAGGGAATAGAATACCATGAGAGCAGTGTAATATTGCATAGCGCTGACCTGCAGCTGTATTGCACAGGTCAAGATAGCCTTTAATTGTGCTCACAATCAGTGCCTACCAAGAGGGATGATATGCGAAGACTTTCCTGTTTTGTGACTGTTTCATCTGAGCTGTGGAAGACGATTGACCAAATACCTGATTAAGGAATGGGCTAACAGGCCAATAGTCATGGGGACCAATAGTCTAATACCAGGAATCGTGTGTCTTTGTACATCCACTGCAGAACAGAAGGAGTAGGAAAGCATGATTGTTCACATATCCTTCTGTTGGATTTCACAAAGGGGACAACAATAGACATCCAATGAGAGAGAAAGGGATAGACTGCAAGATGATTTTGTGGCCTTTTCCAGCAGAGTTTGTGCAGTATATTTTTAGAGTAATTTTGAGACAGTTTTTCTCTTTATCTAAATGGTATTCACATTTCAATTTTTCTCTGTTTAACATGTGTTCCCATTGCTCAATTTGTTGACGCATTCTGAATGCTATAAAATGTACATGGGGAAAAAAAAGCATTTTGTTCCCTCTATTATGTAACTAGAAAGAGGAAGAAGAGTTTAAAGTGCAGTAATTCAGATAAGTGCTATATTCTTCCTGAATAGTTTTATTCCACATGTGTGTGTGTGCTTGTTGATTGCCTTTCAGACACCAAAATATGCGTGTGATTACGCTTTGCTATTCTTAAATAAGAACTGAGTTCTATTATGCTTTTCTCTACCAGCAGTATTGCCATTAACTCCATTCTGTTTGCAAAAGTGCATCTCTGGTGATGAAACATGAGTATTTAAGAACACTGACATTTTAATATGTGCTACTGATTTCATAAAGCTATTTTTATGTAACGGTACATTGAAAAATCTTGTACCATTGGTGATATATATATATGTATCTAAAAAGGAAGTCATGCTTCAAAAGAGAAATATGGATGACCATCTCAAGTTTCCCTTCCTGGTTTACTATTTCATTACCACAGAGAACAATATTTGTTATGTTTGCTGTGGCCAAAGGTAACTGAAGGATTCAATACAGCTTTTTCAAATTTGATGGGGAAGGATGAAAGTTGGGGGGATAGGTACTATCCAGCATCATGCTGTTTGCCAATTTCAATCAGTTTCATGAACATGGTAATTCCAACTGTACCAATGAGGAGCTGGCAATAAGAGATGATGACTTGCCTCAGGCCAACTAAGGAGACGGTTGCTGAGATGAAATCTGAATTCAAAGCAAAGCAGCAATTTCACCACAGTTAATTATGGCTTCCAACCTAGGTTTTTTATTCCTTGCTGACAGAAGACGTCTATTTGGGAGCCATGTTTTTTCCCTCATGCCCTGGACTTTCCAGAGGATAAGGGGGAAAACCTTCCATTGTTCTGCCAAATGAGCTTTCTTCACACAGTGTGTGGTTAACTGAGAAATTTGCCAGATTGGAGAAAGGGCAAATTCATGGAAGATATGGCAATAAAGAACTATCAGTTATGATCTCTGTCTATTTATCCCAGCATCAGAGACACTATACTGTGGAATAACATTAGCTGGGGAATATGAGAAGGAAGGAGTAACAATGCTAGCACCTTGTTTTTAAGATTATCACAGTGTTCGGAGGTGTGTTTTTAGACTACAGCTCTCAGAATTCCCTAGGCCAGGGGTCAGCGAACCTGGCTCTCCAGATGTTCTTAGATTTGAATTCCCAGAAGCCCTGATCAGCAGGTGTACTGACTTGGGCTTCAGATAATTGAAGTCTAAGAACACTTGGTGAGCCAAGTTTGAAGAACCCTGCCCTAGGCTAGTGATGGTGAACCTTGGCACTCCAGGTGTTCTTGGATTAAAATTACCAGAAGCCCAAGTCAGCACTCCTGCTGATCAGGGCTTCTGGGAATTGAAGTTCCAGAACACCTAGAGAGCCAAGGTTCACCATCACTGTCCTAGGCTATTCTTTGCATTCCCCCAAGCACATATCTGCACATCTGTATTCACTGCCTTCTAGGTTTTTCTTCTTTCGTGTCTAGGTCAGACTCTAAACTGCCAAATTGAAGCCAACTTTTGGTGAATTCATTCTGAAGTTCCTTTTGCTTGACCTAGTATGAGAAAGTTTAGCAAGCACAACAAGGTTGTCATTGCCCAGGGTACACTTGATTGTGGTTCAAAAATACCACAATCTTCAAGGAAGTTCTTTCTGTAGTTAACTATTGTGAGAATGAGGCAAATCTTTGGTTTTATCCAGTCCTGCTCTTCTTAGAACTGGAGGTTTAAGAGTATAAGAGTATACTAGATTAAATCTTGTGGCTTAGTGTAATATGTCATTTTAAAGTTTGTTGTTGTTACATGCCATCAACTCACCTCCAACTTTAGTTAGGTAAAGGTAAAGGTTTCCCTTGCTTGAAAGCCAGTCATATCCGACTCTAGGGTGCAGTGCTCATCTCTGTGTCTAAGCCGAAGAGCCAGCGCTGTCTGCTCCTGCAGACGTTTCCGTAGTCATGTGGCAGTACAAATACAAATATTGGGGAGTGGGGAGTCTGATGAGAGACATATGCATGTTTCAGATTCTCCTGATTTCCCATTGCAAATGCTCCTTGAGTTGTCCACCCCCACCCCCCAATGGGTCAATGCTTTAGGCTGGAGTGTAGTCAGGAAAAGAGTTAAAATCATCAGGAGAAGCTGCAGGGAAAAACTGGAAGACCAGAGAACGTTTAAGCATCCAAATCTTACTGTTTCATATATTCAGATACTTGCCTACCTCTCATATCCTCATAGAGGATGACTGAAACACTGCTAATCCCCCAATGCCTTGAGTGTGACCTTGAGGGCTGAGCTACTTGCTATGTTGGAGAGAAAAGATTGGGGTTCCCAGATTTAGAAGTGAAATAAACACAACTTTGGCCATTATCTTGTTCAGGGACAAGAGGAACATTTCCATCTCCAGACCTATCACTTTGTCCTGCTTGACCATCAACTATGTTGACCAGCAGGATAAAGCAATCAACATGGTGTGTGTGTGTGTGTGTGTGTGTGTGTGTGTGTGTGTTGACTAGGGATGTCAGGTTGCAACAATATCTGATTTCTCCCATCCTGAAATAAGAACACATATTTTGGGGTGGGGCTAAATCAAATGGAAAGTGCAATTTTAGCCCATGCTGTCTCTCCACAGACTAGCTAGGCAGAGTGCCTTTGCCACGAATCTAATGACTACACCACATGCTCCTCACAGACTTTGTAGCTACCGGTGCCGTCACTGAAGTCGGCCAGAAAAGTGACAACAAGACGAAGGGCCTTCTCAGTGCCAGCACCCACAATTTGGAGCAATCTACCAACTGAGCTGCATCAAGCTTCTTCCATGTTGATCTTCAAAAAATTCTTGAAAACATGATTATTTAATGAAGCTTACAAAGATATTTTCTCCCTGGACAAATAACAGTCCTAAATGAATGCTGGGTTTCCACAATCTCCTTTCCAGGCTTAAATGAATTTATCTGTGATCTTTCATGACTATGTTTGAAATCAGTGCTACAGCTTGCAAACTACAAATGTTGATTTTAAGCACATAAGAACATAAGAACAGCCTTGCTGGAACAGGCCACAGCCCATCCAGTCCAGTATTCTGTCTCACACAGTGGCTCACCATTTCCTTCAGGGTATTCCCAAGGAGATGCCTCAACCTGCATAGGATTCCCTGGAAATGGCATTGAGAGATCCTGCCTATCTCTCCAACCCCGAGGTAGTCCTTAAGTATCCATAATTATAGCCATTGATACCCTTGTCCTCCATGAACTTGTCTAATCCTTTCTTAAAGCTGTCAAGACTGACAGCTGTCACCACTTCTTCTGGCAGGGAGTTCCATAGACCAGTGATCCTCTGGGTGAAAAAATACTTTCTCTTATTTGTTTGAGAACTAGTACCCAAAAGTTTCATCGAGTGTCCCCTAGTTCTAGTGTTGTGCGATAGGGAAAACAGTTTTTCCTTATCTACTTTGTCCACACCGTGCATGATTTTATAAACTTCAATCAGGTCACCTCTTAGATGCCGTCGTTCAAGAGTGAAAAGGACCAACCGTTGCAGCCTCAGATGGTAAGGAAGGTGTTCCAGTCCCCTAATCATTCTGGTTGCCCTCCTCTGCACTTTCTCCAACTCCATAATATCCTTTTGGAGGTATGGCGACCAGAACTGTACACAGTATTCCAGATGGGGCCTCACCATAGATTTATAAAGAGGCAAAATGACACTTGCTGACTTATTTTCTATACCCTTCCTAATGATCCCTAGCATTGAGTTTGCTTTTTTCACTGCTGAGGCACATTGGGTTGACACCTTCATTGAGTTGTCCACCAGGACACCAAGGTCCCTTTCCTGGTTTGTCACAGAGAGTTCAGACCCCATCAGTTTATAAATGTAATTGGGTTTTTTTGCCCCAACATGCATCACTCTGCACTTACTAATTGTTGAAGCTCATTTGCCACTGTTTTGCCCATTCCCCCAGTGTGAAGAGATCCCTCTGGAGCTCCTCACAATCTCTCACAGTTTTCACTACCCTGTATAATTTAGTGTCGTCAGCAAATTTGGCTACCTTGCTTTTTACTCCTACCTCTAGATCATTTATGAAGAGGTTGAAAAGCAGTGGTCCCAGTACTGAACCTTGGGGGACCCCACTCTTTACTTCCCTCCACTTGGAGAAGTGTCCATTTAGTGCTACCCTCTGTTTCCTGTCCCTTAGCCAGTTGCTGATCCAGGACAAGACCTGTCCCTTTATTCCATGACTGGTAAGTTTATTCAAGAGCCTTTGGTGTGGGACCTTGTCAAAAGCCTTCTGAAAGTCCAGATAAACAATGTCAACTGGATCCCCCTTATCCACATGCTTGTTGATACTCTCAAAAAATTCCAACAGATTAGTGAGGCATGATTTGCCCTTGTAAAAGCCATGTTGACTCTCCTTTAGCAGCGCCTTCTCTTCTATGTGCCTATTAATTCTATCTTTTAGGATGGTTTCCATCACTTTATCTGGGACACATGTCAAACTGACAGGTCGGTAATTTCCTGGATCACCCCTGGATCCTTTTTTGAAAATTGGTGTTACATTCGCTACCTTCCAGTCATCAGGCACAAAGCCTGATTTGAGGGAAATATTATACTGTTTATTTACCGTATTTGCTGGCGTATAAGATGCATCAGAGTATAAGATGCATCCCATTTTTATACACATTTTAAAGGAAAAAATAATTTATTCCCTGGGAGAAGCTTCTTATATGCCAACAAATATGGTAATTGCTTTGTTTCTAAAATGTTGTAGAGTGTTGTAAGCCTCCTAGAGTAGGAACTCATGTACAGTACCTAGATAGGCAAGGTATAATTGTATCAATTAATTAATTTTGAGAACTATGACATCATGTTCAGGAAGAGATCTTTTACAAAAGAAATTCATTGTAGCTTTTTATTGCTGCTTAAAACAAAAACAAAAAAAATCCAACCCTCTGTGTTACTCTCTCCCCCTGAGAGTATTCAGCCTTTGAAACCATACAGAATAAATGTATGTATAGGAATTCTTGCAACTATATGTATAGCATTAATTTTTAAACAAAGTACCATGTATGATTAGAGATAAATAGCGTTAAACCATTTGGATAAAATATAATTTTCTTTATCTATCTATCTATCTATCTATCTATCTATCTATCTCTCTATCTCTCTATCTCTCTATCTATCTATCTATCTATCTATCTATCTATCTATCTACCCACCCAGACTTACTTGCCTCTGTCATCTGAAAATGGCAAGGTTGCACGAAATTTTCCAAGCTCTGCTTTAATGGCTGACATAAAGAGAAGAATGGAGTCAAGGTCGTCCGCCAACTCTGCTTCGTTCCAAGCTTTGTCTCAAGGAAAGACTCTTGCCTTGTTTGAAGATGTTCTCAGTTTCCAATGACATTTGATCCAAAGGTTTTACTTTTAGAGAGGATCATTTAAGTCTGCCAAGAAAGAAAGAAAGAAAACATGAATTAATGTTGTAGAGTAAGATAAATTGCATTGCTGGTTTCAGGACTAATTACCCTTGGAGACACTATAAACTGAGCTGCTACATGGGCCAGAAAATAAAATGATATTTTGTGGCTGGATACAGAGACAATTTAGGCAGTGACATTCCCGCCATACCCGATTAGATAGCTATCATGCTTGCTGTTGTAGTCCAGCATTTGCTTCCAGTATCTCTACAGGCTATGTTTATTTTGTATTTGACAAAAGGGATTTTTTTTGTCTCCTCTCCTGTGTAATGCTCTATATTTTAGGACTTTTGTGTCATAGTCATTTAGATTTTTCAAATCCCACTGTTGGTGTATAACTGGTCTTACCAAGGCTTGATTAATTAGCAAGCACACTACATTTTAGCACAGCGCCATAGCAGTACCCTAAAGAACCCCAGTCCCTTCCCAATCATGGTGAAATGCTAATTACACGAGTGCCCATTATATCAAGTATTTTCAGGAGGAGTTTGCTAATAAACAAGTGGAACAATTTTCACAGTTGGAATGCCTAGCAGAGTTCCAGAAGAGTATTTAACTCTTATCTTTTCTTTACAATTGAGCACTGCTAATCAGGTCTGAATAAGATCTTACATTAAAGCACGGGGGCTGGATCACAAAGCCCTCATCACTCCCGGAAGGGGAAGTAAAACACGCCCGTACAGAAGTACATTTTACTACTGCTTCCAGGAGTGACGAGGGATTCATGGGCTGGATGAATTGGCATAGAGGGCCAGATCAGGCCAATGGGCCATAGTTTGGGCACCCTGCATTCAAGGAACGGCTGGGGAGGGCCAGTGCCTGTTTAAAAACTGCTTGCTGCTGAACCCTGGATCCTTACCCACCCGGCCTGAGGAAGGAGGAACAGATGGGGAGGGTCAGCGCCTGTTTAAAAACTGCTTGCTCTGGCCCCTGGTTTTTCACACACCCAGCCTGAAGAAGGGGGAACAGCTGGGGAGGGCTGGTGGCTGATTCAGGAGCTGATGGTCCCTTTGCCACAGTTGTCAATGTATGTGTCAGTCGGTCTTTTATGTTTTATTGCACTGTTACATTTTATTGTATTGTTATATTTTATTGCATTTTTATTGCATTGTTACATTTTATTGTATTGTTATATTTTATTGTACTGTAATATTTGATATGTTGTGATTTTTTTGTGTCGCCCTGAGTCAGCATATGCTGAGTGGGTGGCATACAAATTGAATCAATCAATCAATCAAGAAATATTATAGAATAGAGGTGTTTCAAGGAAGGGGTGCTTGATCTTTCCCCTCCTTGCAACTTGGGAAATTGCATGTTCAAAGCACTTTTCTGTTTCATATCATCATATCTTGGAAAAAAATAAAACCAGTTGGCACTGTTGGGTCCCATGCCATGGGTGGCTCACAGGTTGGGTGAGCTGAGATATATAAGGGCACATAGAGGAAAAAGAGAGAGGACACTGGTGGGCTCTTTTTCATTGGAGGTTTTTGAATACAATTTGGATAGTCATCTGCAGAGATATTTTAAACAGAATGGACTCCCTGCTTTGGCAGGAGGGTGGTCTACATGACTCTTGAAGACCTTTCTAGCTCCATCACTCTACAATTTTAAGATTCAGTGGCCGAGATCCAGAAGTAAGTTGCATCTAGAGTCGGGTTATTGAATTAGTGGGGATTTAGCAAATCAACCTCTGTAAATCCCATGGATTCAGTTCACATATGGTAGTTTCAACTGACTTTTTAAAACTAATTTTATTAACCAGATTAACAATAACAATTAAAAAATATTAATCAGTAAGGTAAAGGTAAAGGTTGCCCTTGCTTGAAAGCCAGTCATGTCGGACACTAGGAAACAGTGCTCATCTCTGTTTACAGCCAAAGAGCCAGTGCTGCCTGCATTTGCGGACATTTCCATGGCCATGTGGCAGGCATGACTAGACACCAGCCTGGTTATCTACTTGTAGTTTCTTGCTTTTGAATTGCTAGGCTGGCAGGAGCTGGGACTGAGATGGAAGCTCACTCCGTCCTGCAGCACTCAGGTCTCAAAATGCTGACTTGCTGACCTTCCAGTCATCAAGTTCAGCATCTTAACTACTAAACCACCACAGTCCCTTTAATCACTACATAAATACATATATTTCCATACCTTCCTCCCATTCAGCCTTCCTTTTCTATTGTAGATTATTATTGTATTTCAGTTTGTGATTCCCTGCCATGTGAGACAGGTAGTTAAACTGAAAGCAAATAAAGATATGAACTAGTATCCTATTGATCATCTGCTGAGTGGAACATCCTATCACATGATCATCACACTACTTGCATAAATCTTACTGTTGTACAAGTGAAGGGTTAGTTTTCTTCATTGCAAATCACTACTTGCATAAGAGAGCTGATTCTCTGTTACAATGCTGGCCTGATTCTGTGTCAGTATGCTGTCAAGATGTTTATTGACAAAGATCTACAGACAACTATTCCATCATTCTAGGACAAGGGCTGGCAACTTGTGGTCATTTAAATGGTGCTTGACTATAATGTTTTCATGCCTTTTCCCCCTGCAAGGGCTAATAGCAGTTGCAGCCCTACAACAACTGCAGGGCTGCAGGTTTTCCACTTCTGTTGTAAGTCAGTAGAACAGAAGACGAGAGATGTTAGGGGAACAATAATGGGAGAGGGCTGTGACCCTTATGTCCTTGCTCTGGGCTATCCCATTGACATCTGGTTGGCCAGCGTGGGGAAAGAATACTAGACTTAATTACATTTTTGGTGTCGACCAGCATGGGGATTCTTTCATCCTTATGACAGTAGGACACGAAGAAATGCTTGTGGACAGTTCTCCAACAATCTTCTCTACTTCTCCAGTGTGAGACTACATGGAAGATAGTACCATTGTTGAGGCACACAATTATTCCTTCCCTCCTGCAGAACAAAACCCCATTCTTCAAGATATTATATTCTGCTTAAAACCATCTAATCTTTTATTAATGTTAGTAGTTCAAAAATTATCTTCAGATTTCAAAAAGAAGATTCATATGCAGTGCACTATTTTAACTAACTGCTGAATGTGCTCTTGTATCACTTCAAGGGAAAGGGACATGCTTGGGGGAGTGTGAAACAAGCCCTGAGTAGCTCAAGCGGTAATCCTCTCTGTATTCTTCCTTTGGCTTCTCCAGGTGATGCAGCTGAGCAACCTTGAAGAACAGACTTCCAACATCCAAAGAATTCTGAACTTTCAAGTCAGTGGCTGCAATACGCAGGTGGCATTCATAAATTAGAATTTTCTAAACAGCCCCAGTGGAACTTGTGCATTCATATGTTCCAGGCACAAAATGGTAAATTTTCTGATTTTTGTCACATGCTGATAATATTTTTAAACACACCCACTTACCCACCCCAAACACACACCACTAGTTAAAGTCAATCCTCTTGGCAGAATTCCAGAAGTAATTTTTTTTTTGACAATGAAAATCTAAAACTTCTGTGGTTTCTTGCCTATTTGGATGAAAGGTAATTTATCAGTTCCTATTAGCTTCATCCATTAACATGAATGCCTTGATTTTTCACAAGTGTCACAAGATGCACCCCACCTATATTTTATAGTAAAGGTTTCCCTTGCTCGAAAGCCAGTCATATCCGACTCTAGGGTTCAGTGCTCATCTCTGTTTCAAAGCCGAAGAGCCAGAGTTGTCTGCTTCTGCAGACATTCCCGTGGTCATGTGGCAGGCATGACTAGACACCGGACGAAGCACACAGAACACGGTTAACTTCCCACTGAACTGGTCCCTATTTATCTACTTGCAATTTCTTGCTTTCAAACTGCTCGGTTGGCAGGAGCTGGGACAAAGATGGGAGCTCATTCCGTCCTGCAGTACTCAGGAAGCGAACTGCTGACCTTCCACCTCCCAGTCAGTGTCTTAACCACTTTTCCTAATTGTGAAAACTCCTCATTTTAGAAACTTTCTTTTAAAGAGAAAAGTGGCACTTCATAATAGCACTTCTCATTTCAAATACAATACTACTTACAAGCAGTATTATGAAGTGTGTGAGTGTGCATTTTTATCTCAGGCATTTACAACCTACAACCTACACCCCGTGGGCCAGCCCCAGCCCCCAACACCAACTTATCTGGCCCCTGACACCCTTGCTGCTCCTGGAAGCAGAAGTAAAATGCATTCTGAACATGCACAGAATGTTCTGCGCATGCATAGCATGCATTTTACTTCAGTTTCCAGGTGGGAGGAACCACATGACCAGCTCGATTAGCTGCCCTAGAGATGTGGTCAGACCTGTGGCCTGAAAACATTGAGAATTGCAGTTTTATCTGATGGTGTAACATCTTGTCATTTCCCCTGGGTCTGTTAGACCTTTGCTGGCCCTCTGTTTGGCATATAAAAATACTAGCAGGAGTCCCCAACTTCGCCTGGGTGGTCCCAACCCGGCTAGCTGAGTGCCAGTGTTGTCCAGGAAACCCACTGGCCAGGGGTGGGCCTGTGATGTGAGCTCAGCAATGACAACAGAGTCTCCCCCTGCTTGGCCTAGCACTGGGGCAGACACAAACCCTCCTGTTGAATATACCCCCTTTGCAGATCAATTTAGGGGGCAACCCCCCCATGGGCTTCAGGACCCTGACAGTGACCTGCTCACATGTGCAAGGTACATGTGTGCCAAATTTCATGGGGCTTGGTCAAGGGGTGCAGCAGCCCATTCCAGATACGGTACCCACACCTCTGCTTTATATAGATTCTCAAAATATGCTTTGTTCCTAAATCATTTACCAGGGCAATTTTTTAAACTAGGGCTAAAGTTCTATGCACCTTGGAGAGAGTCTTACTGAGCACAATGGGATTGACTCCCTGGTAAACAAACAGGATTGAGCTAGGAGGCTATAGCGCTACATACGCTTACTTGGGAGGCAAGTACCATTGAATTCAATGGAATGTATTCCTACAAACACACACTCAGTGCTGGATTGTTTGTAGGTTCACAGAAGGACTGTTCTTAGATACGTGGTTTCAAATTGAAGTTCCAGTATTTCCCTCTCTTCAGTTACCACCATGAAGGATGTTTCACATGTTGCAGGAGCAACACAGGTTAGTAGACAAGGGCCAAGCTACAATTAATTGAAGAAAGAATCAATTGGATTTCCTGACACCTTTTCTTGTCCAGACAGCAGCTCCTACCTTACAGGGACTTACTCTGTAGATAGATAAATCTTTATTGTCATTGTCCTGCACAGAACAACGAGATTGGGGGAAAACACTTATCAACCCAACAAAACCTAAACAAAATACAACTATACAAAATTACTATGTCAGGATAGAGTTGCCAGTTTCCAAACTGTTAGCTCATTCCTGGAGGAATTACTGTGCTTCTCCAGGTCTCTCTCACTGCACTGCTGGATGGTCCATCCAGAAAAGGAACAGAACTCCTTGAACCTTTCAAGAGAGAGAGAGAGAGAGAGAGACTGCTAGAGTCTGCCAATATGGGAGTCTCTGTGTTGAGTCCAGAAAGGGGGATGGAATGTCATTGAGCCCAAGAGACCACCACCACCACCAACACACACACACACACACACACACACACACACACACACACACACACACACACACACACACACACACACACACACACACACACACAAAATAGAAGCCTTCCTCTAACAGCAAAGAAAGGCTCCTCAGCAGTGGTGGGATTCAATTTTTTTACTACCTACTCTGTGGGTGTGGTATGGTACGTGTGGTCAGGGGAAAATCCCTGTGTTGCACCCGAATTAGAACTACTTTGTTTCAAAACTTGGATGGGCAGGGCCAGCTGAAATTTCTGCGACCGGTTCTGATGAACGGGTGAACCTGCTGAATCCCACCACTGCTCCTCAGGAAAGGAAATGGTCTCATCAAGAGTAAGAGGGGTCTTTGGAAGAAAGCTTTTCATTTCAGGATGGCTGCTGAGTCAAACCCTGCAGTTGAGTTCCTTCACTAGCTAGCCAAGTACCTATAGCTGAGCACCAGGTAGGGGGTTCAACTTGGGTTTGTGACTCAGGTTTTATTATAAACTATGCCTCTTCTTGCTCCTGATCCTACTTTGTTTGTGCTAACTCTTTGCTCTGTGTGACTTTTGAACTACTTGACCTTTCTCTTTGGACTCTCCCTGTCTGATATTACTGACCTGGTTTGACATTCAGACTCTTTATGAACTTCAGTTTCCATTCTCCTTATTTTTGGCTTACATTACTTTACATTTTGTTGGAGTTGGTCTGGCAGATACATGCCTATTGCAACAGGTGCTCTGGCCTGTGCAGACTTTGCTTATGTGACTAGCTTGCCTAAAAACTGAGGACAAGCAGGACAGGAAGAGAAGACTGATTTTTATGTTTGAGGTTGCTTCAAGTCATGAATACATCTACACCCATTCTCAAATGGTGCAGGGCTGACCGGCTTAGTGTTAAGGCACTTGTATGTGCATTGCTCCAGAAAGTGGAAGATACCAAGTACATACACCTATTGGTTTCCTCTTCTGTCTGTTTTCCTTACTCATTGAGTTTCTATACTCAAACATTAGGCCCATCATGCCTTTGGAAAACAAGGCAGGGAGTAAAGCATTACCATTGTGTTACTAAACATTTCATTACAGGAGCCCCACAAAGTCTGAAGAAATACTCCCTCTATCTGTAATTTAATTTTAATTTAATTTAATTTTTCGGCTTGTTTGCCGCCCACTCAGGCAAGCCCGACTCAGGGCGGCTTACATAATTTAAAACCCCACATAATACAAACAGTTAAAATTCCCACCCCCATTAAAATCCCACCCACCCCATGCAGGAGAGAGAGAAGGTGCCTCTTATGGAAAAAGCCAACGGGCAGGAGCCACATTGCCCTCCGGGCCCCACACCTGCTCTGCAAGCCAGGTCTTAAGTCCATTCCTGAATGGCAGCAGCTCTGTCTGCAGCTGTAGCTCTACTGGCAGGAGGTTCCAAAGGGCTGGTGCAGACACAGAAAAGGCCCTATTTATTGTTCCAAAGAGGTGAGCTCCCCTAGATGATGGAACAACTAGGGAGCCCCTCCGGTCTGCTCTGGTTGGATGGACAGAAGTTCTTAGAGTGATGCGGTCTGTTAGGTATCCTGGCCCACTACCATATAGGGCTTTAAAGGTCATAACCAACACCTTGAATTGCACTCGGAGGCAAACTGGTAACCAGTGCAGCTCCTGGAGCAGGGGCAAGGCATGGGCATAACACCCACACCCCATCACTACCCAGACAGCCACATTCTGGACCAGCTGTAGCCTCTGAATGGTCATCAAGGGCAGCCCCATGTAGAGTGCATTGCAGTAGTCAAGTCTGGAGGTGACCTTGGCCGAGAAGGTGGGGTATAAATTAAAAGTGTATTGTATTGTATGTGTGACCATAAGCAAGGAGTCCCTATCCAGGAGCAGGCACAACTGGCGTATCACATGGAGTTGTGCAAAGTCCCTCTTGGCCACGACTGCCACCTGCTCTTCTAGCAGCAGTCTTTGCCTGTCTTGTGCCTGTTAAATCCCAAAGGCCTGTCCTTAGCCTCTGATTTTTGGCCCTGAAATTTCAGATAATAAGATGCAGCTGATGTAGTACCTCTTTGTTTAAATGGTTTTCCTTCTGCAGCTAAAAGCATGTGGTGATGGTGGTGTTAACAAAGGATGGACAAGCAGATCTAAGGTAGCATGAAAGGTGAGACGTCCACAAATAGCTGTTGTAACGTCTATCTCCTACAGCTCTACAGAAGTGTTTGGCCCTGAATCAATTTCATTGTGGGTCTGTTCCAAATGAGATGGAGCAGATCCAAAAATCTTTTTCTTTGGTGGACCAGGTGTGTTTGCAAAGTTAATGAAAACATATTATTTTCATCATTGTAGATAATATTACCAATTTGAGGGGAGGTGAAATTTAGAAAATTACCGAATAAGAAAAATAGGACTAAAGTAAAGAAATTATTTATTTATTTATTTATTTATTACATTTATACCCCACCCATTTGGGATATTTTCCCACTCTGGGCAGCATACAACATATTTTTAAAAATCTCTACAATAACTGCCAACCTACTGCCAACCTAGCAGTTCGAAAGCAAGAAATTGCAAGTAGATAAATAGGGACCACTTCGGTGGGAAGGTAACAGCGTTCCGTGCGCTCCGGTGTCTAGTCATGCCTGCCACATGACCACGGAAACGTCTGCAGAAGCAGACAGCGCTGGCTCTTCGGCTTAGAAACAGAGATGAGCACTGCACCCTAGAGTCGGATACGACTGGCTTTCGAGCAAGGGAAACCTTTACCTTTACCTTTACAATAAAACATTTAAACTAATTGAATAAATTATAAATATCAGGGAAAACAAAAATAATACCCATGCATTTTTTTTAAAAAATATTGCCAATCGTGGAGGAGTAATAAAAATAGTGCCCCTTGGTTGAGATATTAATTCTTAATGGTCTGTTTTCAAGGTGTATTACTTTGCTGGCAGAAGGATAAATAGATGGTAATAATTTGTAGTGATCACCCCAAGTGGGGTGTCTGAGACACTGGTAGAATACTTGGTTTTATTTATATTTCCTAATGTCTTAGAATGAAGTCTGGAAAATAATACATTAATTAAAATTGTGCATATTAAATTGGGAGGTGTAGCAGCAGCAAATAGATGAATAACTTAGTCATTTATAGGGTGTCTTGAGCTCATTCAATTAACTATACACCAATTAAATGTGAAATAAATCCTGACTCATTGGAAATTTTATTCTACAACTCGATATGCAGACCTCAAGTTTGTTTTCTTCCAGTGCTATACAGTTAGTATGTGAAAGGCTTTTTTCTTCTGCCTTCCACATAAATTAAAAAATTAAATATTTTAAGTCCTGAAAATTGTCTGCTTGTTAAGGAACATGAGGACTAAAATTAGTGCTATTGAATTACAAGTGTAATTTATTTAAGAAGCAAATAGCAATGAAAGAGAAATGGTAAATGGTGTCATGATTGTGTTTTTATCATGGGCTGTTAAGTTGTTTCCAATTTAACAACTCACTGAATTAGGGACTTCCCTAAAGTCCTATTGTTAACAATAATGCCCCAGCTCTTTCAAATTCACAGGTGTGTTTGATCCAAGGATGTTCTTCCTCTTTTCATGCTCCTTCAGAATGTTCCCAGAATTTCTGTGTATTCTAGTGATTGTCTTTTTATAATGTGTATTATGTAGGATAACCTTAGTTTTGTCATTTTTGCTACCGGGCTGAATTCCAGCTTGATTTGACCCGGTACTCACATACAATATTTGTCTATTTGGTGATCTATGGTATCTGAAAAGCTGTCCTCCACCACACATTTCAAATTATCAATTAAACACACAATCATTTTTTTCCTGTCAGCTTTTTTCATTCACTAGTCTTCATGTCTGTAACCCAGTGATGCACTGCAGCAGGTTCTGTCAGGTTCTGCAGAACCGGTAGTGGAAATTTCCACAGGCCATGCCCACTTGGTAGGCCACACCCACCTCCATAACCCATAATGCAGGATGTTTGCCCCCACCCACAGATTTGGCCCCGCCCACAGATTTGGCCAGCCCACAGAGTAGGCAGTAATTTTTTTTGCAGTGCATCACTGTCTGTACCTAATGATTGTGATAACTATTATAGTGATACCACAGTGCAGATGATCTTTACATTGGTCTCCAGGGATACTTATTTGCATTTGAGGATCAGTTCTAATTCCTTCATTGCCACCCTTCCATGTCTTAGTCTTCTGATTTCTCGGCTGTAGTTTCTATTTGGATTGATGCTTGAACCAAAGCATGAAAAACTTTAACAACTTTTTTGTTGATATTAAGGTTATTACTGTTGTCTTGTTCCACCAAAAGGAAGGAAGTCTATACTTTAAAAATAAAATAAAAGGGTGACAGATCCATGTTTTAAAAGACACAGGGGATAATACTGAGATAGAATAGGTATAATAGTGCCTTATTACTTTGCCTGAATAGAAATGTCTGAGTTTTACCTGATGCATTGCTTTGCTTAGACTGAGACTGTCAATGTCTTACACGAACCTTCTGCATTCAGCAGCCCCACCTGCAAGGGCAACTAGACCTTGAATCTATTTATCCAGTAAAACCAAGCAGTGATGAACTCATCACTGGGAATAAGAACTTCCCATAATGCTATATATCACTCAGATACAATATATTTCATAGCAGGCTGTCACATAGCCATTAAATGCTCATTGGTTAGCAGTATAGCTACAGTCACGTTTAAATTAGAGACCTCATAAATGTTCTTTTCAAAATGGACCCACCCACCCACACTTACTACCCACTCCTGTGTTCTACCCACAGCAGAGCAGATTGTATTGTTTCTTCTTCTTTACCAGTTATCCATATCGAGTCTTCTTGGTCATAGTTTCCTTACACAAATGCCCATTGGGGTGATAAAGTATCATTTTGAAAGCACAATAAATCCTCTACAGTTTTCACACAGTATTGTAAGCATTCTGTTCCAAAAGCCGCCTCACCAGAGTCCTTGTAAATCAGGTACCATCTGGCATGTTTGCATTAATTCATCCACATTGCCTGTTATTCCTGTACAAAATGTCAGAGGACTTGGTGTTCAATGCAATTAGGATCAGCTGCAATCTCAGCTTTTGCTTCTTATTGGGAAATTACCATACACCAAAGCCAGCAAGTGACTGGGTATATTCCAAAAATAGATTTGCACTTGGGAATGTGGGAAACACTCAACCTGCATCTCCAAGAGGTAGAGGGAAGAAACTTCTTTTGGGGAATACAATTCCAAGAAACCAACAGCTACCACAGATGTTTGCCATGTTGGCAATAAAATTCTAGGCATTTGAAATATTTTTTTTAAAAAAAATTGTTCCCATCTCTTGTTTTACTTCAATGAATCAATAGTCTTCCATTTGTTTGTAGTGTGCCATTGGATACATTACAACTTTATGTAGGCTTCTGTTCCCTCCTAATCTATAGGTTTAGGGTAGCTAGCAATATTTCCTTAGATCTGTTGGGAAATGACAATTCAACATGCATAGTGTTAACACATAATTCTTGGGAGGAGGGAGTTCCTGTTTCCCAGACTAGCTTGTTTGCATGCTTTGTTTGCTAACCAATCAGAAAAAGGCCCTTCCTTCCCATCTGAAATATTTCCTATTTTGGAATAGGAAAAGGAGTAAGACAAGGCTGCATTTTGTCACCATGCATATTCAACCTATACACAGAGCACATAATGTGCAGTGCAGGGATGGAGGAATCACAATATGGGATTAAAATCGCTGGGAGAAACATCAATAATCTGAGATATGCAGACGATACCACCCTAATGGCAGAAAGTGAGGAAGACCTAAAGAATCTTTTGATTGGGCTGAAGGAGGAGAGTGCAAAAGCTGGCTTGAGACTCAATATCAAGAAAACCAAGATAATGGCAACAGGCCCAATCAGTTCCTGGAAAATGGACGGGGAAGAGGTAGAAGCAGTGACAGATTTTACTTTCTTAGGATCAAAGATCACTGCAGATGGGGATTGTAGCCATGAAATAAAAAGGCGACTGATTCTTGGGAGACAAGCGATGAGAAACCTGGGGAACATAGTGAAAAGCAGAAACATCACATTGCAAACAAAAATTAGAATAGTCAAAGCAATGGTTTTCCCAGTAGTAATGTATGGATGTGAGAGCTGGACAATTAGGAAGGCTGAACGCAGAAGAATAGATGCCTGTGAAATGTGGTGTTGGAGGAGGGTTTTGAGAGTCCCCTGGACAGCGAGGAGAACAAATAGGTCAATCTTAGAAGAAATTAACCCTGACTGCTCATTGGAAGGTCAAATAGTAAAGATGAAGCTAAAATACTTTGGACATCAAATGAGAAGGGAGGATTCACTTGAGAAGGCATTGATGTTGGGAAAAGTGGAGGGCAAAAGAAGAAGGGGGAGGCCAAGGATGAGATGGCTAGATGGTATTGTAGACACAATGGGCACAGAGCTGGGAGGGCTGAGGGGGATGGTGCAGGACAGAGGCGCCTGGAGGAAAATGGTCCATGGGGTCGCAAAGGGCCGGAGTCGACTGTGTGACTGAACAACAACAAGTATCCCAGATTGGCCGGGAAATCCCGTATTTCTCCGCGTGTTCCTCCCCTTTCCCACCGCCGTCTCGTATTTGAATGGCGGGGAAAGGGGTTACTGCGCATTCGTGCCCATTGCAAATTGGATCTGCGCATGTGCAAAGGGGTTCTGCACATGCGCAAAGGGGTTCTGCACATGCGCAAAGGGGTTCTGCACATGCGAAAAGGAATTGTTACTGCGCATGTGCGCCCGGGCCGGAGAAGTTCCCATATTTTCCAGAGCCGTGCTTGATGGGTATGGCCTTTTGTTCTCGGGGGAGATGCAGCTATTTGAAAAATCTTTGTATTTTCCTACCAGCCATTTAGTTGTAGTGGAGGAAACTCCTCTTCATTTTTTTCCTTGTTCCTAATCTGTATTTTCATCCTTTTCTAGTGAACTTGAAACTAACCTGTCAAGATTTGTGAGCAGATAGTGAGTAAATATTCTTTTCTCTTTTACCTCAAACTTTTGGTCTGAGTAACTAATTTTGGCTGAGAAGTATACCAAGTGTGATCAGAATTTTGGGAGGACCCTGCAAACAGTTCAAATGTTAACCATTGTCCCACTTTCATTTTGCAACAAGATCTCATTTACACCTTTAAAACAGCAATGCATCACACAAAGAGATATTTACCAAAGTTAGCTGAGTGAACCTAAGGCTATTGTATTTCAGGCTTCACAAAGTTACACAAATTTGGACAAAACTACTATGGACAAGGGCAAGTACAGACTGTGGGCAGGCTTCAGGCTTGTGGGATCTACTTTATTTTTGTCCTAGAAACCCAAGGGCCACTTATGCAAAAGGCTCTAGGGTAGGGATTCTCGACCTGTGACCTGTGGGCTTGGGGCACCATTTCATGTGGCCCACCACCACCTCCACCACAACAGGAAGTGTCATGTGGTGGAGGAAGAGCAAAATGGCCATCTGGCCCCCAAAGCTGTCTGAGAGAGCATCACTGGCCCCCGGCTTAAAAAGGCTGAGAACTCCTGCTCTAGGGATTAGAGTTATGAGTCCAGAAATTTGTTCTGAATATCAAAACTTAATGCATTTTGAAGTCATTTCACATAAAAAGCCATCTCTGGTTATCCCCAGCCTTTCTCATTTTTTAGTTTTAATTTAGAACATGACTGTGCAACTCTTTTAACTGAAACCTGAATTGAATTTGACTGATTTGGATCTGGTTCAGAGTGAATCAGATTGCCTGACTTGAATCTGAAGATAATGGACATCAGTTTGACCTGCTTCAATCATGACTAAGGTGGATCAAGTCCACTTCCAAAGACATAAGAGTGAGCCTTCATTGCTATTATTTATATAAAGCCCCATGACCAGGTAGGAATACAAAAGAATTAGTTTGTAGTAGATACAGTTTCAGTGTCTGGAGGCTGTGAGGGTCTGGATGGGGTACAACGGGCTACAACTGAATCCTGGCAAGACTGAGTGGCTCCCATGTTATCCCAGGAGCTACCATCTTTGGTTTTGAATGGTTTTTTTTTTTGCCTCAGTCAGACCCGGTGTGTAATTTGGGGTCCTCCTGGACTCACGACTCCTGCTCGATGAGTAGATGGCAGTCGTGGCCAGTAGGGCTTTTGCACAACTTCGCGTCATTTGCCAATTATGCCTGCTCCTGGACCGGGACTCCTTGCTTATGGTCACACATGCTCTGGACACCTCGAGACTGGATTATTGTAATGCACTCTACATGAGGCTACCTTTGATGACCATTCGGAAGCTGCAGCTGGTTCAAAATGCATCTGCCCGCGTGGTGATGGGGTGCGGGCATTATGCCCATGCCTCACCGCTGCTGCAGGAGCTGCATTGGCTGCCGGTGTGCCTCCGGGTGCAATTCAAGGTGTTGGTGATGACCTTTAAAGCCCTACATGGTAGTGGACCAGGGTACCTAGGAGACCATGTAACCCCTAGGACATCTGCCTGTCCCACTAAAGCAGACCAGAGGGGCTCCCTGATGGTTCCATCAGCTAGAGAGGTGAACACCAGGAGGATGGCCTTTTCGGCATCTACTCCAGCACTATGGAACCTCCTGCCAACTGAGCTCCATCTCCTAGGTTGCACTCCTTTCCCTTCAGAAAAACTCTCAATACCTGGCTTGCACAACAGGTGTGGGGTGCCGCCGGTGCGGAAAAATCCCCCCAATGACTTATATAAGGGCTAGCCTGGGTTTTAGTGGTTGTAGAAGAGGACATGTTACGGGTATTTTAAGGGTTTTAATGTTTGATGGTTTTTAGATAAGTTTCTTGATTTTATTGTTATGGAATGGTTTTATATTTACACTTGTGAGCCGCCCGGAGTTGCCATGGCAAGAGGGCGGCAATACAAATATCAACAAACAAAACAAATAATGTGAGTCAGTGTGGTTTTTTACATCTGTATTGACCTAAGATCTGTGATAAATATTCAGATTTATACCTGTGAGTTTTTTCTATAGAATGGCAAATTGTTATTTATGTTATTTTATTTACATCATGCCGATCATTAGTGCACAACAGTACTTTAGGCAGCTCACAATAAAGTGAAAAGACAATAAAAAATAAGTGAAAAGACAACAAGAAGAAGGTGGGTGTGATATAATCATTGTGGCATTTCATGGCAGAAGCCACTAGAAGTGCAAGAACAAGAACCTTGTATCTCTCTTGACACCAAAAGTGGAAAAAGAAGACGAAGGCATTCCACAATTACTGAATAGTTTACCTTTCAGACCTTGCATTTTGCATGTATAGACTATGTTCTGAGCAAAGTGACAGAGGTTGGTGGATCAACAATTATTTAAATTTAATTTAGATGCTTTGGTCTGTAAGCAGGACAATGTAATGACCTAAAGGACCTTAGGCTATGGATAATGGTAATGGATAAGAATAACTGACCATATCTCTGAAACTTGTTCTGTAAAGGTGGTATTGAATGTATCTGTATATATAAAATCACAACATATCACAACTTAGTAATTGCAGCATTTCAAATGTGGTAATATCCTCTAAAGTGGGGGTGCCCAATTTTTTGGGCCATGGGTTGGTCATGTGGTTTGGTGGGCTGGTCACATGGTTCAGCAGGCTGGTCATTGGTTCCTCCCACTGGAAGCGGAAGTAAAACATGCCTTGCAATCTGTTTTGCAACAGAATGAGATAGATTTTAAGATGTCATTTTCTCTGCTTAAACCAGGGGTGCCTAAACTACAGCCCGCAGGCCAGATCTGGCTCCTGACACCAATTCATCCAGCCAACGGCGCCCTCGTTGCTCCCAGAAGTGGAAGTAAAATGCGCTTGTATGGCTGTAGTTTGGGCACCCCTGCTCTAAAGTAACCCTTGACTGATTTCAAACCATTGAAATAAGTATATAGCATGTGTATATATTTTATCTCCATTGTATCTATCTGAAATCTTGTCCTATAATTTTTTCTGTTCCAGATTGGCAACTTTTAAACCTCATGCAGTGTCCAGTAGATTGATATGATCTGAAGCTATTTCTGTGCAGTGCTATTCTTGATGTCTGATTTATGTCCATTAATTCTTTTCCACAGATTGCCCTGTTTGTCTTATGTAGAGTGCAGAGGGGCATTGTTGGCAAGGGATGACATAAATCACATTGGCAGAGGAACAAGTAAAAGTGTCCTTGATGTGTGTGACATTGTTGCATTCTGTGATTGTGTTGTTTCTGAAGAAGCAGAATCGATCCATGAAAGCTCTCATTAAAATATAGTAGTTGGTCTTTAAGGTGTCGTCATATTTTTTCTTTATCCTGATTTTTTGTTTTTACTTTTTTTCCTTATCTGATATATCTGGCTAGACTAATATAGCTGCCTCTTTAAAATTTGCAGTTATGGAAGACACTGAATTCAGCCTTACCTCATGAAGACTTGCATAGACTAACACAGCTACCACTTTGAAATCCACAGAAAATGTCTGCTAAGCAACAAAGCATGTGAGGGAACTTTATCTCCCCAGAATCTCCCAGCTGGTTAGAACCACTGGAAACTGAAGCCAAAAACTAATATTTCAAAATTATGCAAATGGATGCATATTTCTCCATAACTGTTGTCAATATGTCAAAGAATAAGTATCCAAATACTTAGTCAAATGCGCTTTCCCATCACCTTTATCTCTTTGTCTCTGTTCAATTCTTCCCCATTTATTTCACAAGACTAGCAGAAGTATTGTACTTGCAATGACAATGCAGATGCTCATTTATGCCTTTACATAAAATTCTTCTGCCTTCCAGATTTCTGCAGCTTCTTTGTGCCTCTGAAGACTGTGGAATGAATCACATTGACTAATGCCCTTGATGGTTCTTGGATTCAAGCCTATCATGGAAAGATTAGATTGCAGTTATTAAATGCTGTTTGTAGGTACTGTTTATTGTTCCTCTACTGGGCACCTTTCCTACTGATGTATGATTCTGCAAAGGAAAAAATAGCTAACTGTAACACAACTTATTTGAAGCCAATTCCAATAACCTCCATAAACAATGTATAAAGTGGTGGAGTGGGTGTATGAAACCCTATTGGAGTACACAGGCAATAGAACATAAAGTTATTTGACTAAACTTGAGTTTTCTTACAATCATAGTCTGGTTCTGTCCAGTAAGTTGAGTTGTTTGAACTCTCTGTGTTTGCAAAGAGCCAAAAAAGGGGAAAAAATAGACAGCTATTTTGCCACTGTTCTGATGAAGCTGATGGTAGGAGGAAGGTTTTCCAAGAGCTGAAATTTGCCTGTAGTTACCTTCAGGCACAACGGCACCACAGCTGTGCTTGATTTTGCCAGCAAATGTAAAACTGTATTAACAGATTACAGAACACCTTCAAGGTGTCTAAACAAAACAAAAACTCTGTTTTGTTTCTTTAAAAAGGTTTGTTTAGAATGCAATCTTAATTAAGATGTTCTGGAAGAAACAATACTTTGGGAAACACTTTGTAGCATGAGGGAAACCATTTGTAAGTGTCACAGGTCAGAGCTGCTTATCTAGCTTATTGATATTGTGGAATGTTCAGTTCAATTTTCAGATAACCAGGAGGTGAATGTGGGAAGTAGAACCCATTCTTCAATCTTTAATTGCCAACTGTCTTAATTTCTGTTTTAGAATACTATGGAGGGAACAGATTTGACTAGAACTGGAGGAAGGATAATTAGGTGGCAGGGATTCTATATTCTTGTAAGGGTGTATTATATTTCCCTCCATAATTCTAGCATTGCTCAGCCTAGAAGTCACCACAGTCCTCCAGCATATTGTTCTCCTAGCCTTCCTCCCCCACTCCCCAGTTTGCAAAGATATGTCAGTTGAGTCAACTATGCCATTGTGAGTGGGCAGAGATGGAGCCAGTGCCTTGTTAATTAGCAGGAATTTACCCTCATGACTGAATGTCATTCAATTTGCACAAGCAGAAATAATCAACTGGATCTTGATCACCATGCTAAAAGGATGGATTTCAAATCCTATCGACTCCAGCCAGAAATCTGACTGTTGGATTGGTGTACTGTGGGAAAGAGCCAGGTTAGTGAGGGCAACTTTAGTTCCTTGAATACCACTTTCAAAAGAGCCAAAAATCTGAGGCACAATTCTTTGGTCTTGTTATTCGTTTGCACTGGGGCTATGCTGAATAGCATGGATTTAGGTGCAATGAACTGCTAGAACTTTGCAGGACATCCTTCATCAATATTTTTCATGTTAAATAGCATGAGAAAAGGAAAAAATTCTGGGAAACCCCATATGCCCAGGGGCATGGCATTGAATGGATTCTTCTAACACCTCTTGTGAAAATGCCCCTAAGAGAAAAACTGGAGCCACTATCAAAGAGTACTTCTGAGTTGCACTGCAGTCAGGTTGTCCAGAAGTGCTCCATAGTTGCTGCTTCCATGTCTAGGTCAGATTTGAAATTGCCAAAATGAAGCCATCTTTAGGTGAATTGACTCTGCAGTTCCTTTTGCACGATCTAGTATGAAAAAGATTAGCTGGCACACCATCCTCATCCTCATCCTCATCCTCATCCTCATCCTCATCCTCACTATTATTATTATTATTATTATTATTATTATTATTATTATTATTATTATTATTATTATTATTATTATTATTATTATTATTATTATTATTATTATTATTATTATTCCGCCCAATCAACAAACGGGACTCCGGGTGGCTCATAACTGTGCACAATACACAATAAAATCACAATAAAAACGCTCGCAATAAAATGCCGATCATCCAAGTGCAGAAGTTCAAAAATGGCCACAGACAGTCTAGGGGCTAGGCTGGCTGGCCTGGGGGGCAATGTCAGGCCCCTACCCCAACGGCCAAGTCCTGGTACCAAAACAGCACAACTCCAGCCATGGGCATGGCCCGGGGGTCACGGTGGCATTCCTGCCGTCCGGAGCAGCGGCTCTTCAACCCCAGCCATGGGCATGGCCAGGGTCGCTGCGGCTCTTCAACCACGGCCATGGGTGTGGCCAGGGGTCGTGGCAGTGCTCCTGCTGCCTGGAGTGGTAGCTCTTCAACCCTGGCCATGGGCATGGCCAGGGGTCACGGCAGCTCTTCAACCCCAGCCATGGGTATGGCCAGGGGTTGTGGTGGCTCTTCAACCCCAGCCATGGGCGTGGCCTGGGGTCACGGTGGCTGATTGTTGTTCAAAAATACCACTATCTTTGAGGAGGTTCTTTCTGCGTATCCCTGCTCCATGGCTAATGTTATTGAAAGCCACTTGAAAAGTCCAGCCAAGCTAACAATGACATATCCTTCTGTCCAGTTTCTGATGCATATTGACTGAAAGAGAACCAAAGAAGAGCCTGACCCATAATAATTTAGGAAAAGTTTAATTTAAATGTCCTCTTGAATGCACAACTTGATGTGGTGAAGGGATCTGAGTGTGTCAGTGAAGCTAAGAGCAATGCCGTCAGGAGACCAGATAGGAGACCTGGTTGCACAGTGGTAGAAATCAATCAGGGGTAGAAATAAATAAATAAATAAACTGCTGTACTACAGCCAAAACATTGTGAGTTCAATCCAGATGAGGAAACCAAGGTTGACTCAGCCTTCCATCCTTCTGAGGTCAGTAATGAGTACCCAGCATGTTGGGGGGAAATTGGTAATTAACTTGTGAACCACCAAGAAAGTTCACTAAGCGCTATGGGGTGGTAAAGAAGTAGTTGCTGTTGCTATTATGAGGGTCAGTGAAATAGGATCAATCAAGGCAGAATGGTAACAATTGAGACATCATACTAAAATGCATCCATTTTCTTTAATACTGGACAGCAGTGGTAGCTGAAGGTGACATTAGTGGAGAAGGCAATGACAGTGACACTCATGCTTGCCAATGAAAACCATTTGGTGAGACCGTCCAAAATGAAATAAAAGATAGTGATGGAAGATGAGAATTCCAGGTTGGAAAGCATTCAGTGACATCTGAGGTGATTTGACAGCATACAACAACAATGAAAGCATTAACATTTAATGCAAATATCATAGAAACACATGCTTAGAAATGCTTAGAATCCTGAAATCTACGTTTTAAGGTTTGAAGATGTAAATTTAGGCAGTGTGGAAGGGTTGCTTCAAAAGTAAAGGGAGGGCTTATAGTTCTGAGAATTCTCTTAAGCTTTAGATACTAAATTGAGCTGGGAAGGGATTCAGTCTTCCTTTTTTTAGTCTTTAGGTCCTCCTTACACATTTAACCCTCTCTTATATACCAGTGTTGCATGCATACTTATTATTTTCTCATTAACACAATATGTGTCTGCTAATGGACTTGGCAAGCAGGTATATCTGTCTAGTTTGGGTGCAAAGCCCACATGTAAGTTTCTTTAAGACTATTTTCCCTACCTTAATTAAATATCTTCTCAGTAAATATTATATATTTACCTTTAGATGTTCTGCAATGATTTCAATAGCAAATAGGTATGGTCTATGAACTAAAATGAAAATTTGAGGATTAGAACCCAGTTTAGGAATCGATCCAGTAACAGCAACAGCTTCAACTTTACATAAATCTAGGAGGAAAGCAAGATTGTGAGACTTTGGGAAACAGAGTAGAAAAACCATCTCCTTATCATTTTCAGCACTTATGACAGCTTTAGAACACTATCATTCCCTGAAGTGCAATGAAGCAATGGAACACTATGAATATAACTTTCATTTAAATGATGATGATGATGATGATGATGATGATGATGATGCTAATAATAATAATAATAATAATAATAATAATAATAATAATAATAATAATAATAATAATAATAATAATAATAATAATAATAATAATAATAATAATAATAAAGGGATTCATAACTAGGAACACTGCCTCAAAAAGATGAACTGCCTGCTTATATTTTTTTTTACATTCTATTTTATACTGTCTGTAGGATTGCTTAGAGCAGTGGTTCCCAAAGTGGAGCCCACACTCCACAGTGGGACTTCAATTCCCAGAAACCTAAATAAGTACATTGGCTGATCAGTGCTTTGGGGGATCGACTGAGGCTTCTGGGAACTCAAGACCAAAAACCAAAGGTTGGGAAACACTGCCTTAGAGAAACCTCAGGCTTCTGAAACTAGAAGGAATCAATAGCTAAAGGGAGTTAGGATTAGGATTGTGAATACAGGTTTTGTCTAAAACCTTTGTAGCTTGACAAACTCCATGCTACCACCACCGCCACTGCTGCCATTGTCATTGCAGTCAACTCTCACATAACAACGCGTTCGAATAGCATCATTTTCGCTTAACACCGCGTCATTATGCACCACGTGTTCCTCGCATAACGTTTTTAGTGTCGTTGTCCAGACAATGGCGCTAAAATAACCGTCATTATCTGCTAAAAACTTCGTTATGCGGGAAACTCCATAGAAACCCGCATAACAACAAAAATCGCTTAGCAACGCTACTTGGGGAACCAAGTAACGTCGTTATGTGAGGGTCTACTGTGTCTGCAACTCATATCCGACAATGCATTTCCCCCTGAAGCAGGAAAAATACCATTGGTATGAATTTGTTTAAGGTGTATTCTAGCTTGCCATGAAGTGACCCACACACTATGATCTCGGAGCCATCTTCTGCGACACATATGAAAAGAGACATGCAGGATTTAACACTGGGACTGCAATGGACTGCCACAGCCTTGAGGATATGGACAAGGTGCGCCTTCACAGCCAGTCCATCTGGCATGGCCTCTTCCACCTCCATGACCATTGGGAATCAGAGATCCTCCTCTGCTCATTTTGCTGTTGGGCCCAATATGATGGTTTTCAGTGGCATTTCCTCCACTGAGGGGACCATGACCCCACCTAAAGGGGCTCATCCTCCTGTAGTCATTCACCACTTTAGGGATTCAGGTTATTTACTGCCACCCAACACTTGGTGTTGAGTCGCTGGCTGTATGGTCTACTCCATTACCATAATGGGATGTCCAGCCAGACAAATATATATATGTATACTGCTCAAAAAAATAAAGGGCACACAAAAATAAGGCATCCCATGAACTGAATGACTGAAATACTGTATTCCTATTGTTGTTCACATACTGTAGTCGAATGAGCTGACAACAAAATCACACAAAACTTAACAATGGGAATCAAATTCATCAACCCATGGAGGTCAGGATTTAGAGTTACACTCAGAGTGACAGTGGAAGAAAACACTACAGGCTGATCCAACTGTGATGTAATGTCCTTAAATCAAGTCAAAATGAGGCTCAGTAGTGTGTGTGGCCCCCACGTGCCTATATGACCTCCCTACAATGCCTGGGCATGCTCCTGATGAGGTGGTGGATGGTTTACTGAGGGATCTCCTCCCACACCTGGACTAAAGCAACCCCCAACTCCTGGACAGTCTGTGGTGCATCGTGGCATCGGTGGATGGAGCTAGACATGATGTCCCAGATGTGCTCAATCGGAATCAGGTTTAGGGAATGGCGGTCCGGTCCATAGCATCAATCCCTTCGTCTTGCAGGAACTTCTGACATACTCCAGCCAAATGAGGTCTAACATTGTCGTGCATTAGGAGGAACCCAAGGCCAACTGCACCAGCATATGGTCTCACAAGGGGTCTGAGGATCTCATCTCAGTACCTAATGGCAGTCAGGCTACCTCTGGCAAGCACATGGAGGGCTGTGCAGCCCTCCAGGGAAATGCCACCCCACACCATTACTGACCCACCGCCAAACCGGTCATGCTGGAGGATGTTGCAGGCAGCATAACATTTTCCACGGTGTCTCCAGACCCTGACATGTCTGTCACATGTGCTCAATGTGAACCTGCTTTCATCTGTGAACAGCACAGGGCACCAGTGCCGAACCTGCCAATCTTGGTGTTCTCTGGCAAATGCCAAACATCTTGCACGGTGTTGGGCTGCAAGCACAACCTGCACCTGTGGTCATCGGGCCCTCATAACACCCTCACGGGGTATGTTCCTGACCGTTTGAGCAGACACATACACATTGGTGGCCTGCTGGAGGTCATTTTGCAGGTCTCTGGCAGTGCTCCACCTGTTTCTCCTTGCACAAAGGTGGAGATAGCAGTCCTACTGCTGGGTTGTTGCCCTCCTACGGCCTCCTCCACGTCTCGATGTACTGACCTGTCTCCTGGTAGCACCTCCATGCTCTGGACACTACGCTGGCAGACACATCAAACCTTCGTGCTACAGCTCGCATTGATGTGCCATCCTGGATGAGCTGCACTACCTGAGCCACTTGTGTGGGTTGTAGGCTCCGTCTCATGCTACCACTAGAGTGAAGGCACCGCCAGCATTCAACAGTGACCAAACCATCAGCCAGAAAGCAAAGTAACTGAGAAGTGGTCTGTGGTCACCTCCTCCTGAACCACACCTTTATTGGGGATGCCTTGCTAATTGCCTCTGATGTCCACCTGGTGTCTCTTCCATTTGCATAACAGCATGTGGAATTGATTGTCAATCAGTGTTACTACCAGGGTGGACAGTATGATTTCACAGAAGTGTGATTGACTTGAATTTGTCATCATCATTCCTGAGATTTACACATTTTCCTTTCAGTGCAGAATGCCCAGTTCTCATAGATCTGATAGCCATGGGTCAAATTCAGTGAAAACTACTCCATTGATTGCAGTGGGGAAAAAGAGAGGGCCAATTTTGATAATTTCACCTTTATTCTCTGTAGCCCAGTGTTCCTATTGTCGGTGGAGTCCCTGATGGATAATAATAATTTCGTGTCAGAAATTATTCTGGGTTGAAAGGATTTTTGCGGAAGAAACTCCGCTCAGGGAATGCCCAAATGAGGCTCCTTTCATGTCCCCAAGAGCTGGTACAGAGATAGGCACTCAATCTGTCATGCAGCACCCAGGTCCTGAACTGCTGACTTGCCAGCCTTCTAGCTAACAAGGCGAGCTTCTTAATTACTGAGACTCTGCAGCCCCTTTCCCTGATGAAGCAGCAAATCCATAGGTGGTGGAGATTTTTAAACAAAGTTTGGATTGCCATTTGTCAGGGATGCTTTAGCTATGGATGTGCTCCCTGATCAAGCAGCAAATCCATAACTAAAGCATCCCTGAGAAATGGCAATCTAACCTTTGTTTAAAAACCTCCAGGGAAAGAGTGTCCGCCGCCTTCCAAGACAGTCCATTTCATTGCAAGATGGCTCCTATTTAGGAGGATGTTCTTCTTAATGTTTAGTTGATGCTTCCTTTTTTTATAATTTGAATACATTAACTTTGGGTCCTGCCCTGTGGAAGTGCAAAAAAAAAAGTTTGCTCTATTTTCTGTAAGACAGCTCTTCATTTCATTTTAGTAGGGTGTCAACAAGAGCAGAGCTTTGAGCAGTTCATTGTTTGGAGTATAAGTCTCAGTATCCTCTGGCCACTAAGCCATGGCCATGCTGGTTGGAGGATTCTGGAAATTGTAGTAAAAGAAAGTAAAAATTCCAAGCTCTTAATTGGAGAATTGCCTCAAACCTTGCAAACAATGTATGAAGCAATTAAAATAAAATAGGTTAGTCATCTCTATGAGGTAAGGTGTCTGAGTATGTGTGCAGAGGGGAGAATGACCTTTCAAATAGTCATTGAAATTCAACTCTTCCCATCGTTATGCAAACAGCCTAAGAACTGCCATCAGCTTGGTCTGAACTGCAAATGGATGGTTTAAAAAAGCCAACTGTGAACTGTCCCAGAATTACTAAGTTAGGATAACTAAAACATGCCATGGGGACATTGGATCCAAAAAAAATTAGTTAGTTTCCAGGTTTTACAGAGTTCACCAAATAAAGTAGCAGGGCATGTTCTCGTGCAGAGTGATTTCATAATCTATTCTAGAGAAGGAAAATCTTAGGAAGAGAACTTGATCCACAAAAGCTCACATTAATAATAATAATAATAATAATAATAATAATAATAATAATAATAATAATAATAATAATAATAATAATAATAATAATAATAATAATAATAATAATAATAATAATAATAATAATAAAGTCACTTTATTACAGTCATTGACCACCACCACCACCACCATCATCATCATGGTAGTGGTGGTGATGGGGTGTGGGCGCTATACCCGCACCTCCCCACTACTCCGGGAGCTGCAATGGTTACCAGTTTGCCTCCGGGTGCAATTCAAGGTGCTGGTTTTGACCTTTAAAGCACTATATGGCAGTGGGCCAGGTTACCTGAGAGACTGCATCATCCCAAGAGTGTCTGCCCGTCCAGCCAGAGCGGACCGGAGGGGCTTCCTAGTTGTGCCTTCAGCTAGAGGGGCTTGCCTCTCTGGCACACGGAGGAGGGCCTTCTCCGTGTCCGCTCCAGCCCTACAGAACCTCCTGCCAACAGAATTGAGGCTACAGACAGAATTGCTGCCTTTCAGGAAAGGTTTGAAGACCTGGCTGGCGGGGCAGGTGTGGGGCCCTATTGGGAATATGACCCCGGCCTGCTGGCTCATCCCCAACTAGTCCAGTTGTGCCTCCTTCTGTGTCTTTGCATTCCCCACTCCTTCTTAGCTTTTAGTTTAGTTTTAAATGGGGTGGGTGTAATGAGGGTGGATGAAGGGGATGATAATGGTGTTTTAACATGTTTTTATATGTTTTAACTGTTGTACACCGCCCTGAGTTGGGTTTTACCTGAGTGGGTGGCATAAAAATTGAAATAAATAAATAAGTAAATTATGTGTCAGAAATTATTCTGGGTTGAAAGGATTTTTTGCGGAAGAAATCTGCTCAGGGAATATCCAAATGAGACTCCTTTCATGTCCACAAGAGCTGGGACAGAACTGGGCACTCAATCCATCATGCAGTACCCGGGTCCCAAACTCAATCATGAGACAATTGGCACTTAGTGGCAGAAATTCCTGGTTGCGAACAATATCCGAAGATTGGATTCAGGAGAACACGCACCATTGGAAACATGGTGACACACAGTGATAGTCTTGTCAGGACTCCATCCATGGATCTGATAGTAGGGCATTACAAGTGTCAGAATTGTTCGTATTGTAAATTTGCCTGGGAGACTAAGTAAATTGATACACCTCGGTTGGGTTTAACACATAGACTCCGGTAGTTCTCTAATTGCAAAACAGCATTCTGTATATATCTATGGATATGTGGGTGTGGTCTTTTCTATGTGGGAAAGATGTCACGGCCAATAAGGAACAGGCTTGCGGAACATAGAAGTAGAATAAGGAACCGCAATACACTCCCCTCCCCCCCTGGTTCAGCATTATATTGAAAAAGACCATATGGACAATGAATTCAAATTTGTAATAATAGAAATGGTGAAATCTGAAGAATATAATAGGGTGGATCTGGACAAGTTGTTATTAAGAAGAGAATCATATTACATACATAGATTTCAAACACTGGTTCCTAGAGGACTTAATCAGGAGCTTGAGTATAGATGTTTTTTGTAGCATGAGACACTTCCGGATTAAAAACAAGAGAGAGGAGGTTGGTTTCTCAAGATTCTTTCTACAGTGCATGCAGAATCAGAACCATTATTTAGATGAAAATAGCACAGGTTAAATTAATTATCATTGAAAATAGTATTTTAACAGCTCGCAAATCAGTCCCTATGACGCTCTGTGGCACTAAAAGAATAAACGAATGAGGCCATTTGAACGCGAAGTTAGGTGAGCTCCGCAAATGGGTAAAAAACTTTGATACATAGTGTTAAAATGTGAATTTCTTTTATGTTAATCTATGATGTTATTACTTTAATCTTATACAGAATCACTTTTCCTGATGAAGAAAATTTGAAAAATCTTTATATACCGGGTAGATTTTGGAACTAAGTGCATTATTTTTGGAAACTTAAGGAATTAATAATTTAAAGAAGAAAAATACAAATATAGAATAATTTATACTGAGGATTTGAAATATTTACTTTGTCTGTGATGAGAACATGACCTGATGAGAAGATATATACATTGTTGAAGATTATTATTTGATTAAAGAGACTATAAGGATTCCATTGGCCTCAAGCAGTTTATTTGGACTTTGGATATTATTATTACTGCTTGGCCATTGTGTATACATATTAATTATGCAATTGCCATTAAGTCTTTGCTGTAAATGTGCACCCTTTCTTTAAGACGCCACATTCGTATTGTTGTCAATGTAATCTGATTGGTTTAACACAGGTTTCCCACGTTAGCAAAAGCCTGGGCAAATGTATCACTGTAACTGCCGTTCTGCCTGTATATAAGTTGCTACCTCATTCCCTTATTCCCCAGTCTGAACAAGTCTTAACTGAGCTAATAATAAATCAATGATGTTTAACCCCGAACTTGCTGTCACATTGCTAATTACTCTCAGACTCAACACAAGGTGAGCTTCTTAACCACTGAGCCACTGCAGCCTCTCACATTAAAAATAGCAGCTAGTTTTTAAGGTGCTACAAGGTTTTTGTGTTTTCTTAATTTTTAATATTGTTTTGCCTCTTGTCTGATTTGTCTGCACAAATTAACATGGCCATTACTCTGAAATAACCAGGAGCTTTTTGATTGATATCATAGATGAACAACCTTAGCTTGTTCATCTTCAGAGTGCCACGCAAGACTCTCTGTTGAGTTTGCTGCAACAGACTACAACCCTTTTGCCATCTTCAAAAATTTGAGAAAGGTGGTCTGCATTGGAAAGGCCTAGAGACTTCTTTTAATGGGTAGCAGCTTACATCCTCAATGCCAATATTAAACGATTACAGTACTTCCCTAACTGTGTAACCCCCCCCCCCCCCAACCAAATATCACTTTGCTTAGCCTCAACTTCTGGCTCCAAAATATTGTAATGCTTTTGCTAGAGCTGCATTCCCAATTAGAAATCTCACCATAGGAGGCAGTTATAAACCGTGATAACAGCAACACTTAACCATCTGTTTTAAGGTCATTCTATTTAGTTTGGCAACCTTTATGGAAGTCAGGCTTTCCAAGCAATGAATCATACTTGAAGCCCACTTCTGAACTCCTTTGTGATTTTTGTTCTACTTCTAGCACAGCATCCATTTTCCAATGGAGGCAAGACCATTGGGGCAGCCTAGAAAGCTGGCCGGGTGTGTGTGTGGCCTGATGGCGGACTGAGCGGACTGAACTTTCTTTCGCTCGGAAAGAACGATGCTGAAAGAGACTTTTTAAAAGAGATTAAAATGTTCCGGAGACATTAAAAAAGGAGAAGGAGAAAGAATAACTTAACAACTGATGGAACTTACTTTGGACTGGCTGAAAAGTTGAGTGAAAAAGGAGAGAGGCGTGAGTTTCAAATTTCAGAGAGGAGTGGGGGCTGGGCGGACTTTGCCGGAGCAGGCCTGAATGGGAGATTTCTCCTAGCCGAGAATTGGATTTGGATTATGATCATTGCTTAAAGTGATAGAGGCGGCAAATAAAGAGGTGGAGAGATGGAACTGAGCGTGTAAAAGGCAAGCAAAAGGCAAGCAAAAGGCAAGCAGGCGGCCGGACTGAGGGGGGTAAGTTTGCTGGGATTCGAAGGGGGAAAGCGAAAGTGAGCCTCATTCGGCCTGGCTAGCCCCTGAAGCATTCCAGAGCTGAGCGGAGCTGTGAGGAAGTTGCTTGGGCTTGGAAACAGAAAGTTGCCGCAGAGAGTGAGTCCTTGGAGGTGGTGGAGGGGGAGGAAAAGGGGGTGGAAAAGCAGAAAAGTATATTGAATACGGAGGATTTGCCCCCCCCCCCCTGGAAATTATTAAAGATTGGATGATAGACGTTCGGGCTTAAAAGAGGAGAGATTGGTGGTTTGGAACTTTTCCCCTTTCTTTGGATATTTGGATAAAAAGAAGAAGAGTGGCTATGATTTGAGCCCCGTTACATTATTATATTATATCTGATTGGTGGTGTTTCTTGCAAAGTATTGTTTTGTCTTCTTCATTTTTGGGACTGGAGTTTGTTTTGCCTTCCCTTTTTCCCCCTGGATTACAAGCATTCTGTTTTTTTGTGTGGAAGTGGCAACTGGTTGTTATTTGCTTAAAGGGACATAAGGACGGTCAAAAGAGTGTGGAATAACTGTGTTACAGATGATATACTTCTATGAAGATAATTTGGAGGCTGTTTGCAATTGGAGCAGTGTTTGAATGAAACGTCAGGGAAGGGGGAAGGAGAAGGAGAAAGTGGGCTGGACAAGAGCAGAGAGACAGACATCTTCAGATAGGAATTGTAAAAGGCTCACCAGGATAGAACAAGAGGAGTTGGAGATGAAGAAAACAATGCAACAGGAAATAAAAGATTTGGAGGACCAAGAGACTGTGAGAAAAATTGCACAGCAATTGCAACAACAACAACAAAAGATAGTGACAACTCCACCTACGATGGCATCTGCAGCTGTGAAATCTATTGTAATAACAACAGCAAAGGTAACAACAGCAACGGCTGCAACAACAACTATAACAACCACAGCTGCGATGACACTGACAGAAGTAACAACAACAGCAACTATAATGACAGTGACAACCCCATCAATGTGGCCAATAAAGGGGGGAGCAAGGGTTTAAATCAGATGTTGATAAATTTAATGAGAAGGTGGATAATTTGGAACAAAAAATTGGAGATATGTTTGTTCAGGATAAACAGAAACGAAAACAAGATATGCAAGATTTGATGGCAAACATTATGAAGGGTTTTGATGATTTTAAAAAAGGGCAGAATAAACTTAAGAAAGAACAAGAGGTGATGAAAAAAGAACAGGAGGGGATAAAATCAGAGGTTTCAAATATGAGAGAAAGAGAGAAAGAAAGGGAAAAGAAGGTGGGGGATCATGAAAAAAAGGTTAGAATTGGTGGAAGAACAGATGAGATGTGTGAACGTGATAATTCAAAAAATTCCGGAAGGTACGCCAGATAAATTAAAAGAAAGAATTGTAAAATGGTTAGATGGAATTATGGAAGGAGGTTTTACACCATATGGTATTGTAAGTGTCTTTCGGTTGGGTTCAAGAAGGGGTAAAGCTGGGGCAAGAAATGTACTGGTAAAGTTCGCCAATGTTGCTGATAAATTTCGATTGATGGCTCTCATTCGAGTGAAGGGGTCAGAGGTTTTAAAAATTGATGGTTCAGATATTGAAGTATATAATGACATTCCAATGGAGGATCGCATGTGGAGGCAATCGATGAAGCCAATTACAAAGAGATTTCAAGATAGTTAGATATAATTGGAAATTTCCATGTCAATTGAGTTTCTTTCATTTGGGTAAACGATATATGATGAATGAAAGATTTGAAAGAACCTGGAATGTGAAAGGTACTGGTTGTCAGGTGAAGAGAAGAAGATTAGAAGCTGCTCTTAGGAAAGATAAACCGGACATAATCTTTCTACAGGAAACTCATCAAAAATCAGAGGAAACTAATAAATTATTCCTAGGATGGACTCAATTCTATGAAAAATCATATGGCATGTCAAAGGCAAGAGGTGTAGCAATTATGATATCAAGTAGAGTTGGATTTGAGATGATAAAAAGTATTTCAGATACAGAAGGAAGATACTTAATAATAAAAGGAAAAATAGATGATGAGGAGATAACCTTGGTGAATTTGTATGTACCAAATGAAAATCAAAATAAATTTTTAGATAAGGTGTATAATATATATATAATATATATGAATAAAGAAAGAACGATAAAAATGATTGTGGGTGGGGACTTCAATTTAATAAGACCAAATATAGATACTACAAATATAGATAGAATGGGGGGAGGAGATAAAATACAAGTGCTGGATAAATGGATGAAAGGATTAGGGTTAAAAGATACATGGCAGGAGCTTAAAGGATCGGAAAGGGTTTACACTCCCCCCCCAGGTTTATAATACGTATTCCAGAATAGACTATATATTGGTAACGGATAACCCGATAGGGAATTTGGATGAAATTGTAGTTGGAATCTTTAGAGAATTGGATCATGCAAAGGTATTGTTAGAAATGAGAATGGATGGTACAAAGATTAGGAGAAATTGGAGATATAACACTAAAATATTTAAAGATTAAAAATGTAAAGAACAAATAGTCGAAAGATGGGAGCAAAATTGGAAATGGGACGATACAGGGGAGGTTCAATATAATGTGGTATGGGATACAATGAAGGCAATATTCATAGGGGAAAGCATTAAATTGGCTAGTTTTAAAAACAAACAATTAAAAGGTAAGCAGGAGGAAATTGAGAAAGAGATTAAACAACTACAAGAAAAACATGCAATAACTAAAGATAGGAAAGTTTATGAAAGAATGCAGGGGTTGAGGAAGGAGTTAATAGGAAAGGATATTGAAAAAGTGAAAAGAGATTTGGTTTATCTAAAAAGGGAATATTTTGAATATAGTAATAAGAATTCAAAATTATTGGCAAGAGCCGCTAAGGAAAAAAGAAATAAAAGGGAAATAGGGATTCTGGTAGATAAAAAGGGTATAAGGCATAACAAAACAAAAGATAAATGCAAAGTTGTAAAAGAATTCTATCAGGAGTTATATTCAAGAAAAAATATAGACCTGGGAAAATTAAAAGATAAAATTGAAAGTCAGATTAAAAACAAAATCGATCAGGAACATAAACAAAAAATGGAGGAGCCAATTACTGAAAAGAAGATAAAAGAAATAATAGATAAATTGAAGACGGATAAATCTCCAGGTGAAGATGGACTGCCAGCGGAATTCTATAAAGAGTTTAAAGATATAATTGTCCCAAAATTATTAAAACTGCATAATTTTATTTTGGATGGAGGTCAGATTCCACCCTCATGGTATAGAACCATAATAGTATTATTGCCAAAACCTGGGAAAGATTTGGAAAAGGTAGAGTCATATAGGCCCATTTCTTTAATAAATCAGGATGCTAAGATTTTTACGGCGATATTGGCAAAAAGATATTGGCAAAGATATTGGCCAAAAGATTAAATAGTTTCATGGATAAATATATAAATAATGACCAGGCGGGATTTATCAAAGGTAGATACATGGTGGATCTAATAAGGTGAGTTATAGATTTAATAGATATTGCAGGACAAACTAAAGAGAAAGTAGTTATCTTTGGATATTATCTTTGGATATTATCTTTGGATATTTTTAAGGCATTTGATTCTTTGCAATGGACAACAATTAATTTGATTCTTTGCAATGGACAACAATTAATGAGATAATTAAAGGTTATGGATTTGGATGTAGGTTTATAAAAACGATAGAACAATTGTATCAACATGGGTGTGCTAATGTTAGAGTAAATGATGGCCTTATGGAAGAAGTAAGATTAGAAGCGGGAACAAGACAGGGATGCCCATTATCCCCAATATTATTTATAATGGCGATGGAAATATTACCAAATAGTATAAGGGAGGATAAAGAAATAGAAGGAATATTAGGAAATAAAGTTAGTTTATATGCTGATGATACTCTTATAATTATGAAACATCCGGGGAAGATGCTGGGAAAAATACAGAGGCATCTGGAGGAATTTGAACAAATAACTGGGTTGAGGATAAATTGGGATAAATCTGAGTTGATATTGAATAACATAGACAAGGAAGAACAAGGGAGAATTAAAAATAGATTTAAACTACAGATTAAAAATAGTGTGAGATATTTCAAGCAAAATAGAAGATTTAAGAAGATTAAATTATGATAAACAACAAAAAAAGAACTTAAGGCAAAAATTTCACAATATAAAAATTTAAGCTGTCCTGGTTCGGTAGGGTAGCACTGACTAAAATGATGTTATTACCAAAAATATTTTTTTTGTTTGAAGCCCTACTGATTCAACTGACAGATAAAGAAATTAAGGAATTCCAAGCTTTAATAAATAATTATTGCAATGGGGGAAGAAGAGCTAGAATACCAAAGAAAACGTGGTACCAGTCACAAAAAGAAAGGGGCCTGGGAATACCGAATTTGAAAAATTATTATAATGCATTCCATATTTAAAATGTAGTTAAGATTTTAGTGAAAGAGGTAGTTATTTGGGAGGAAATTGAAATGATGGAACTAAAAGAGTTTGGTAAAAGTGTGTTTCTAGGGAATGAAAAAGGAAAAATAATGGTTAAAAATAGAATGATGAGACCGATGTTGGGAGTTTGAAATTATCCCCGAATACATCACCAATAATTGAGTTTGAAGATATTTAAAAAATCCCAATAAAAATTGATGATAGGACGAAGGATGGATGATAGGATGAACGAGATTTTCCTGTTGAAAGATTGGATACGAGTTTGTAGAGATGATGTGAAAAAACAAGAGCTGTATGATCAAATGAAGTTAAATTGGTTACAAATTATGAGGATAAATAAGTGGAATAATAGTTATTTGAGAGAGCAGAGTCTGGAAAGAAGTAAAACTGAATTTGAAGAGTTAATATGGAAAGTAAGAAAGTTGGAAATTGGAATTAAAGGTATGGTTAGTAAAATTTATAAAATATTAAATGTAGAAAGTAATTCACAAGAGACATTAAGAAATGTTTGGGAACAAGATTTGAAGAAAAGTATAATTGAAAAAGAGTGGAAAAATAAATGGAAAAAAAGAGGTATGAGATCCATGTCCATCAGGGTTAAAGAGCATAATTTTAAAATGTTGTGGAGATGGTACTTGACCCCATTGAAACTAAATCAGATAGATAAAAAATAATAATAAAATGTGTTGGAGATGTAAAAATACATTGGGCACATATGTACATATGTGGTATGAACGTAAAAAGGTCGAGAAATTTTGGGAGGCAATTGAGAAGGAGATGGTTAATATTATGAGAACATCTCTCAAATTGGGGCCAAGTAACATCTTGTTGACGGACGTAGATAATATGAACCTAGATGATGATAAAAAAGAATTATTGGTTATAATGCTTACTATGGGCAGAATGTGTATAGCAAAAATTGGAAGAGTGATATAATATTAAAAGTAGATGATTGGTATAAGGAGATGTGGGATCTCGCATTGAATGAAAAATTAACATGGGCGTTGAATTTTAAAAAAGGAATAATTAAAGAGAATAGATTCTGGAATATATGGATCATGCTTTGAAGGGAGAGGGGAAGAATAGACTGACACCAAACCAATTGAAGTTTTGGGTACAGTAGAAATCAATGGGAAATCCCACATCCTCCAGAGCAATGTAAATACACAGGGTGAATGATGTATAGAATGTAATATTGGAATAAATTGATAAGGATAGAAACAGAAATATAATTGTTTTGGATAAATTTGATTTGAATAGAAATTAGATAAAATAAGAAGTATTGGTTACTAATGTTTAAGAGTAAAGTTGGGATATTTATCATTATGATAATAAAACATTAAAGAGTCAGTAAGTTAAATGTTAAATTTCAAAAGGGTTATATTTAGACATATATACATCTAATTCTATTGTCTAAAGATCTTTTTTTCTTCTTTTTTCCTTTTAGTGATAATGTCAACGTATTATTTACATGTTTTTCTATGTTGTTTTTCCCCCTGTATTTGTATGTTACCTTTTTTTTGAAAATCAATAAAAAATTATTAAAAAAATAGGAAGCTGGCCTGAGCAACAACCTACTTTAAATCATAGGACCCCAGCATCTGATATTCAGAAGCACTGGATGGGTTGTGGTGTGTTTGTGTGGAGCTAAGTTTTCATAACAAAAGTATCATGCTTAGTTTGGCAAATTTACTCTACAAGTTCCAACAACTAATTGTGGCTGTGAATAGTGGGGATGCCTATTTTCTATGAAAACTGGCCTGCCACTGCAATTCAGAAGTCTTTTCTGAGCACTAGGCAAGTTGAAGGATTGAAGACCCTGACAAGGAAAGGGGTACAAATCATGCGAAGAGTTTTCCTTCTTCAGAAATACACTTTTCAAGTCATGGAGGTTTGAGGTGGCCTAACACATTAACGAAAAGGAGGATCAAAGCAACATCATTCTTAAAACAGCACTTGCTAGTTTATAAAGACACATGGAACAAAATTAGGAATTATAATTTAAACATTATTGTTTCATCTTATCCTTCCCTGAAGCCTCAATCAGCATGGCCTGTCTGGGGGCAGTTACTTTGGGAGTGCTAGTCTAAAAATGTAAACTGTCCAAGTTCTAAGAATTACGAGGCATTTCACTTGGTTGGGTGTAATAGCAATCAGGTGACCTAAGTCCCTACTACGTCTGTTGTTCATATGCTGAGGGTGGATGGGCAATTTCAGGGTCCCTGGTTTTCCTCTGTTTGGTTCTTTACCTTTAAATCAGACTTGTAATGGAATGCATTCCATCCTTTGAATAGAGGATGTAATTGTCACTCTAATGGCTCCTCAGAACAGGACATTTGTGAAAACATTTTTGAAAGTTTAAGATGCAAAGGTGAACAGAAAATAGGTTAGGTTGCTAGACCTCTGAGTGATTGACAGTGGACTAGCAATGCCTTACAACTTCACCAACATAAACACTTCTTCTGCCTTAAGAGTATCACTACTTTGGAAAGTACTGTAGGTTGAATTGCAACCTCAGCTATGATAGAAATTGTAACAAGTGCTTACATTGGGCTCGCACATTGAATCAGAAGTTCAGTGTCCACGCCTGTGATGTGATAGGTATTCTAACACAATTCGCAGCCCCTCTTCTTTCCTTCCTTCCTGTGATCCCACCTCTTCCCATATTTCCTTTGTGCAACTGCTGTTCTTTTTAAGAGATAACACCATATCTAGAACAAAGAGTTAGCCATAAACTGATATGGTGTTATCACAGTATTCTCATCTTAACCTATAAAACCAAGTGTTAACCATTGGAACTGGCTATAGGTTGCTATGCCTCGCCCTACTTGCCTGCACTCACCCTTCGTGCAAACGGCCGATCTGGGTCCGCAGGTCAACAAAGGATTGAGAAAACTGGCAGTGGGGCAACAGCCCCACAAACGCGAAAAAAGGGAAACAACTTCCTTTCCCAACATTCCTTGCGCCGCGCCGCGCCAGAGCCAATCAGGCTGAGAGGCTCTCGCATGGCGCAGCGCAAGGAACGTTCGGAAATGCGCCGCAGCCAATCAAAAGAAAACCGTTTTAAAAAAACACAGCACAAACACAAAGCACAAACCCATAACTACAAGCCCCAGCGTCCTGCGTGCCATGAGCACGCAGAACACTGAGGAAGCCGGCGCCCAAAAAATAAAAAAAACCACCGGGAGAGCAAGTACGACAAGCCACGGGAACCAAAGCCCCCCTCCCCATCGGCGCCTGAAGCTCCTAATCGGAGTTTCCCCTTTAATATCACTGGGTGGGTGCGGGGGTGTTGTGCTCCCCCTCTCTACTGGCTCCCCTGGGGTTGAGAGGGTTGGGGGGACCAAAGGAGCCTGTCTCCCCAACCCTCCTGACCCCAGGGGACCCGGCAGAGAGGGGATTCCCCTTCAACACACACACACGCCCCATTTTAAAGAGAAGAAACCAAGCGGTTACTTCTCTTTAAAAACGGAGTTGGGGGGGAAATCCCCCTCTCCGATGGCTCTCCTGGGTCCGGAAGGTTGGGGGAGACAGACCCATTTTTTCAACCCAACCCTCCCAAACCCAAGGAAGCCAGCGGAGAGGGGGATCACAACCCCCCCTGATATTAAAGGGGAATCCCCAATGGAGATTTCCCTTTTAATATCAGAGGGTAGCCTGGATTCGATCCCCTCTCCTGGGTCCCATGAGTCTGGAAGGTTTGGGGGGACCAAAGGAGCCTGTCTCCCCAACCCTCCTGACCCCAGGGGACCTGGCAGAGAGGGGATTCCCTTCCCCCCCACACACGCCCCATATTAAAGAGAAGGAACCAAGCGGTTACTTCTCTTTAAAAACGGAGTTGGGGGGGGAATCCCCCTCTCCGATGGCTCTCCTGGGTCCGGAAGGGTGGGGGAGACAGACCCCTTTTCTCAACCCAACCCTCCCAAATCCAAGGAAGCCAGTGGAGAGGGGGATCACAACCCCCCCACTGATATTAAAGGGGAATCCCCAATTGAGATTTCCCTTTTAATATCAGAGGGTAGCCTGGATTCAATCCCCTCTCCTGGGTCCCATGAGTCTGGAAGGTTTGGGGAGACAAAAGGGGTCTGTCCCCCAAAGCCTTCCAGAGCCAGGTGAGATGGCAGAGAGGGGATCCCCCCGTAGGACACAAAAAAACACAAAAACAAACAATCAAAAACATTCAAAAATACACAAAAACAAACAAAAATAACACAAAAAAGTTAACAACAACAAACATTTCCAAACACACCCAGCCCCCAGCCAAACACCACAAAATCCAAACACCACCACCACCCCAAATAAAGAAAAACAGCCAACTCACCACCAGACGACCTCACACAACAACTACTGGAAAAGAAATGAATAAAGAAAGAGACTACTTACTGGAAGAAGAGGCCACGAGAGAAAAAACAGTCAAAATACAAGATAACCCCTACCAGCAGCACTTGATGCCCACAATAATAAAAAAAATTCAAAAAGACACAATAGCCCCACACAAAAGGCCCCAAGAGTTTTTCGAAAAAGTATATCATCCTTTATTCTGTTTTTCATCCACAAAACCAAAACACCAAGCAAAACTCATCACAGTTTATAACAGGCCATCAAAAAAAATTTGTATAAATAACAATTTTAAAAATTTCAATTATAGACTAACCTCTTCTTTACAAACATTAACAACAACAACAAAAACTTTCCAACACCATTTAAAACAGCCCGGCAATGCTGGGCAGCCTTTGCTAGTATATTATATTACAGTAAAACCCTGGGTTACAACTGCCTCAGTTTAAGTTTGCTGCAGTTTACAACACAAATCCTATGAAAATGCCATCCCGGTTTACAAATTTTTAATGTATTTTTTTAGTTTACAATCAATTCAGGACCATTTTTTTATTTTTCAATGTATCCCTATGGATGTTTCGGCTTACAATTTTTTGGGTTACAATGGAGGCTGTTGGAATGAACTTCCATCATAACCCGGGGTTTTACTATATATTATATTATATTATATTATATTATATTATATTATATTATATTATATTATATTATATTATATTATATTATATTATATTATATTATATTATATTATATTATATTATATTTCTAGCCTAGTTTGCCCGGCGGTGCCGGGCTTTTTAAAATTGTGTTGGATACTAAAGGGTTTCGTTTTTTTCTTGAACTAATGGTGATGGGCTGTTTTAAATGGTGGTGTAAGTTTTTTTGATTTTGTGGCTTCGAGGTGCTTCGTCTGCCTGCAGCGGACTTGCGCTCCCAATGGTTTCTTTTGTTTCTTTTTGGGTTTTTTTTTTTTTGCGTGCTGGCTTCCTCAGTTCCGGGCTCTTTAATTTGGTTTTTGAACTTGTTTTTTATGTTTATGCAATTTTTTAAAAATTTAATTTAATTTAATTTAATTTAATTTAATTTAATATTATTAAGTTTAAATTTAAATTTTGTTTTTTAAAATGTTTTTTTAACTCATTTTTTTGTTTTGGTTTTTGGGAGTGAAAAGTGTTTTCTTTTTTTGGTAATTTTTGAGATTAGTGTGTTTATTTTTGAATGTTTGTATAACTTATTTGATTAAATTTGGAATTATTCTTATTATTTTTAATTTTTTTGAATGTTTTTTCTCTTTTGGCTACTGGGTGGGGGTGGTGAGCTTTTGTGCCTCTCGTTACATTTGTTCTCTTCTGTCCTCTGGGTGTCGCTTCCGGTAAGTTTCCTCTTTCTCATTTGTGTTCCGGTTCTCATAGAAGGAAGACGTCTTTTGGTAAGTTCTCTGGGGTTTTTTGGGGGGTGGGGGTGGGGGGGTGGGATATTTTTTTTGGGGGGGTGTATGTGTGTTTTTTTCTTGTTTATTTTTGGCTGTGTTTGTGTGTAATTTTTGGATTTTGGTGTGTTTTTGAATGTTTTTTGTTTGTGTTTTTGTGTTTTTTTTTCCCAGTGGGGGGTAGCTTTTTTTCTTGCGGGCCATGCTGGCTGGCCCGTGGGAAGGAAGGCCAATTACGGTGAGGCTTTCTTTCCCATGAGCCATGCTGGATGGCCCATGGGAAGGAAGGGCATTTGCAGGGAGGCTTTCTTTCCCACGGGCCATGCTGGATGGCCCGTGGGAAGGAAGGGCATTTGCGGCGGTGGGGTGTTTCATTTTTTCCCCACGGGCCATACTGGCTGGCCCATTGGGAAGAAGGGCAGTTGCGGGGTGGGGGGGTGGGTTGCTTTTATTTTTGGCGCACCGGCTGGCCCTTCGAATGGAAGGGCAGCGGCGGCCGGGGGTTTACTTCTTTTTACTCGTGTTTTTCGCACGCCGGCTGGCCCTTCGAACGGAAGGGCGGCAGCGGCGGGGGTGGGTGGGTTATTTTTTTCCCCACGGGCCATGCTGGCTCGCCCGTGGGGAAGAATGGCAGCGGCGGTGGGCTTTTTAAAAAACTTTTATTTTTTGTGCGCCGGCCGCCTCAGCGTTCTGCACGCTCATGGTGAGCAGGACGCTGGGGCTTGTAGTTTTGGCTGCGCATGCTTTCTTTCTGCGGCGGTTTTTCTTCTGCAGCTTTTTTTTGATTGGCTGCGGCGTGTTTCCGAACGTTCCTTTTGCCACGCCGCTCAGCCTGATTGGCTCTGGCACAGCATGGTGAAAGGAACTTTGGGAATTGAAGTTCCCTTTTTTTGTTTGCGACTGGGGGGCTCCTGCCCCCGGGTCGAAAATTTCAACCCGACAGTTACCTGCGAACCCCATTCGGGCGAGTGAACGGAGGCTTGGACGGGGCTAGTGGGGACTTATTTAATTAGATTTATTTGTCATTTTGATTTATTTCTTATTTATTTTACTTGTTTTTACTCTTCTGGCCTCTAGGTGGGGCTGTTAGCAAGAGGGGTGCTTTGAATTTTTTTGACTTGTTTTTAATCTTTCGGCCTGCAAAACCTGTTTATAGTTTTGTTGGTTAATGTGTTTTTAATTATTTATTTATCCGTGTTTTATTAATTTTGGTGATTGGCGTTTCGGGTAAATGTTTGGTTTTGTTGTTGTGTTTTTTTTTGTGAAGAACGGCCTGTCTGTCGGTTCCTCTTTTCCCCATTGCTGCTTTGAAATTTGGTTTTGATGCAGCAATGGGGAAAAGGAGGAGCCGGCAGTCAGCTCGCTCTTCGTCCAGTAAGGTTTTGTTAGGTAGTTTGGGTGAAAATGAGACCGAGAAGAGCTATCTGCCTGATGATGATTCTCTCCTCTCTGTCTCCTTTTTCTCCTGGCTTACCTAACCGGAGATTGGCAGGTAGTGATCCGTAAGGGGTGGTGCTCTTCCTTGCGGATTGCTGGCTGCTGCTTTTGTATTACCTCTACTGCTGTTTCGTGCTAGTTCTTGAAACAGTGGTTTCGGTAGTACAATGGCAGCAGCCAGTCATTCGCCAGGGAGTGTGCTTCCCCTGATGAACTGCTGCCTGCTGCTGGTTTTCCCCCCACCCTGGCTCAACTTACCTTGAGGCCAGTGGTGGTCTCGCCGTGTCTTTGGCGGGGTAGTGTGGAGGAGAGGGAGTCCCTCTTCTCCCTGTTGCTCCAGGAAAGAAGGCTAGTGGGTGTCTCACCATGGTTTTTTGTGGCTGTTTGTTTGTGAGGCCGTGAGGCACTGCATCCGCCTGTGGTGGACTTGCACTCCCAATGTGGGAGGCCAGTGTTTTTTCATTTTATTTTTCGTGCGCAGGCTTTTTCAGCATTCTCCGCACTCGCGCCCTTCAGCCTGATTGGCTGAAGTGCTCATGGCATGTAGGCCGCTGGGACTTGGAGTTTTGCTTGGTTTGTTTGCATTCGTGTGGCATATTTTTCCTGCAGCTCGATTTCAATTGGTCGTGCCATGTTTCCCAATGTTCTTTTTGCTCACACCTGTCAGCCTGATTGGCTGAGGTGCGGCGCGGCACAGAGGACATTGGGAATTGATGTTGTTTCCCTTTGTTCACGTTTGTGGGCCTGTTGCCCCACTGGTGGCTTCGGCAACCATGCGGTGCTTTGCGGGCCGGGTTCAGGCGAGTGCAGGAGTCTCGGTATGGGATAGTGTGGACGGGTGCGGAAACGTATGCCAGAGTCCAATGGTTAACGTCTGGATTTATAGGTATATATTATATTATATTATATTATATTATATTATATTATATTATATTATATTATATTATATTATATTATATTATATTATATTATATTATATTATATTATATTATATTATATTAGGACCCTGAGATCTTATTGCATGTATATATTGTTTGTGTGTATATTTATGAGTTAACACCCTTGAAGAATTCTGAAATCTTGGAAAGGGAGATTCAGTGCATAGTCTGCAAACTGTTAATACTACAGGAGTGCAGAAAACCAAATGAGTATGAATCTCCCCAATTCTGTGGATGAAATGATACTGGAAGCATCAAGTAAGAGGTGAAATTATAAAAAAAAAACCACAACCCAAACAAACCATGATTTTCCTATTATTTTAACTGAATCTTTTTCTCTTATAGAAGCCATGCAGAGCCAACTTCAATATGTCTTGTTCCTCTCAGTATTAATTCTAGATTTTCTTAAACAAATTACTGAAGGTTTAATGTTAAAATTTCTAGTTTTGAATGTTCCCACAATCTTTTCAATATATTTTATGAACAGATGTTGCATTGGCTACCTTCCAGTCCTTTCATAAGGCGTTGGTTATTTTTCTGGAAAGAAAGATCAGATGTTCTGATTGTTAAGGACTCTTGGGTGAATACCATCTGTCTCTGGTGATTTATTAATATGTTACTTGTAATTATTCCTAAAATGTCATCTATTATCAAGATGATCAGATTAGATTAGATTAGATAGATTCACTTCCTGAAAGAAAATATTCAGATGGACAGGTTTATTTCATTGTGATTTATCATGAACCCCATATAATCTGCAAAAATACATGGCTGGTAAAACCCCAGTTGTAAGAGGCAACAATGGTAGGCCCATGAAATCAGTGAGGATATGGTTCCTGCTTCCAACAGGTGCCAGGGTTGACTAGCTGAGCATGAAGCTGTTTGTGTGCACATGAACACACAATATTTGTTTGGGAGGCAGTACAGCAAATCCACATTTGCTCTTCAAAACCAGACATGCTCCATTTTGCAACTGTTAGCACTAAGATGTACCCCATCATAACAATCAAAACCCCATCCTAGGCATCTTACTTTGGCCCTAAAATCTCAGGGAAGGGGAAGTGCTGACTTGGTTACAACAGAAAGGTAGGGAAACAGTTTGAGTCGGGACATGTAAATAGGCTTGCAGTCGTCCCCTACTTACACCTTTAACCCGCTGCCTATGTGTGTAAAAAGAAGGCATGTTTAATCAGTCGACGTGAGGATGAATTTATTAGAATATTTAATATCTTGGATGCTTTCCTGATTTCATTTCCCAGACCATGATATCCATCAGACCTCAAATGGACAGGAAGAGTATCTTCTCGGGACTGAGCAGCTTCTTTATTTATGTCTCTGTGCTGAGATGTGTTTCCTCTTAAAAGTTTACTTCACATCCTGTGCTTCAGCATTTGCATCTGGAATGCTGTACTTGGATAGAACCCAGGTCATTTGTTAGACTTCCATTAGAGATGTATGCTTCCTGTGGCACCTGTCTTACACATGAAACATGGCAGTGATTATTTTTAGAATGGAGAGGTAAACTTTGATACACATCTGCACATTTAGCATCATTCAAGAGTGAGTGGTCTTTCTCTCAAAAGGTGGAAGCCCAAAGATCAAACCACAGGTATCAATATATCAGCAGCTAGTATTGTAAGAGAATATTGATGCATGCTTATCTGCAACATTGCCCGAGTTGCTCTTTTACCTCTCCTATAATTTTATCTACCATTCCTCTTCCAAATGTTTATACCTCGTGATGCATTGCCTACTGATGTCAAACAGTACCATTCTTCATTCAATTGCTTTCTGTAGAAATATTTCAAAGTGGAAGATCTCTTCCTTGCTACTCATGGATGTGAAGATAACAATAATGTAGCAAAATGTTCACAGTCCCTTATACTAGACATTATTTTGGAATTACATCTGCAAGAAACTCTTTTAAAAACCCAGTAAGCCTAGTTTTATGGCAGCATCAGCTATGTAATATGGATTGAAGTGAGCATTGCATTGCACTTCAATAAGAGGAAGAGAACATTAACATTCACTCTGGGAATGGTTTAATGAGTGATTGATGCATTGCCAGTTCATAAAATGTGATCAGTATCAACTCATTAGAAAGAATCTGAACTGTCTGCATTGTTTTGATACACACACATGCATATCATAAACAACAGTTACCAAGGCCTCCATTTTACTGAAGCATAAAAAGTTAATAATAAAAATCAACTTAAAAAAACCAAGAGAGTGACTAAATAATGCAAAGGCACCATCCTCATTTGGAAATGGATGTAGAATGAGGCAGACATTTTACAAATGACTAATAGACAGTAAAATACTTGCAGATATCAGTCTCTTGAAGCTCTTACACTTGACCTAGATGGAGAGGTGGTCTTCTTAACTAACTCAAATTAAAGGTGACAAGAAAGATTCGTAATGAATTCTTTCAGGAATCCATCTACAGCTAGAGTGCTCAATAGGATCTTGTAACTGCAGTGGACCTCATGCAGCTTGCTAACTTCCAAAAGCCAGCAATCTCTGGTCCGTGGCAGCTGCATCCATGGAAAACTCAAAATAGATCTGTACATCTTGCAAGTATGTCTCCGAATGCAAAGACAAAACAGAAGGAATGGAGGACCAAACAGAGGCCCACATATGACTTAGTATATTTTTGTGGGAAGCAGCAGTAGTGTGGGATGAGGTCGGGGGTGGGGGTGGGGGAAACCTGGTCCGGCACTCTCCTCAGGCTGGGTTAGGTCTACCACCCGGGTAATGCCGGGTACCCCTGCTACTTAACAATAAAATGAGCAGTATCCAAGAGTAGTGTTCTACTGCTTGAATGGAAGGAGCTGGTGAATTGGGGATATGTGATCACCCATTTTCACTTTGCCTGCGACACCATCAAAATCAAAGCTGGATTTCTGGAACTATTTCTTAGATATTGCAGAGAGGTGGAGAGGACAGGTAAGTTAATTTCTGCTTCTACCTATCAACATAACACAGGATTTATTGTATAGGCAGTTCTTGCTTTTCATGGTGAAGCTCAAACATCAAAAATTAGCAAAGTCTTTACTCATTATGACATAATACATAAGATTAAGCCGTTTTTCTTTTCTTTCCTTAAACATTCCATGTTCATAACAAGCCAAATGTCATCAAAACCCCTTTGTGGGCTGTGGTAGCTCAGTGATTAAGAAACTTACCTTGTTAGCTGGAGGGCCAGCAAACTGGTGGTTCAATGCCCGAGTACTGCTCGACTGAATGAGTGCCCATCTCTGTCCCAGCTCCTGCCAACCTAGCAGTTCGAAAGCAAAAAATTGCAAGTACAGTGGAACCTTGGTTAACAAACGGCTCAGTTAACACAAAAATCGCACAACAAAAGGAAATATATAGAAAATAGTGGCTTGGTCTACAGAATTTTTTTCAGAACAGATTAATTGGTTTTCAATCCATTCCTACGGGAAATCACATTTTGGTTAATGTATTTTGGTTTTCAATGCATTCCTCTGGGAAATTCGGTTAAAGTAATTATCGCTGTAAGAAATGTCCCAGAGAATGCATTAATTATGTTAACCGAGGTTCCACTGTAGATAAATAGAGGCCCCTTCAGTGGGAAAAGACCTTGGGGACATGAAAGGAGCCTCATTCAGGTGTCCACTGAGTGGAGTTTCTCCAGCAAAATTTCGTTCAACCCAGAATTATTTCTGACACGAAATTATTATTATCTAAACCCAATTTGACTCACTAATATTGACCGCACATCTGTTTTTCCAGGGCCTCATATTTTACTCACATCAAACTGATGTGCAGAAAATAGCCACCATTGCTGCTGGTAGTTTTGATCTGATGCTTGTCTAAGTCACCATCCTTCTGATCAAACCTTAATACATGTAGCAGCATTTGGAAACTGTTGCTCCAGTTTGGCTTTAGGATTTTTACAACAGGAGCTCCTAGGTGACTCTAAGTGGTTTACATGAAGGAAAGTGCAAGAAACAGTAATAATAATATGCAAAATCAAGAACATAAAAAAATCATACAATAAACAAAATAAATACATAATAATGTACACAAGGGCAAAAGTACAGCAAATACAATAATACAGTTCCAATAAAAATACAGTAGCATATCAGGGAACAATAATCAACCTGACAGCGGCAAAAAAACAACAACAAATCAATTCACCCCCGCACCCCAAAAAGTCCTAGAGTCAAAAGTCAAGGAAACCTGCTGCCGCTATAAGCCCAAAGTCCTGGCCAGCGGTGTGGCAGTGGTGGTGGTGGATCCCAAAAGCCAACAAAAAAGTTCACGGCGGCTCCCACCTGCTCTGAATCTTGGGAGCCGATGGAGTGGGCCCCCGGGACACACAGGGAATGCTGCAGGCCATGGCAGCTCCTTTTCTGCCCTCCGGGTAGGCTGGCCCAGAGGGCGGAGGTAGCGGCGGTGGCTCCCACATGCGCTGAATCCCAGGAGCCGATGGAGTGGGCCCCCGGGATGCACAGGGAGCGCTGCAGGCAGCGTCATCATCATCTCCTTTTCTGCCCTTTAGGCGGGCTGGCCCAGAGGGCAGAGGCAGCAGCAGCAGCTCCCACCTGTGCCGAATCCTGGGAGCCGATGGAGTAGGCCCCCGGGACGTGCAGTGACTATAACAGTGATGGCGAACCTTTTAGAGACCGAGTGCCCAAACTGCAACCCCAAACCCACTTATTTATCACAAAGTGCTGCCAACACAGCAACAGAGGAGGGAGGAAATGCTCCCATTGGGCTGCTGGGCAGAGGGGCAGGGCAAACTCTGTGCTAGGGAAAGGGAGGAACTGCTCCCATTGGGTTGCTGGGCAGAGGAGTGGGGCAAACTCTGTGCTGGGGGAGGGAAGAAGTGCTCCCACTGGGTTGCTGGGCAGAGAGGAGAGGCAAACTCTGTGCTGGGGCACCCAAATGGGTGCCCACAGAGAGGGCTCTGAGTATCACCTCTGGCACACATGCCATAGATTTGCCACCACTGGTATATAGTCTTAAAAGTGCAAAATTACCAACTCTTCCTTCCTTCCTTCCTTTTTTTCTTTCTCTGAAGAAACACTGACACAAGTGAAGAAATTCTGCAATGTGAATTAGATTTAGACTACAATCCTAATTATGCTTCATCTCAGAGCAAGTTCCATTTGAACATACTTGGGCTTATTTCCTAGTACACATATATGCCATGGTTGCAGTGTGTTCCATTTAGAAATGGTTTTGTGTTTTGTCGGTTGACAGCCTCTCCAAAATGTGCTGACATTTGAATCTGGATGAAATTTAGAAGATTTCCCCCCCCCAAGGGTACCTCCTCGAAGATTGTAGTATTTTGGAACCACAATTGGGTGTACCTTGGGCAATGGCAACTTGTGTTGCTGGCTAATCTTTCTCACACTAGGTCAGGTGGAGTGAACTGCAGAATGAACTCATCAAAAGGTGCCTTCATTTTGGAAGTTTCACATCTGGAAGTGGAGTCAGCAGCGCCGGGCCCCTTGTGGAAATAAAGATCCTGCTGCGGGGCCACTGCCAATGCCAGTCACCTTCCCCCACCCTGGACTGGCCATGGGGAAAGTGGAGTCAGCTGTGCCGGGCCCCTTGTAGCCATAAAGATCCTGCCGTGGGGCCACCAATGCCAGTCACCTTCCTCCACCCCGGACTGGCCACGGGGGAAGTGCAATCAGCTGCACTGGGCACCTTGTGGCCATAAAGATCCTGCCATGGGGCCGCCGCCAATGCTGGTCATCTTCCCCCACCCTGGCCTGGCCATGGGGAAAGTGGAGTCAGCTGCGCTGGGCCCCTTGCAGCCATAAAGATCCTGTTGCAGGGCTGCCGCCAATGCTGGTCACCTTTCCCCACTCTTGACTGGCCATGGGGAAAGTGGAGTCAGCTACGCCGGGACAGTCCATGGTCTCTTGGACTGGCCTCGGGGGCCTCCGCCAGCACAGCTGCCAGTGCCACTGCCACCGCCAGCACTTTTGCCACTGCCAAACCAACCTCACCTTTGGGAGGAAGGCTGATGGGAACACTGGATGCTTGCCCTCCCTCCCTCTGGCTGGTTTGGCATGATGGAGGAGGTGTGACTGGCCCCAGCTGTGCGAGGCCAGCGCAGCGGCTACAAGAAGAACTCGCTGCCACCACTACAGACCCCCCTGGACGCTTGTCCGCAGGGTTCTTTCTCCACCATCGGACTTTCCTTGTGGCCCATCCTTGCTGTGAGGGAGATCGGGGAGCAGTTGTTCCTGGCAGGCATTGTATGTTTTTTCTGCTTTTTGCTGCTTGTTTCATTGCATAGGCAGGCTGAATCTTTGTATTTAGGGATCCTATTGTACTGTTTCATGATGTTGATATTGATTATATGATTATGCTGTATTTATTGGATTCATATTGGTGTATTATTTTGTCATTTCGGATTATTGTATTGTATTTAGGGGTTGATTATTATCTTGTTGTTATTTCTTATTAGTTCTTGTATTCTGTATTTTATTGTGCATTTTATTTGTTGTGAACCACCTTGAGTCACCCGTATGGGTTGAGAGAGGCATTATACAAATAATACTTGAAATGAAATCAAATGGCCTAGACACAGAAGAAGAAGAATCCTTCTCATCCACTGCGAAGTGTATGTCCTTAAAAGTAGTTAGTTGTGGAAAAATCAGCCATTGTTGTCATTTACTAAATGAAAGCACACAATTACTTTCATGCCATGCTTCATCCAATTATTATCTTCCTGATATGAGTGGATAAACTCAGATCAATTTTGGAATGGAGGTGGCCAAATCTATATCCCTGGGTGAAAAATCCACCATCAGTTTACCTGTAGAGCAGGGTTTCCAGATTTGCAGCAGGCCTGACCACACCCCCAGACAGCTGAGCAGGCTGGACCATGCCCCAGAAATGGAAGTAAATGCTCCTGCTTCCACATTTATGGCAGCCACAGGCACATTTATGGCTGACGTAAATGCGTTCATGCATGTGTTTTGTGTCTGAACCCGAAGAGTAACTACTTGGAGAGAGCTGGGTCGAACAACAACATGATTTATTGTAAGGAGCAAAAGAACAGGGGAAAGGGAGCAGGGACAATAGCTTTTATACAAGACACATTGGTTACATTTACCCTGGCTTCTGAAGAAGCAGGAAAACATTGACGAATCAGCTTCAGCGATAATGGCATCTTTTTGCAAGTGGCACTGAGGCATAATTAATCTTAATACACAACATTCCTCCCCCTTTAACAGGGACCCAATCTCCGTATCTCGGGGGGGGGGGGGGCGCTTGGGCCGCCCTAACTGAGGGTAACTCTGAAAAGTTGGTACTGGACACCCGTTATTACTAGAGGTTCCAGTGGTTCTCATGGAGTCCCCTGGGTGACCAGGGCTATGGGGAAACCCTTGAGCCTCCTGAGTTGGTGTTGACATTGAACCCAAGAAATGGGAAACTGTCTGCCTCTCTATCTGCCCATTTGTGGCTGGGTGCAAGGGAGCAGCGGTTATGTGACAAATCCCATTATGTTTAAGGAAATCCTGGAATTCCACAGACATAAAAATCAATGTTTTGTCAGACACGACAATGTCAGACAACCCAAAAATGCAAAACAGCCTCCTTAGTTTGTGAATTGTGATGGCTGCCGATGTGTTCGAAACCAGAATAACCTCTAACCATTTAGAAAAGGACTCAATGATCAATAAGAATAAAGCACCATGGAACAGCCCAGCAAAATCAATATGAACCCTCGACCAGGGGCCCTTGGCCGTATCCCACTCTCTGGTGGGTTGGTGGGTCTCCTCTGGTCTCAATGACTAGCACTCTCGACAACACCCCACATAATCTTCAATGTCTGAATTGAGTCTGGGCCACCAAAAGTAGCTCCTGGCAAATGCCTTAGAGTGAACAATGCCAGGGTGACTCACATGTAGTGTACGTAGAACTTTGTCTCATAGACCAGGTGGAATGATCACCCTATCCCCCCATACTAAACATCCCCGCTCTAATGATAGTTCATGTTGTTTAGTATAATTAGTATAATAACTCATCAGAAACAGGTGGCGACGGCCACCCTTTCTGCACCCATGACATAACCTTTGACAATAGGGAATCCTTTTTAGATGCTGCTGCAATGACCTCTACGGACACAGGCGGGGAATCCAATACTTCGATCATGAGGACTTGATGGTCCACAGCAACCTTACCCACACACTCGATGGGGGATTTGGAAAGGGCATCAGCATTCAATATAGATGCACCTGGGTGATGTTGCAAGCTGAAGTGATATGCCTGCAAAAACATCACCCACCGAGGCATCCGTGGGGACAAGATCTGAGGGGTTGGCTTATCCGGGGCGAAAATGCCCAGGAGCGGCTTGTGATCTGTAATGATCGTGAAGGGCTGCCTATAATTGAAATTGTGGAATTTCTTGGTTCCTGCAATAATGGGGACCTCTTTTCTGTATCTGACAGAGACCTCGAAAAGTAGGCAATTGGCGCCTCCCATCCCTCCCCCAGGTCATGGCACAGAACCCCCCCAACCCCTACATGGGTAGCATCACAGACCAGGACAGCTGGTTTACTGGGATCGAAGTGCATGAGAATAGCGTTGGAGGTGAGGAGTTTCTTAATCCCCCTGAAAGCTTGCTCCTGCGGGGGACCCCAACGTCACATGGCTTGTTTCTGTAGCAGAGCGTGCAGAGGAGCCATCACGGTTGCCTTTTGGGGGAGGAAGGAATGATAGAAGTTTAGGAGCCCTAAAAAGGACTGCAATTCAGACTTAGAAACCAGGTGCAGGGTGTTTAACACTGCCACAGCTTTAGAATCGGCCGGTTTGACCCCCTCAGAGGTAACCTTGAACCCCAGGAAATCTACCTCTGTAGCAAAAAAACAAAACACAGCACTTTTCTTTTTTTAAGCAGAGACCAGCATTCTGAAAACTTTCTAGCACATTCCCCAATTTGACTGCAAGGTCCTCCCTATCACTTCCCGATATTAAGACATCGTCAAAATAGGGTAAAATCCCAGCGAGACCCTTAAGCAACCTTTCCACCAGCCCTTGGAAAATGCCCGGTGCTCCATTGACACAGAACTGTAGACGATGAACCTTAAAAGCACCCATATGAGTTGTGATGGTCTGGCACAACACCAAGGCGGGGGTAACAGGCAGTTGCTGATAAGCTTTAGCCAAGTCAAGTTTGGCAAAACATTTGCCCCCATGGAGTGAAGCAAGGAGGTGGCTGACCACCAGTACAGGATATGAGTTTGTGCGAATGGCCTTATTTATAGTACATTTGTAGTCCGCGCAAATGCAGATATCTCCATTGGACTTGATGGCTGTAATGATCGGAGTCTCCCACTCAGCAGAATCCACCGGTTCCAAAATGCCCTGCACCACCAGTCTATCAAGTTCCACCTCAATACGGTCCTTGAGCGCAAAAGGCACCCGGCAGAGCTTCATTCTTTTGGGGACGACATGAGGGTCCAACTCAAAATGGACTGGGGGGCCTTTCCCCCCCATTCCATTCCACTTTATTTTTGTATATCACTCTACTCTGCCCGAAAGTGACTCAGAGCGGTTTACATAGGTGCATGCTGTCTGCAAAGCAGACAGTAGCAAAAAAGTGAAAAAGGTACAATAATAAAGATATAGAAATCACATCAAAACACAATACAATAAAAAAGCATAATCAGATACAAAGTACAATGTTCAAAATACATATAGTCAAGAGCCCTAAATACACAATTAAGTAAGCGCTTACATAACAGAAACAGAGTCTGAGAGACGGAGTCCTTTAGCAAAGCGACAAGCGGCTCGCATCCCTTGAGTGATGGAGCAGCTCAGGGGAGAGCTGGGGACCTCTTGGGCTGCGGCGGCAGCTTTTTCTCCTCTTCTAGCCAGGCATGGCTGGAAGGGGGGTGGCGGTGGCGGCTTACAGGTGGCTCCCATCCCATGAGCGATGGAATGGCACCAGCATTGAAGGCACCGTGCATCTCCGCCGGACCTGACCAATGTCGTCCTCTCCTTCTGAGCCATCGGAGGATGAGGGCGGGCTAGAAACTCGATGTTTGTGAATAGCTGAGCTTTTTTGAGCCGGAGTGACAGGCCTTGACTGCAGGAACTGGACCCCAGTATTCGCAATCTCTGCAGCTTGAGCCTCTTCAAATGCTGGCGTGAACGTTGGGACGTCCTGTTTCATCAAATGGCACGGCATGGCCTTGTCCCTAATGCCAGCTATCAGCCTGTCCCTCAGTGCAATGTCGAGATTTTCCCATTGGCAAGGGATGGCGGCATGTCAGAGTGTGGCAACGGATTCTCTAACCTTATGGTTGCATCTGTAGAAAGGGCCTGAAGTGGTCTCGTAGGACAGTTAAGATGTCTTTAAGTGTAATGTCTCTCAGCAACCTTGGCAGCATAAGATCGTTACGGAGTTCAAGCAGTGGCAGCCCACAAAAAGCAAAGAACATTGACCTTTTTAGAGCCGGAACAATCCTCTGAGAAGTACAATAATTCTCAAACTAGAACTCGTACATTGTGCAGGACTCTGATTTCGAGATGTCAAAGGGGTCCATCGACGCTGGGGCGGCCACCGCCATTGTGATCCCACCTTCATCGCCAATTGTTGTGTCCGAACCCGAAGAGTAACTACTCGGAGAGAGCTGGGTCAAACAACAACATGGTTTATTGCAAGGAGCAAAAGAACAGGAGAAAGGGAGCAAGGATGATAGCTTTTATACAAGACACATTGGTTACATTTACCCTGGCTTCTGAAGAAGCAGGAAAACATTGACAAATTGGCTTCAGCGATAATGACATCTTTTTGCAAGTGGCGCTGAGGCATAATTAATCTTAATACACAACAATTTGCAAGCATGTTTTATGGCTGTCGCAAACATGCCTGCTTCCACTTCCAGGTGTGACGGAGGCAGTGGCAGGCCACATGGAATGGTGCAGCAGGCCAGGAACCTTGGCTAAAGTAGCTTGCTTGAAGAACCACCAGATTCTAGCAAAGTTCAAAGCTACTTCTAACAAAGTTTAATAGCCACTTAAATATTGGCAACTCTTTTCTGCACAATCTCATACAGAACAGGAAGTTGAGCAGAATGATTTGAGCTGTTTTTGAACAAAGCCAATTCACCTTTGCTGCTTTAGTCAATTAGCTGTGGTTGAAAGAACAGTCAAGGTCCACTGGAAGAGAAGCCAGAGGTCAGTACCTGAACAGCGCTGCAAATTCTGGGCTGTGAGCCAATGAAGCTTTGAAATGGCAGCAACTAATTAGCTGCAAGTGACTGCAAGAAAAAGTCATTCAAACCTGGAGTCCCCTATAACCAGGGATGGATGAGCACAGATGGTCATTTCTGGTCTACTCTGTTGGCTTCACTTCTGGACTTTATACCTTTGAGTTAGCCTCTCCACTTGGTTTCTATCCATTTATAATGTAATTTGCAGCATCTTCTGTGTGTGTTGTAAACATGATGCATCAAGTATAACATGTACGGCAAAAGAAAACTCAGACAATAGTTCAGAAAGTGGCAAACTTCTCTTGACTTTTTATTTATCAGCCACTTCCCATGTGGTGACCAAATCCATGTTAGAGGCTCAGCTATACAGTAATTGCAGATAAATGAGTATACATTCTTCCATGTATGTTAACTTCCTATTCTTCCAGTCTATAAGTAATCTATTAAAAATAATCAGTTACATGTAATTATCCCTCATTTCAGCAGAATACATTTATACCTGATGTAACTAGGGGCTGCGGTGGCTCAGTGGTTAAGAAGCTTGCCTTGTTAGTTGGAAGGCCAGCAAGTTGGCAGTTCAAGACCTGGGTACTGCTGTGGGCGGCAGCGGCGAAAAATCCAGCTTAAATCTCTTAAATGTGAACATTTAATACAACTCTTCTTTCCCTTCAATCCAAGTAGTTACTGAAGGTGATTTCAAGCCATGAAGACAAAATGTTAATGTTTTCATTTCATAAGCCGTTAAATGCGAACTCTTAAACACTGACGTATTGATACATTCTTCTGAGCCCACTTTCTGACATTAATTTATTAAATGGATTCACCAGTGCTGATTTTATTAGAGAAGATGAGTGAGCTCATCTGAGTGCAGTATGAAGTGACTTGAATCTTTGCCCAGAATGCAAATGGAAGCTTTTAAAATAATTAGAAGTAGTAGATAATAGCATTTTATTTAATTAATATTTTTTCATTCCCTCGATGCCCTTCTGTACTTGAGGAAGAGAGAGAACGCAAAATTTAAAATGTTTTCAACTTGACTCAGGGTGACTTCAAAAGCCTACTTCAAACCTACAGGGCTGCACTATCAGTACTGCCGTATAGGGCCCAGAGCTGACAGGGGCCCTGCTGCCACCGGCCATAACTGTGTGTGAGTGTGTGTGTGTGTGTGTGTGTGGGGGGGGGGGCAATAGGATTGCTCAGTATGGGGCCTAGAATTTTTTGATGGTGGCCCTGCAAACCTACTTGCATTTGTGAGATTGTTTCGGGTGGGTAGTCACTTTTTCTACAAGGACTTTTTTTGCTAGATTCCAGTCTCAACAGGTCACCCCAAATTCATCTCTAGTATGCTTTGCTGAAGAAGAGTGAGCATTCTTTCCACCTGATGATTCTGTGTGTAGGAAAGTTATCAACATGTCTTCATGCAGGTGGATTTAATATGGCTGTATCAATATTGCCAATCCTCATCTAAATCTGCCTTTGTAGCAGACATCTTGACACTGACACTCTTTCTAGGTTGAGGGTGGGCAGCAATGACCCTACAGATGTCTTTGGATTACAACTCCCATAATCCTTCATTAAGTTGGATAGGCCTGATGGTGGCTGTAGGGACAATTTAAAGGACCAAAGATTCCCAACCCATTCTAGGTAGATCACAGTTTAACACAACATGTGAACATAAGTAAAATATTAATAGATACATTTTCACATTGTTTTCAATTCCTCACTACTAACAGTACAACTGAAAGAGACAACTAGTCAGTGCTGGCCTAGACATTTTGCTGTCTGAGGTGAAGCAGTGAATGACTCTCCCTGCACCCATTTGAGTCAAGGTAATCAGCCACTAAAAACAACCAGATTATTCTGGCAAACATGTATCCATCATGACCACGTGCATTTGCCACCCACAGATTCTCTTCCATGTCCCTCTCCCTCACAGCTGACTTTTTGATGCACCAACATTTCAAACATGTTGCAGTGTTACAATGAAGTATGGAAGGAGACGACAACTGGTTGAGTATGACAGGTACTTTGTTCATTTCAGGATGTGGGATGAGTGAAACACAAGATGGCTTCGTTCAGGTTTTCAGAAATACAGGATCTAATTATTGCTCAGATGAGGAGCCATCTCCACCTTTTTGAATGAAATGTATTCGTTTCTTGCCAAGTAGAAAACACCGAAGTGAAACATGGTGGCTTTTGTTTGGACAAGGTTGGAAATTATTTCTAAAGTAGATACATTATTCCAGCAAGTCAATAGAAGCAAAACTGGATAGCATAACGTCATGACTGAAAAGACTATTCATCTCAGAAAAATTGAGAGGTAATGTTATCTCTTTTGGAGGTCAAAAGGTACCTTCAGTTAATGTACCACAAGGAATTTGGCAGAACTTTTCCTTTGTATGATTAAAAAAAACCACGGAGCCACTGCAGCCCCTTTGCTGCCCCTTTTCAGTCTCTGGGACTGTCTTGAGAATGATTCGCCTCTGCCCACTCCCATGATCCCCATGCTGCACTTTGGCTGGAAAAGCAAGGCTCCACCAGCCTCATACTTTCCTCTTCCAGTGCTGACCTGGCCTCAAAACCCCATGGGTGGTGCATGCCTGAGGCACCTTTCATGTACCCAAGAGCTAGGACAGAGAAGTGCACTCAAACCGTTATACAGTCCCCGGGTCTCAAACTGCCAACTGGCCAGCCTTCCAGCTAACAAAGTGAGCTTCTTTAGTGTCTTGCACGGAAGACAAAGAAGGAGCCGCAGTGGGGGCTAAACGCAGGTTTATTTCATGATGATCAGAATGAACATGTGGTAATGGCGGAGGTACATCTCATTATATACTGCAGTAAACACATTTGAATATGGTTGCACGGTAGCTCATTGGTTGCTACCGGCGTGACGTCACTCCGAGTCACGCCCATCTTCTCCAGGTGATCCTCGCGCGGGAAAGATTCCCACGGCTGCCGGTGATTTGGGGAATGTGAACCATGTGAGCTGAACGCTCGCAGCTGCCCTCTATGGGCGGCTTGTTCGCGTTCCTTAAACAGCTGGGTTACATTGTAATCTTGTCAGGTTACCTTCAGGTTACATGCATACAATCTTAAAGCAACATTGTTTCATACACAACACTCCTCCCCCCTAGGATGGGACGAAGTCCCTCAACCATTGTGGCTTCCCGCACGTGCGTCTGGGGCGTGCGGTTGCTGGGTTTAGCACAGGGGAACTAAGGACTCCGAGTTCCGCGGAGTCTCGTCCTGCAAAGGAAAGTGGGGACTCGTTAGTCGTTTGTTGGGGGCTCTGCGACAACCTTTCATTGGGGGATGGGAATGGAACATACAGCTGGGAGGTGAACCCTTGCTTGTTGCTTGTGGTGCCTTGCCCCCCCCAGTACGAACCTCGGGACTGACGAAGAGACCCTTCCCCTTTCGCCGCTACCCGGCGTGCTTGCGCTCCCCCCTGCTACTTGTCCGGGAGTTCTAGGTGGTGCGGGGGTTGACTTTCCCCCTGCTGCCTGCTTCGCGGGACTCAGAGAAATGGTGTATTCTAAAACAAAAGGACTGGGGGGGCTGGAACTACCAGGGGCTGGACTGAAACCCCTCTTCTCGCTCGGATGGGTGGGGGACCACTCCGCGAAACCCCCCTGGTACGGAAACTCATAATCAAACTCATCCCTCTCTTTCAAAGTATCCTCCTCCTTGGCTGAAAATCCAGGGTATGCATTTGTACCCGCGGACGCCGCCGTGTCTCCCCCTTGGGTTACGCGGGTGGGGGAGGACCCTAATGCTGACTCCCCTTCCCTAGTGACTCGCCTTCTGAGTTGGTCGGCATGCCTTCTCCAGAGTAGACCTGTGCTAGTCTCGACCCTGTAGGACACGGGCCCCGTTTGCTCAATGATTGTCCCCAGGACCCACGTTGGTCCCGAGGCCGCGTAATTTCTGCAGTATACCGGGTCCCCTACTGAAAAACTTTTGGAACTCTCTATCACTATGTTTCTCCCTTCATCCTCCACCCTGGTCGGATCCAGCCGATCAAACAACGTTACTGGCCATCTCTTCATGAGAAGTTCGGCCGGTGAAAACCCTGAAGCTAGGGGGGTTGCCCGATAGCAGATGAGGAACTGACACAGTTGGAGGTTCAACTCACCGGGACCCATGCGCCGCAGTGCGTCTTTTGTAGTGCGCACTTGGCGCTCTACCTGACCGTTTGTGGCGGGGTGAAACGGGGCTGCGGTAATATGCCTGATTGCATTTCTCTCGATAAACGTCTTGAACTCTGCGGATGTGAAGGTACTAGCGTTATCGCTAATAAGGACGTCTGGCAGGCCGAAGCAACTAAACACCCTGCGCAAGTGTTTAATGGTTGCCGCAGAGGAGGTGCTCGTCATGGGGATTACTTCCAACCACTTGGAGTATGAATCGACAATCAGCAGAAACATAGACCCGCGGAACGGGCCAGCGAAGTCGACATGTATCCGGGACCATGGCCCGTGGGCCGTGTCCCATTCCCTATGGTGTAGCCGTGATTCCTCGGGCCGAGAGCTCTGGCAGCTCTCGCACGTGCCCACTAGGCGTTCTATATCCGTGTCTATTTGGGGCCACCAGAAGTAGCTCCTGGCCAGAGCCTTGGAGAGCACTATTCCCGGGTGGCTAGTATGTAGTAGCTTCAGGATCCTCGCCCTTAACTTCTCTGGGATGACTACCCGTTGGCCCCAGAGTAGGCAGCCCCTTTCGAGGGAAAGCTCTACTCTGTGCCTAAAAAACGACTTAAATTGCTCCTCGGGAGAGACTGTGGGCCACCCCTTCTTAACCCAGGAACTGACTTGAGCCAGAGTCTTGTCGGCCGCCGTGGCCTTGGCGAGGTCAGCCGGAACTATGGGGGATGAGTCGAGAGACTCGATCAGCAGGACTTGATGGTCTTGCTCCACCTCGCATGCGGGGTCCCCTAGGCTAGGGAGGGGGGACCGGGACAAGGCGTCCGCATGGGAGATCTCTTTCCCTGGGCGATAGACCAGTTCATACTGGTAGGCGTTAAGGAAGATTGCCCAATGCAACATTCTGGGGGATAGAATTTGTGGGGTGGGTTTGCCTGTGGTGAACATTCCCAGGAGCGGCTTGTGATCGGTCACCACCGTGAACTCGTGGCCATAGAGGAAATCGTGGAACTTCTTTGTTTCCGCGATTATGGCCAGGGCCTCCCTGTCTGTTTGCGCGTAATTGCGCTCTGCCTTTGAGAGGGACCGTGAGTAGTACGCAACCGGGGCTTCCCGCCTGCTCTCTAACACGTGGCACAGCACCGCCCCCACCCCCACCGGGGACGCATCACAGACTAAAACTACTGGTCTCCTCGGATCAAAGTGGGTCAGGACGGCATTGGAGGATAACAGTGCCTTGAGTTCCCTGAACGCTTTCTCTTGTTTGTCCCCCCACCGCCAAACCGCCTCTTTCTTTAGCAGCGCATGCAGTGGCTCCGCTACCGATGCCTTTCTCGGCAAGAAGGAGTGGTAAAAATTTAGGAGCCCTAGGAATGACTGCAGTTCCGGTTTTGCGGTGGGGCGAGGGGCGTTTTTTACGGCCTCAACCTTGGACTGGGACGGTTTGATCCCCTCCGGGGTTATCTTGAACTCAAGAAACTCAACCTCCCTAGCAAAGAATACACATTTGTCCCTCCTTAGTCGAAGTCCCACTTTCTCGAATACTGAGAGGACCCTGTCTAGCCTGCTAGCTAGTTCTGATTCGCCTCCTGCTGTTATCAACACATCGTCGAAGTATGGGAGGACACCTGGAAGGCCCTTCAAAAGGCGTTCCACGAGGGACTGGAAGATCCCGGGGGCCGAATTCATGCCGAACTGTAGGCGCGTGAACCTCTTATGCGTCACGATGGTTTGCGCGGCGGCAGCAGCTGGGGTTACTGTGAGCTGCTGGTACGCCTGCGCCAGGTCTAGCTTAGCAAAACACTTCCCCCCATGCAACGTGGCCAGTAAGTGGCTAACCACTGGCACCGGATAAGCATTTGGCCGAATGGCCTTATTAATTGTACATTTGTAGTCAGCGCAAATCCTGACTTCCCCGTTTGATTTTAACGCTGTTACAATCGGAGTCTCCCACTCCACTGAGTCAACTGGAACCAAAATCCCCTGCCCCACCAGTTTGTCCAGTTCCGCCTCTATTTTGTCCTTGAGGGCGAATGGCACTCTTCTTGGCTTGAGGCGTATGGGCCGGATCTCTGGGTCCAACTAGAAGGAAACCGGGGGCCCCTTGTACGTTCCGAGCCCCTTCTTGAAAACGCCCGGGTGCGCATCGCACACGTCTCGCATCGGGTCTGTCTAGATGGCGTTAATGCCATACAGTTCGATTCCTAGGGGGGCGAACCACTGGGTTCCCAAAAGGCAGCATCTTCCCCCCTTGAGGACCACTAAGGGCAGCTTCTCGGTGTGGTTTTTGAACTTTACTGCGAAGTTCCCCACCCCCAACACTGGGATCCCCTTGCCCTGAACGTCCCGCAAGTTTGACTTCATGGCCCGCAACTTGGGCCGCGCATTAGGGGGAATGCTCATGAATTCTTTTTGGGACAGGATGGAGTAGGACGACCCCGAGTCTACCTCCATCCTCACTGGAACCCCTTGTAACAGTACCTTGACATAGAAACGCCGGTGCTCCAGGCCCACGCGGTTCACGCCTTCCGTGCCATCGCTGGTTGAGGTCCTCCCGATGCCGGCCGCCTTTCGCTGGTGCGCTTGAGGGTGTCTCGGTGTGTCCTTGTCCTCGTTTCACCCGCGCCTGCAGACTCTGGCGATGTGCCCCTTTCGGCCGCAGTTGTGGCACTCGGCCTTCCGGAAAGGGCATCTTGTCCGGTCGTGTGTGGCCCCGCAGCCGTCGCAACGGCGGCCCTCTTGCTTGCCGGTCCGGTGCTTCTCTCCGCGCTTCTTTACCCTCTGGACGTCGTCGTCGTCGCTGGAGCAGGGATCTGCAGTCGTCGACGACTCCTCGGAGGTCGCTGGCGTGGCTGCGGGCGATTGTGGCGCCTGCCAGGCCGTTTTCACCGCCGTCCGCAGGGCCGCGTGCACGGGTGACTTAGGCCCCTTGGGTGTGCCCCCTTGGGCCTTGAACACTCTGACCCCGCTCCTGGCCGCTTCGGCTGCTTGGGCTTCCCGCAGCACCTCATTGAAGGTGAGGCGATGGTTGCGGGTCATCAGTTTTCTCTGGACCTCCTCGTCCCTCAGGCCACACAGCATGCGGTCTCGGAGGGCCGTGTCCAGGTCCTCCCACTGGCAGTTTACCACCGCAAGCCTGAGGGCCACCGCGTAGGTGGACACGGATTCCCCCGAACGCTGGTCCCTCCTGTGGAACGCGACTCTGGCCGGGAAAATCGAAATGGGCGGCTGGAAGTGCTCACCCAGGAGCACCAGGATACGGTCGATGGGCACCACGTCTACCTTCCAGGGGGCCACCAGGTTCATCAGGATACGCAGCGTGGCCGGCCCCACCTGGGCCAGGAAGTGCGAGCGCATCTTCGCATCGTCGTCGATGCCCGCAGCTTCCATTGCATGCCAAAACTGGCACTCGTACAGCTCCCATTGTTCTGGATCGCTGATATCAAACTGGTAGGGCTTGACCTTGGGATTCGCCATTAATCCCACCTTCGTTGCCAATTTAGTGTCTTGCACGGAAGACAAAGAAGGAGCCGCAGTGGAGGCTAAACGCAGGTTTATTTCATGATGATCAGAATGAACATGTGGTAATGGCGGAGGTACATCTCATTATATACTGCAGTAAACACATTTGAATATGGTTGCACGGTAGCTCATTGGTCGCTACCGGCGTGACGTCACTCCGAGTCACACCCATCTTCTCCAGGTGATCCTCGCGTGGGAAAGATTCCCGCGGCTGCCGGTGATTTGGGGAATGTGAACCATGTGAGCTGAACGTTCGCAGCTGCCCTCTATGGGCGGCTTGCTCGCGTTCCTTAAACAGCTGGGTTACATTGTAATCTTGTCAGGTTACCTTCAGGTTACATGCATACAATCTTAAAGCAACATTGTTTCATACACAACAGCTTCTTAACCACTGAGCCACCAGAGCCCCTTTGCAGTCCCTTTGCAGTCTCTGGGACCATCCAGGCAATGTCTTGCCTCTGCTGCCCCCCTCTGTGGTCCCTGCGCTGCACTTCGGCTGAAAAAGCGAGTCTCCGCCAGTCTCACACCTTCACTTCTTCTTCTTCTTCTTCTTCTTCTTCTTCTTCTTCTTCTTCTTCTTATTATTATTATTATTATTATTATTATTATTATTATTATTATTATTATTATTATTATTATTATTATTATTATTAAATTCTAGTTGTAGTTAAGATGTTTAGTTAGATCTAGTTTTGACTAGTCAGAACTAGTTTTAACTGAAACTTTTTCCTTGATAGGAAATTTTAGTTTTAACTAAGCCATTTAGTTAGAACTATAATAGTTTTGATTGGTTAAAACCAGTTTTCACTAGAAATGGATCTTTCATCGTCAGTTAATTCTAGTTCTCACAAACGCAGTTAGTCAGAACTAGTTTTAACTAGGGAAAACTAGTTTTAACTGAAAACTAGTTTTAACTGGCACACACACAGACGCACACACGCACACACACAGAGTACAACACCACTCTGGCATTCTTGTACTCATGGGAGACAAACTGGAGGTAAAAGACTACAGTGTGGGTTCTTGAGAAGTGGAGGGTCAGCCTAATTGGAGCCCGAGGGATGTGCAAAAGAAACAGACCCAGGCAGGAAGCCTGGAAAATTTTATACAAATAGTTCATTCGATATGTGTGAAATGTTAACACTTATAATATCTACCAAATCGTCTTTTAATGATGTTCAGATTCTTTCTAGCAAAGTTTAGTTTCAAGAGGATATCTGAAAATGCTTCCCAGGTACTGCATATTTTACTGTATTAATATTCTAAAGTGCATAAAGACTTCTCTGAAGTTTTGGGAACAGTCATACTTCTCCTAGCTGTCATAGTACTATTGTTAAAAACCAGGAATCTTAATATTTGAGAAAACAAGGTGTCATGCTATGTTGAGTGGCAGAGAAGTTTTAATCTCCTAAAGGCATCAAATACTGTATTTGGAAACTGCAAATGCAGTTAACAATTGTGCTGCTAAAGAACATAGAAATATGGTTAGTCTGGCTAATAAGGCAGAACTAATCTCAAAATATTGCATGCCATAAGTTTATGTCTTAAATATATTTTCTGTAGTGAAGACCATGCCTGTGAGCCACGGACAAGCTGCACATTTCAAGGATACCCCCAGAAGAAGGGAATGGTAAACCACTTCTGAGTATTCTGGAACTCAGAAAACCCTGGAAAGGGTTGCCGTAGGTCAGAATTGACTTGATGGCACACAATTATTACAATTATTACATTTTCTGTGCTGCTCTTATTTCTCTTACAACTCTTTTTCTGTCCCCATCTTTGACCTCCCCCAACCAACAGCACTAACAATGACAACCCCTGGACACAGTTTTCCTGCTGCTCCTTCTTTCACGTCCATATCTGACATGAGAAAGATTAGCTGGCAAAACAAGGTTGCTATTGTCCAGAGTATGCCTGATTGAGGTTCAAAAATGTGAAAAGTACCATTATGGAAATGGGCAGGCCGGACAATTGCGCTGAGGAAGAAAGCGATACTCTAGCCTAGTCTCTTGTTCTCCTTTCAACCAGGAAGCATGTTTTCCCCCTCCATTTTATCCACGTGGAGTAGAGACAAAGGAATCAAGGTAAGTGAAACCCTTTCTTTTTAAGCACAGATTTGGTTTCCCACTTAAATGCATCGGGAACATAAAAACAGAAAACTTTTGAATACAGTACAAGAAATTTATTTCCATTGCATTTAAATGGGAAATTGCAATTTTCACCCTCCATTGGCCACTAGTTTTTCATATGTTTTTCTTTCCCCTGTCCTGGAACAGCTGAGAGGCGGCAGTAGAGGTCTTCGGCCAGCTGCAACTGTTGTAAAATATCCTTTTACAACAGACACAGCTGGCTGAAGACCAGCATTTGGACTATAAGACGCACCCTCATTTCTGGGGGGGGGGAGTGTGTTTTATGGTCCTAAAATATGGTAATCACAATAGTTGAGGAGGCTCTTTCAGTGTACCCCAGGTTTCCTGCTGCTTTGCCATTAAGTGCTAGAGTGGAAGCTATATACTCTGGGTTCCTACTATCTTGTTAGCCAGGTTCTTGCTTTAAATGGCCTGATTTACCTGAAGTTTCCTCTTGCTCATAAGCAGTCTTGGCTCTGCTGCGCCATTCTTTCTGGCCCACCTCTATGATCCTACAAAGGCCCACATCATCCAGCATCTATCACCAAAGTGGACTGCCATATCCGACCTCATGACAGCATTGGTTCTCCTTAGGAACAAGTCTTTGGTTCCAGAGCTCTGACAGACCTTGTAAAAATAAAACTCTGATATTTGTGGGTGGCGGGGGAGGTCTGATAATGTATTGGCCAGGACCAGAACAACTTTTTATTATCTTGTAACTTTATCATTGTAACAATCTCAGGAATACATTCAAATCAGAGAGTCAGTCAATTAGCAGCATTCCTAGAGAGGCAAATTTAAACACACACCCCCCCCCCCCTTATCATTACCCAATATAGTTATTCCTCTTAGTTAGCGTATAAGGTAGAAAACAAAAACAGCAGCAACACAGAGAAAACATGGAAAGATCAGCTCAATCTTGGAAATCCACCACCCCACCCCAGCTTTGGTTTCCATTAGACAAATTATCATTTTGTATGACAAAATCACTCTAGAAGCATTTAAAGTAGAAAAAGAAATGTTTACTTACAGTTCCCATGTACAGTTATAGTCAGAATAAAATAAAAGGAAAATATGGAGCCTCCAACATGTGGAAAGAACCCCCATATTTGTTATATCATTAGAGATCAGAGGAAGAAGAGAGGAAAATCAACCAAACAGTGGAGTAAAAAAACCACAGGAAGAGAAACTGTTGGCATGCCTCAAGTGCTGGAGGTTGGAAAAGTACTTTGCCAATCAAATTAATGGCAAAGGACAATCACACTAAGTTGTAAAGCTCCCTCCCACTGATTCCAGGGTTAATAAATGCAAGACTGCTTTTATCCAAACACTGCTTACTAGATGACTTCTCAGGTTTTATTTTGAAATGTTGTTGGATTTGTAAATCAATTTAAAATTTAGAAACTGAAGAAAATGCTGCTGGATAAAACTCCTATATCTTCCAAAATTCTTTTGCATCTTTCAATTCACTTTTGATTATACAAAAATGTCTTAACATTACTACATTGTTTAACTGTGGTACAGTTCAGTCAGCAGAACAATATATTCCCATTGTGTCAACTACTGTTATTCTAAACCAGATTTTTATTCCCATTTTAAAAACAATGTTTATTAAAATTGTTACCTCCACCCAACTTTTCCTTTCTCTAATGCTAGGATGACACAAGGAAAAATGTGTCACCATTGTCCCAATTAATAGTCAAGACATTTTTCTACCACAGCTTACAAGCATGCAGAGGCTTTAGTTATAATGTGGTTGGGCAGATTTTAAAAAGAAAAGAACACACCTTTCTTCATACAAACTGACCCAGAGAGCTTAGCAGGGAACCTGAGACTAATATAATAATAGTTTTAAAATGTGTCTTGCATTTGGCCTGATATGCTTTTTACTCATTTTGAATCCATTTTTTTTACATCTTTTGCCAATTAACTTGATTTTGGTACAGTACATGGTCATTTTTCTTAAAGCTTTTTATAGATAACTTCAATTTTTATTGAACAACAGAGTTCAGGTTCTAGTGCATCTGAGAATGACAGTGGATTGAGTTAAATATAATCAAAAAGAAGATGTCATTTTCCTCTTTCAGTTCGTGTCTTCCTTTCTGCAGTTTTTAAAATTAGTAGGGTACAAGTATAGATGGAAATGTATTTCATTGGATTTGAACATTTTGGAAAAAGTAGTGGCACTCATTTAGAAAGACATGTACCTTGCTCCAGAAATGCAAAGCTTAATGACACTTGAAGAGAAAGTAATAGTTGGAGAAGGGAAAGAGTGCTACCATAGCATTGATATGAGTACTTTGCCCCTGTTTCTGTTAGGGGTGAAGGCTTAATCCAGGTGTACCACCACCACCACCATCATTTTTGAGTGCCATCAAGTCAATTCTGCCTTATGGCAACACTTTCCAGAGTTTTCCAGGTAGAAAATACACAGATGTGGTTTACTATTCCCTTCTTCTGGGGGCACCCTGGGCCTGTGCAGCTTCTCCAAGGTTACACATACTAGCTCTTCTCCCAGAGGTTATAGTGGTGAATCGAACTCTCAAACTTGGCTCTGTAGCCAGATAGAATGTGGAACAAGGGTGATGCTACTATGTAGACATTTTGGAAACAATTTCTGCTGGCTACATCATAGTAATGTAGATCAACTTTAACAACCCTCTAATTTTCACAGCTCTCTCTCCCCCCCCCCCAACTTCTACTTCTATTTGTTTTTTGCATGATCTCCCAGGTCATATTGAGTAGTAAAAGAATTATGTATGCGAGAAGCCAATAGGTCCTTTCCTACTGGTGACATAATGTAATGAAAACGTCATAATCATAAAAATATTTTTAATAATTGGAAAAAACGAGATACAAACCATTACAGCTCTTCCTTTGTAAGTTTCTATAACTTGATATATGGACAAACTTGTTTTGGAGCTCATAAAACAAAAGAATGCATTATGATGTCATGGGGCAAGGTCTGAGGAGAATGAGAGAGAGAGAAGGGAGAATGTAAAACCTAGCAAAGAGCAGAAGCTAGACCAATGAATCATAAAAATCTCAGAGCAAGACAAGGGAGGAACAAGTGACTCATACGGGTTAAGCCACAACTTGTATGAAACAGTCCCAACAATATTATGTTATTTCAGATCTTGCCTTTGTCAGGAGGGAGAAGGAAGAGTAAACTTTCATTCTCTTCTCTTCTGCAAGACCTTGGCGCCTTTCTCATCCCAAGAGAAAAAGGAATTCTTGATTATGAGAGTTACCAAGTAACTCTAGTACCAGCCTCTCCTGGCAAAAGTAGTTAACAAAAACTTTCATTCTAAATACTTTCACCCTTCCAGCTAATTGTCGATGGCCACACCCTGTTTTATAGGAGAATTGTTCCTTTTTAAGTTTTCTATGGATCTGACTTTCCCATTGTCTCTAAATATCAGAAGAGAAGACTAAAAATCTAAATATCAGAAGAGTTGCATGGGTAAAAAATGGATTTAGGTGCTGCACATGGCCTATTGGACATTTGTTTCTGACCCTTGATCCATACCTACTAACACATGCTCTCCCAAGACAGGGGTAGAGACAGGGAAAGTCAAGAAAGGGAAGCTGTAGGAAGAAGTGTTGTGAATGCTCATACTGTATCTCTGGTCTAGACAATTATTTAGCCATTCGTTTGTCTCGGTTGCTATGGAGTCTTCCCTGCTAGAAAACATATGTCCTGCAAAAAGCATTATTATTTGTGAGTGTTTGATGATGTGTTCTAGGGGGAAAAACAAAACACACAACATGATTGGTTCTTTACCATTTTTTTATAGTTTCAAAACCAAGCAAACTACCTTTTATAATAAAATCCAATTTAATTAATTGGGGTTCATTCCTATGTAAGTGGATATAAGATTGTAACCCTAGAAATGTTTCCTTTCTAGGGAATGCTTTAGTGAAAACTCAGATGTTTGATTGAAGACATTAATGTTTCGAAGCTTGTATATGAGAAATATTTACAACTACATTTTTTTATAGAAACAGCTTCACCTAAGAAGCATGCACAGCATAATTCTATAGAAACAGGAAGAGTTGTGGAAATGTTTATTTCAGCAGTTTATTGCTTTTTTAGTTACAGAAAGTTTTAAAAATTCTTTATAGAAACTGGCTACAAGAGAAAGAATATGAAACTGGAATAAATAACAAACAACATTTTAAATTACTATTTTATTTCTCATTGATACCATTTCTTTTCTTAATAATAACAGCAATAGTTTGCTGTCCAGCTAATACTGACTTACAGTGATCCTGCTAATGGTTTTCAAAGTAGGGAGTACTCAGAAGTTGTTTAATACTCCCTTCTTTGGGGAGCATCTTGAGATGCAGTTTGCCCAAGGTCACACAAGCTGGCTCTTCTAGAACAGGTGTCCCCAACCACCAGGCTGCAGACTGGTACTGGGCCAAGGGCTGTCCTGAACTGGGCCATGGGGGTGGGCGGCACTGGGAGCCCCAATGGTAGCCTTCTGCTCTCAACATGCTCCACCGGGTTTGCCTGGTGAACAGAGTGAGAGCATGGGCTTTAGACACAGCAGATAGATAGGTAGTCGGGGCCCTCCTCCACATAGCTCAACTACGGAGGGGCTCTGCCTCACTGCCTGTGTGCAGTGTGATACCTCACTGCCCGAAACAGCATGAAAACAGACCATGGTGCAAAAAAGGTTGGGGGACCTGTCGCCATAGCAAATTGCTTGCAAATGGGAAAACTCTCTGCAGGATAAAGAGAGCTGTCAGTTAAAATTTCACGACAGGGACCCCTGTTCTAGAATGCAAAGTGGGGAACTGAACTCCCAACCTCTGACTTTGTGGCCAGAAAGCTAACTCATTGAGTTACTGAGCCAATATCTTGTCTCCATTCTTTCTCCTTTCCTCAACTTTGGCTTGGTATATCCCAGTGATTGCTACAACTTTTGTTCTGGGTCTTTTGTCAAATCATATGCTTTGCCTTAAGATATCTGATAAACTCCAAAAGTCACACCATTTTATAACTTCTTGATTGCTGATGCTGCAATCAGACATCAGATGACTTAGCCATATCAGGAGCCCACTCAAAAGCATGCAGTGATGTGCCTGCATAGGCTGAGAGACAAAAACTGATTCCTTTCGATATCAGCCAGATCTAACTAGGGCTCATTTTGTAGAAAGCGGAAAATGCAGAGGCATTTTCTTAAAGAGATGATGCCATTTCAGAGATTCTAAGTAAAGTATTCTTCTTCACTCTCACAAGATCAACCCATTTAAGGACTAGACTATACATACTTTGTTATTCAACCACAGAAGAATAATTTTAGGCCACCCAAGCTCTCTTTGCTGCCTGAGGCCAAAGAGAAGATGCTGCCTCACTCCATTCCATTACAAGAAATGAAGGAGTAACAGTGAGATCTTACTCTGACATTGGTGATGGTGGGAGAACATTCTCTAGTGTGGTGGCTTCCAAACCTCAAATACAGATTATCTTGGGACTACAATTTACAGAAGCCCTAGCCAGCATAGGCTATGGTCAAGACTTCTGGGAGTTATAATTTATATCTGGGAATCATTGCTCTATTGTATGTGAGGGTAGAGCCAGTGCTGTCTGCTTCTGCAGACATTTCCATGGTCATGTGGCAGGCATTACTAGACACCAGAGTGCACATAATGCTGTTTACCTTCCCACCAAAGTGGTCCCTATTTATCTACTTGCAATTTCTTGCTTTCAAACTGCTAAATTGGCAGGAGCTGGGACAAAGACAGGAGCTCATTCCATCCTGCAGTACTCGGGAATTGAACTGCTGACCTCTCGCCTTCCAGTCAGCGTCTTAGCCACTTGAGCCACTTAGCTCCATTGATAAAAGGTTAACTCATTAATTAATTAACATGAGAGCAGACATGCAATTCATCAATCACTCATGCAGTTATTTCAAAGTTAAAACTGAAACCTTTGTGCCTTAGTTCACTGAAAAGCTGAAGAAGGATGATTGGTGGAATCATTATATTTATGTACATGTGTGTGTGTGTGTGTGTGTGTGTGTGTGTGTGTGTGAGTGTGTGTGTGTGTGTGTGTGTGAGAGAGAGAGAGAGAGAGTTTATAATGAGCAAACTTTACCCAAAGGAAGATAAACGTGTCAGTGCTATTTAACTGCCATCATTTTCCCTCAACCATAATGGTTGATTCATTGCAGGGCTTCTTTTACGTTGGAAAATAAATGACATTTGTGGGAGAAAGGAGACATTCTGCTCAGGAGAAGCTTGAATCCCTTGGATGGAAACCAAGCTTGATGGATGAATTTAGAAGTCTGAACACACACAGAAATTGCACGGCCAATCTCTGCCAGCATTCCCAGGCACATGGTGGACCTTTAAAGACATTCTCATTATCAATGTGACTCATTTAATGTTTTGGTGGTGTCAGTTTTTCAAGCTTACATGAACAGAAGTATGATGGTGGGTGGAGTGCACAGAAATGCCAAGAAGGTGGTATGTTAAAGGAAAAGCTTGAGGCCTGAAGTGGTGCCAAAGGATTGCGTTCTTAGAGTAAAGTGGCAGAAAAGCAGATTGAGAGTGGCTATTAAGAAATAACTGTGGAGAGCATCTGGATGCTAGAACTTGCCAGAGACTCAGTCAAGCTTCTGAAGCTTCTCTTCTGAAACACATTGATAGAATATTTGATACACATTCCCCTCACCTCTTGTGTAAGAGGACCTTAGCTGTCTAGGATATTTTAAACAAATGAAAGCGCGGTGCCAAAATGGCCGCCGTGCTCTTTGCGGCCCCCCCGGACGCAGACATCCGGGTGAGTTAGGGGGCGTGGCCACCCCTCTATAAAAGGGGTGGCCACGAGGCAGACGAGCTGCCATTTTAGAAAAAGCGACGGAGAGGAGAAGTTTTCTCCGTCGCTCTTCGTCTCTTCAGTCTTCGGCTGTTTAGCCATTTCGGCGATTGCGATCCCTGGAAAGGGATCGTCTCTTTCCAGCTATGCCTCCCAAGAGGAAGGCCACGGCGACTAAGCCGCGGCCAAGAGGGAGGACCTTGCCTGGCCCTGCGCTTTCTAGGGGACAGTATTCGGGTCGGAGGACCGCGACTGCGCCCCCGCAACAGGGCTCCGCATCGTCTGCACCCACCGTTACCGGTGGGATGGGGCAAATTAGGGCATGGCCCTCGGCTCTCCAGCCTCAGGATGGCCCTACAGGGGCTTCGTCCCCCGGCCCGCAATTGCCGGCCATGGGTCAAGACAACAGGGGAGGGCCTGGTGCGGTCACCCAGCAGGGCTTGCCTCCGGCCCCTCATGGGCCGGAGTTTTGGGCATGGCCCTATTCAGGACCTGGCTCTCAAAGGGGGGTCCCCGGTGTATCACCCAGTGGGCCGTGTGGCCCACCTTGCCCGCCTTATACCGGGGGTTCTGCGATTGTTGTTGCATTGTTGGCACGTTTAGCCGTGCTGGAAGCATCCTTGGGGGTCACAAACAACCCCTCAGGGGGGGGGGCTTCACTGCCGACTGGGGGCCCCTTTTGCCTGCCTGCCACCTCGACGGCCACCACTCTGCAGCAGGCGGCCAGTCGGGTCGAGCTGCTGGAGACGCTCCGGCCTGCGCCGGCCGCGATCTCTCAGCTCCCCGTTCGTCCTGAACTACAGCCGGGGAGTGGCCAGATGTGGCCCCAGAGCTCGATTGCGGTCGCGAGCTCCGACGCCCGCCGTGGGCCGGAACCCCCAGTGGGGGCGGCTTACGGGGGTGCACCCAGTGAGTATCAGGTTCAAGCTAATGTCCCCACATCACAGTCCACTTCAGGTGTTAGTTTTCAGTGGCCATGGCCTCGTCACGTCGAGGTGGGTGGGTATCAGTTCCCAGCTTACCCTGGTGCTACTGGGTCCCATACCAGCACAACATTGGGCGGGGGGTTTCCGCCCCCAGGGCTGTACCGGGCATCGCAGGGACTGTACAGGCACTGCTGCCGATGCCCCATGTGAATACCGTGCCGGTGTTGGCATTGCCGACGGCAGGGTATTCCTTGCCCCTCGGGGATCATTTGTCCCAGGCCACGAGGGAAAAGATTTGGCGGGGGGAGTATGTTGATATTTTCTCCCTATTGAACCGTGAGCCCACCAAAGAAGAGAAAGAGGGGCAGGATGACAGAGAATAAGAGCTGTCTCGTCGTCGCAAGCCACCGCGCACTTGGGCCAACTGGTTACCCGCATATCTCATTTATATGGCGGTGTACCTCAGGGCCCGGCCGGATTTGGCCATTCCTATGGTCCAATATTTGGACAATATTTACAGGGCGATGGTGGATTTTCCTGGCCCATCGTGGTTGGCTTACGATGAGGAATTCAGGATGAGGGTCCCCTTACACCCGGAGATGAGATGGGATGAGCCATGCCAGAAGTTGTGGCTTTTATACATGACCCCCACGCGCCCGGCGCCTGGGGAGAGGTACCATTGCGGCCATGCTGTTCAGTGAGCTACTCCAACGCAGGCTCCCCGCCAGTTGGCGGGGCAGGGGGTTCCAGCCCGCTTGCTGTGTTGGAGTTTCTCGGCCAATGGCATATGCAATAGACGGCAGTGCCGATACAAACATGAGTGTCCCTCTTGCGCTGGCCCCCACGCCACCACTGCGTGTCCGCAAGCCGGTGGGTCACGGGGCAGAGGTAGAGGTGGACAGGGAGCGGGCAGAACTGCTGCTGAAGGAGCTGGTCAGTCAAAAGGCCCCCTCCCCGGTTAACATAATTATGTTAGAGAGGTGGCTCTCGACTTACCCGAGGAGGGACGAGGCGAGGTACCTACTCGAGGGTTTCCAGTGTGGTTTTCGTATCCCATTCAAGGGGGTGCGGGGACCCCAAGATGCTCCTAATTTGCTTTCCCTGAAGGGTAGGGAGGAGGTGGCTGCCCTAAGTATTGCCAAGGAGGTAAATACAGGGAGGGTAGCGGGCCCCTTTTCTAGGCCTCCCTTTCCTAATCTTAAGGTTTCCCCTTTAGGTTTGGTTCCCAAAAAGGCCCCTGGTGAATTTCGTCTAATTCACCATTTATCATACCCGGCGGGTCATTCGGTCAATGACGCCATTCCTGATGACCTTTGTTCGGTCAGGTATACGTCATTTGACCAGGCCCTGCGCATGGTGCGCGCTTGTGGCCTGGGGGCACTTCTGGCGAAATGTGACATTAAATCGGCATTCTGGTTGTTGCCAGTGCACCCGGGTGACTTTGAGTTATTGGGTTTTAAATTCCAGGGGAAATTTTATGTAGATAAACCCATGCCTTTTGGCTGCTCTATTTCCTGTTCAGCATTTGAATGTTTTAGCACTTTTCTCCAGTGGGCCTTTGTTCACAGGTCTGGGTCCCGGTCTGTAGCCCATTACCTCGATGATTTTTTGTTCGGGGGTGAACGGGGCTTGGACACGTGCACGCGTCTCCTCACTACATTTCAGACGCTAATGCAGGAACTTGGTGTCCCTTTAGCGCCCGAAAAGACCAAGGGCCCATCGACTACGCTCAAATTTCTGGGTATTGAAATTGACACGGTCGCGCAGACATCCAGGTTACCTATGGACAAGGTCACACGGATCTCTGCGATGATTTTGGCCTTGCTGGCCAAACGTAAAGTGTCACTTCGTGAGCTACAAGTTCTACATGGTCATCTTAATTTTGCCTGCAGGGTGGTCACGCCTGGCAGAGCTTTTGCTCGAAGCCTATGTGACGCCATGATTGGGCTATCGAGGCACCTCCACAGTGTCTGACTGACCAGGGGCACGAGGGCTGACCTGTTGCTTTGGCTTAAGTTCCTGTGGGAATTCAATGGGGTATCATTTTGGAGATCTGACCTCTTGGTCTCCCCTAGGTTTCAGGTTCAGTCGGATGCTTCTGGGTCCCTCGGATATGGGATTTATTTTGAGGGGAGGTGGGCCTACGGCCAATGGCCTCCAGCATGGCGGGGCACGGATCGTCTACGCGATCTTACATTCCTCGAGTTCTTCCCAATACTGGGAGCTTTGATGCTATGGGGTGAGGAGTGGGCCAATTCAGTAGTCCATTTTTGGTGTGACAATGCTGTGGTAGTGCACATTGTCAATTCTCAGACATCTAAATCACCCAGGGTCATGGAGTTAGTTCGCCAGTTTGTGTTACGCAGCCTACGCCTCAATGTGCTCTTTAGGGCCAGACATGTACCAGGCATTAATAATGATATTGCTGATGCTTTATCCCGCCTGCAGATCCCCCGGTTCCGTGCCTTGGCTCCGGACGTGGAGGAATTCCCGTCGCCACTCCCGGACGAGATTTGGACATTTGGCAAGGAGAGGTGAACCGGGCGATCGGCATGTCACTCGCGCCCCGCACGGGTAAGGCGTATCACCACACATTTAATCAATTTAAACAATTTTGTGTGCAACTCCGGTTGCCTGAAGTGTGGCCCATTCCAGTTGAACAAGTTCTTCAATTTATGGTTTACCTACACAGTCTGGGCCTAGCTCCCCGCACCATAGCATCCAGGCTGTCAGCACTGGCATTCATGGCCAAGGTGAGGGGTTTTGCTGACAACATAAATGATTTCCGTATACAACATGTTTTGGAGGGGTGGACACAGGAACGTGGACGCCGCCCGGACACTCGCCACCCAATTTCTCCAGGGGTCCTTACCCACCTTGCACGAGGCTGGCATGACCTGTGTTTTGACAGGTATGAGGCAGCTCTTTTTCATGTGGCTACCATGGTGGCCTTTTTTTGGAGCGCTCCGCATCAGTGAGTTGGTACTACTGTCTAAGGTGGATTCGGCTCGTAGGGCACTGGAACTCGAAGATGTCTATGTCTGTAATGAGTGGGCTCAGTTGAGGATACGGTCCTCAAAAGTCGATCAGCACGGTGTAGGCAGTGGTGTTAGACTGCTACGATGTTCCATTGCAGACATCTGTCCGGTTGGTGCCCTACAGGAGTTCATTGCAGTGCATGGCATGCACCCTGGCCCGTTTTTCTGCCACCAAGATGGGTCTCCCCTGACTAAATTTCAATTTTGGAAGGTGACCGGTAAGGCACTGTCCAGTGTTGGCCTCCCTGGGGCTCGTTACGGCACCCATTCTTTTAGAATAGGGGCTGCTTCTACTGCGGCTGCTTTTGGGTACTCTGAGGCTGATATATGTCGTATGGGGAGATGGGGATCTAACTGTTTTGCATTATATGTTCGAACTATTCAGGTATGAGTACCAGAAAAGTCACCGTTCTCTCAGTTTTATCTTACAGACCCTGTGTGTCCCCGCACACCGGTGGCAGTATGGCTGGTGGGCCACAGCTATGTGCACTGGGCAGCGCAGTACGCTGCGGCGACAGAGTGGGGACCCCAGCTTGGACTGTGTGCCTCCGCATGTATCAGGTGGTATGGTAAGCGTGGAATGTTATGGCAGGAACTGTTGCCATTCCTTTTCTCCATCAGGGATGCTGAACCGTCTGATGTCCTGGTGCTGCACCTCGGGGGCAATGACCTAGGCCAGGTCACTGGCCTTTCTTTAAAATATGCAATTTGCAGCGACCTAGCTTATTTGCATTATGTGTGGCCTTCCACAACGCTGCTATGGTCAGACATCATACCGCGTCACGCTTACAGGGGGGGTATTAACCTCCATGCCCTTGACCGTGCTCGCCATTCGGTGAACAGGGCAGTTGCCCGGTTCTTTGCAGACAAGGGTTTGGGGCAGGTCATCCGACACCCCACCATTAGTTTACAAAATTATGATCTTTATACAGGGGATGGGGTCCATCTGTCGGCTAGAGGTATGAACCTCTTTTTGGAAGATTTGCAAGCAGGCCTGTTGACCGAGCTGACGGTCTGGGGGGGGGGCGGTGAGTCTTTATTGAAGCCTCCCCGTGTGGCGGGTAGCACTGGTAAGGTAAATATTTATGACCCACAGGTATCCGGCAGGTTCGCAATTGACTGGCCAACACTTAGACAGGTACAAGTTTAATAACGTTGATCGGTCAACGACGAACCAGGCAATGGGGTGATGGCAGGAGCTCTTCAGCATGCATCACCCCGTGATTTGACGGATACACGTCAGAGGGTGGGGTCAGTAGATAGTTTATTGACTACGGTCAACAATTTGTTTGTCGTAACAAACAAATTGATACAAATGGATACATTATAGCCAATTGCTGTTGGCAATTTTGGGAGGAACCTTACCAGTGTTACTGCGGCCTGCTTGCCTTAAGAATTATAATTGGCTGAGTACCAATTGAAATTTATAATTCGGACTAGGGCATTATTCAATAAATGTGGCCCAATGCCGTTATCCATATACCGGTGTCTGAGTCTTTCTTTGGGGGGTGCGCCTGCAAAGCCACACATTGTGGCGGCTAAGTTCTGCTTCAGCTCCAAGATTCAAGGAAAGAACATAATTTTCTTAAAAACAAGAAGAAGACAAAGTAGCTATATATGCAAAAAGAAAAATAACCAGTATCCATAATAGTTTAATGTACCTATGTTACACTATTTCTCCTAAAGCACACACAAAAGAGCTACAAGCTTCTGAGATCTCTTCCCCAGGACCAAGGTTCTATAAAAGAGATGGGTAGGTGGAGAGAAGGAAAGCCTCTCTTAAAGTTATTTCCACTTGTGTGGCATCTCAGATACTGAAGCAGCATACTCTGCTGAGGAGACGCTCAGGGCCAAAGGTGATTTATGTCACGTGGATGGTTGGAGTTCTCCATTTAGTTTTTTAGTTTCCCCGATGATGCTGTTCCATTGGGCTTATTCACAAATATAGGCATTGGAAATATCACTGCACCAAGTGTGAAGATTTTAGAAACCCTGAGAAGCCATGCACTTTCTTCAAAGAGCCTTGAAGTTTCCTTGCAAAGTACTTAATTAGGGTGATGCTGGCTTTATATCTTAACCTATAAAACCAAGGGTTAACCGTTGGAACTGGCTATAGGTTGCTATGCCTCGACCTACTTGCCTGCACTCACCCTTCGTGCAAACGGCCGATCTGGGTCCGCAGGTCAACAAAGGATTGAGAAAACAGGCAGTGGGGCAACAGCTGGCACCCAAAAAATAAAACAAAAACACCGGGAGAGCAAGTCCGACAAGCAGCGGGAACCAAAGCCCCCCTCCCCATCAGCGCCTGAAGCTCCGAATCGGAGTTTCCCCTTTAATATCACTGGGTGGTGGCAGGGTGTTGTGCTCCCCCTCTCTACTGGCTCCCCTGGGGTTGAGAGGGTTGGGGGGACCAAAGGAGCCTGTCTCCCCAACCCTCCTGACCCCAGGGGACCCGGCAGAGAGGGGATTCCCCTTCCACACATACACATGCCCCATTTTAAAGAGAAGAAACCAAGCGGTTACTTCTCTTTAAAAATGGAGTTGGGGGGGGGGGCTCTCCTGGGTCCGGAAGGGTTGGGGAGATACACCCATTTTCTCAACCCAACCCTCCTAAACCCAAGGAAGCCAGCGGAGAGGGGGATCACAACCCCCCCTGATATTAAAGGGGAAACCACAATTGAGATTTCCCTTTTAATATCAGAGGGTAGTCTGCATTCGATCCCCTCTCCTGGGTCCCATGAGTCTGGAAGGTTTGGGGAGACAAAAGGGGTCTGTCCCCCAAAGCCTTCCAGAGCCAGGGGAGATGGCAGAGAGGGGATCCCCCCCATAGGACACCAAAAAACACAAAAACAAACAATCAAAAACATTCAAAAATACACAAAAACAAACAAAAATAACACCAAAAAAGTAAACAACAACAAACATTTCCAAACACACCAAGCACCCAGCCAAACACCACAAAATCCAAACACCACCACCACCCCAAATAAAGAAAAACAGCCAACTCACCCCAGACGACCTCACACAACAACTACTGGAAAAGAAATGAATAAAGAAAGAGACTACTTACTGGAAGAAGCTCCACCCAGAGGCCACGAGAGAAAAAACAGTCAAAATACAAGATAACCCCTACCAGCAGCACTTGCTGACCACAATAATAAAAAAAAATTCAAAAAGACACAATAGCCCCACACAAAAGGCCCCAAGAGTTTTTCGAAAAAGTATATCATCCTTTATTCTTTTTTTCATCCACAAAACGAAAACACCAAACAAAACTCATCACAGTTTATAACAGGCCATCAAAAAAATTGGATAAATAAAAATTTTAAAAATTTCAATTATAGACTAACCTCTTCATTACAAACATTAACAACAACAACAAAAACTTTCCAACACCATTTAAAACAGCCCGGCAACGCCGGGCAACCTTTGCTAGTACAAAATAAAATGCTAATGGTACAATCTTGCTCTGTAAGCACAGAAGAGGCCCAAGGGTAAAATTTTGGCTGGTTCATCTCAGAAATGCAACCATCTTCTCTGAACCATACTAGTTAAACAGCAACTGGTTGAAAATTGTCCCCCCTAAATAGCCCTGTTCTTTAAGAACCAGTTTTCTGAGAGATAATGCTATGTCGTGGTTAGGGTTCCAGACTGGCCTTGAGGAAACAAGGTTCTCTTCCCTATTGAGACATGAAACTTATAGGGTGGTGTTGGGTCAGTCAGCTTTCTTTCTAGCCTAACCTACATTAGAGGTGTTTTTTTTTACAGACAATGTGAATTCAGCAGAAGAGCATCACTGGCAGTCATAGCAATAACAAATTTACTCATGGAGTGAGTTAAACAAATGTCATGTTGGTAATTACTCTGGGTTGAAAGGATTTTTGCTGGAGAAACTCCACTCAGGGGACTCCTGAATGAGGCTCTTTTCATGTCCCCAAGATCCATTGTGCAGCACTCGGGTATTGAACCCCGACCTTCCAGTCTCCAAGCTCAGCATCTTAACTACAGTGCTATTATGGAGTGAGTTAATAGTCACATTCATTAGCTGCCCCACCCAACAAATAAGCAGAAATAAAATTTTAGGGGACCTATTGTTAGTTTATATTCCATAAAAATGCATTCATACCTCATGGGTTGAAATCCCATAGTAAGTTGCAGCTAGAATAGAAATGTGGTGATTTGATGAGTTAACTCTTCTATAAGTACTACTGATTCAAATGGACCTACTTTGGTTGCAGCTTACTGTTAGACTTTAGCTTCTGAAGAGAGTGTTCAATCATATTTTGTGCTAAAAGGTACAATATAATAGGCAAATGCCCATGGAGAACCTAAATCTTTAAGTAAGACACATGACACAGCAACTAGGAAATGATTGGGAAGTCTGTATGTTAATGATTATTAATTATTTCTTGTGCTTGTTCAGTACTTCATTTTCAAGATTTAATATCTTTTCATACAGGGGGTAAATCCTCCCTGAGCAAAATTTAGTCTCTCCCCTGCTCCTGCTGCCTGGACATGTACTTGATAAATCATTGCTTTTAGCTTTCCTCATCTTGTCTTTTACATCTCAGCCAGTCCTGTCAGAATAAGTAGTTTTCTTGAGTTGATGCTGGTGTTTCTGACAATGCTATTTTGCCATGATGTGGTAGAATAACTTGAAGGCATTTATACTGTGTCTGCAGTGACCGAACCTGACACTTGGAGGCTGACTTCTTCAGATTGCTTTAAGGGGATCACCCATCAATTCCATGCCTGGAAGCTTCCTGTTGCTGTTATCCAGTCCTTGAAGGAAGACAGAAAATCTGCCCTTGATGATTAAATTAAGACAACCTGGCTTCACTTGACCTTTGCATGGGGTGGACTTTACCCCTGCTATTTTGTGAGTTTACCTTCAACTCCTAGGAAGGACACAAGTAATAAGGAATAGGATGTCAAAAAGCTAAAGATGCTGTAGCCAAAAGTATGGCAGGCACATTGTAGTCCAAATCAAATCCTTATTGGATACAGTGGTGGTTGTGGGGACTGGTCTCTTTTTTTATCAAGACTTCGTCTGTCTTTGAATTTTAATATTTTATCTTCTTAAAAGATGTCAGGAGCAACAGAGTATTCTTTGGAAATATACTTTTGTACAGCAAAGCCTCAGATAATGCTAAAACATGGTTCCACAAGTCTTAGCGTTATCCGATTTTTAACATTATCCAATGCAAGAATCGGATAACGTTAAAATCCTATGGGATGAACCACATAATGTTAAAACTCCATAGAGATACATTGTAACTGGCACAGGCTTTAGCGAACGTTATCTGATGCACCCCATAGGATTTTAACATTATGCAATGCATTTTTTCCAGATTGCTTAACGTTATGCAGTTTTAGTGTTATCTGATGCAAACATTATCTGACGTATTACTGTATTGTCCCAAACAGTTGTATATGTTGCTTTTTCTTTGATTCTGCCTTGTTTCAGATTAGTTAGGATGGAAAGGAAGATAAAGAAGAGACAAATGGCTAGAAATCTCTGCAGCGGTGAAGTACGGTATATACGTGAATATAAACTGACCCGAATATAAGCCGAGGTACCCAATTTTGACCTGGAAATTCAAGAAAATAGATTGACCTGAGTATAAACCGAGAGTGGGAAATTCAGCAGTTGCTAGTGAGTTTCAGTAATTAAAATACATGAAAATACAGTAAAATTAATTATTTTCATGATTTTTTAAAACTGTATTTGCACTACCCACCAGTGGTGGCATTGCAGATAAAAATGGGTGGGTAGGTCAATTGCACTGAGGCAGGAAGTGTTGCTCTAGCCTAGCCTCTTGCACCCCCAGCAAGGAAGGAGAATGGCTTCCTCCCTCCATCTTGGCCACATGGAACAGGCACGAAGGTAAGTGAAATCCGTTCTTTTTCCACACCAGTTTGGAAGGGGGACATGATTGCATTGTAGAGCTTCTTCATTCATCTGTTGTTTTCCATAGGAATTAATTGAAAACAAACTTCAGAATAGGAGAATTTTATTTTCAATGTATTCTAATGGAAAATTGTGACTTGTGCCCTTTTGTGGCCAGTTGTGTAATTGCACCTCAACTTCTTTTGCCGTGGAAGTCCTGAAACTTACTTTTAAAATGCCTGAATCACTCAAAAACCATATTTTTAGACCCTCGCGGTTGTTGACCCATTAGTAAGCAGAGTCCCCTTTTTTGGAGCTCATTTTGGGGGTTAAAAAACATGAGTATATATGGTAAGTGACAATTACAGACAAAGAAAATATGAGGTTCTAAAGGCAGTTGTACAATCTTGTACCTACAGAAATCAAAGCAACTTGGACACCAATGAGGAGACCTTTAGGTTCATCTGGTTCAGTATTTTTTTCCACCAACAGCCAAGCTAGAACTTTAAAAATTGTTTTTAGACTACAATTTCTAGAATATGCCAACTAGCCTCATTGCTGAACATGCTAACTGTAATCTGAAAAAAATAATTTATCCAAGGTCTCAGATTACCAAATGTTTCTGGGAGGATAGCAGAGGATGAAATCACCTGCCTCTCCTGCCTCCTGTTGCTCAACAGTTAGTAGAGATTGCCCCGCCCCAACGTATTCACATGGGATATATTCTGAGATCTACCACAGATGCCTGAAACTGCAGATGACAGCAAGCCCTATATTTTACATTGTGGACAGTAGCCTTTACTGGCCTTTTTTGTTTGTCCCCCCCTTTCAGATTAATCCGAAAGCACCATTACTAGACATCACAAACCGAAATAGAAAGTACCGGGAGAACAAGACTAGACTTGCAACAATTTACAAAACAACCAACCAAACCAAAATAAAATAACCCCTGCATCCTTTGACCTTCAGATACAATTGCCTTTTGTTATTCTCCATGTTAACTTATTGTTTACCTAAAGAACTTCCATGTACTTGCCATTCTTTAGAGGTAGTAAGGAAACAGGTTTCTGAGGTACAATTGATTTTTAGGTCTTTTAAAGCTCATGTAAGGGCAAAGTTCTGGAGTAGGTGAGTCTAAACATAATCTCTGTAGGAAATGTTTGGTAACTAAGTACCTTAGCAGAGTGCAAGCGCGGCGCCAAAATGGCCGCCGCGCCCTTTGCGGGCCCCCCCCATAGGATGAAGGCATCCGGGTAGTTAGGGGCGTGGCCAGCTCCCTTATAAAAGGGGTGGCCATGAGGCAGCCGAGCTGCCATTTTCCGAAGCGACGGAGCGGAGAAATTTTTTCCCTCTTGTCTCCGTCGCTCTTACCTTGCCAGGGAAGCCTTTTTGGCGGCGAATTTTCTCTTTTGGCTTCCCTTAGATTTCCTTGCGATGCCTCCGAAGAAGAGGGCGGCCGCGAGCGCGGCTCGTGCTGTTAGGAGGCGCAATCCGGGTCGGAGGACCGCGGTTGCGCCTCCCCAGCAGCCGCCTTTGCTGGTACCACCGGGACCGGTGGAATGGGGTCTATTCCCCCTTGCCCGGAGGCGGGGGACCCGAGCATGGGTCACGTGAGGGCTGTGGCCCACGGCCCGCAAGCGGTGGACGCCGCTCCTGGTGCTTCCCATCCTGTTGGGCCTCCAGCGGCGGGGGCGCAGCTCACCCCGGGGCCTTCTAGCCTTGGGGGGTGGTGTGGCCCCTCGCCCTGGCAGGTACCTACATCGGCCCTACCGGGCCTCGGCGTGGGGCGATGGCCCTATTAGGGTCCCGGGGTACAGGGACCTGTACCTGTGCCTGTAGCAGGAGGGCCGGCTGGCCCTTGGCCCCATGTCAGCGTGGAGGTCTCACTGGCCCGTGTTGCAGCCCTTGAGGCGTCCTTGGCTCGGGCCAGCCATGCTGGGGCCCCCCTTTGGGGTTCATTTCGACGCGTCGTCTGCTGGGCAGCGGCAAGCGACGGGACGGGTTGAGCTGCTTGAGGCGTGGCGCAACCTCGGCCACTGCCTCGCAGCTCCCCAACCACCAGGCCGGTGCGGGTCAGCCCCCAGTGACGAGCTCTACGGCAGTTGTGAGCTCCGACGCCCCCAGTGGGCCGGAACCCCCGGTGGGGGTGGCCGCGGGGGTGCAGCACGTGAGTATGCGGTCCAAACTAGTGCACCTACACATGTGGCCACGTTTGGGGGGGCTTTCCAATGGCCTTGGCCTCGCGTGGGTGGTGCGGCGGTGCACCCGCTGACGCCCCACCCGGCGATGACAACTACCACCCAGGGCCCCGTGGTGGGGGGTGTTCCCTACCCCGAGGGGAATGTTTTGGGTGGCCGGGTTGGTCCAAGCCCCTATTCCTTACCGCTGAGTGACCACTTGGCACAGGCCAACAGAGAGTAAATTTGGCGGGGGGAGTACGTGGATATCTTCTCACTCCTAAACAGAGGGCCCACCAATGAGGAGAGGGAGGGGCAGAATGAGAAGGATAGTGGCAGGCACGTCGTCACAAGCCACCAAGTATGTGGGCCAAATGGTTGCCGGCCTGCATCATATGCATGGCGGTGTACCTTGGGGCCCGGCCGGATTTGGCAATTCCGATGGTCCAGTATTTGGACAACGTCTACCGGGCGATGGTTTACTTTCCGGGCCCATCATGGTTGGCTTGTGACGTGAAATGCCGTAGGCGGATTTCCCCGCACCCCGAGATTAGGGTCCAGCAGGCGGCCCCAGCACAGGTCACCGGCCAGGGGGCGGGGCGGGGGGTTCCAGCCCGCCTGCGGTGCTGGACTTTCTTGTCCAATGGCTCCTGCAATGGGAAGAATGGCAAATACAGACAGGAGTGTCCCACCTGTGTTGGCCCCCATGCGGCCTCTGCCTGTCCCAGGCCTAGAGGGATGCGGGGCAGAGGGTGGGGCAGACAGGGGGCTGGCAAGACTGCCGCAGATGGATCTAGTCCACCGAAGGCCTCCCTCCCCAATTAAGGTGGGCATGTTGGAGCGTTGGCTCACATTGTACCCGAAGTGAGAGGATGCGGGTTATCTCCTTCAGGGTTCTAGGCAGGGGTTCCGGATCCCCTTTCATGGGTAACAGGTCCCCTCAGGATGCCCCCGATCTTTTATCCCTTGGGGGGAGGGAGGAGGTGGCTCCTGCCAGCTTTGTCAAGAGGGTTTATGCGGGCAGGGTCGTTGGCCCTGTCACTGCACCCCCGTCCCGGGGAGCATATTATTTCAATGATGCCATGCCTTTTGGCTATTCCATTGGGGCTCGGTATTCAAGCGTTTCACCACTTTCCTAGAGTGGGCCTTTGTCCGCAGGTCAGGGTCCCGGTCTGTAGCCCATTCCCTGGATGGTTTTATTTGGGGCTGAACGGGGCTGGGACACGTATACACGTCTCCTCAACACATTTCAGACGCTAATGGAGGAACTTGGTGTCCCTTTAGCGCCCGAAAAGACCGAGGGCCCATCTCCACAGCTAGTATTCCTGGGGCGGAGAGTGACACGGTAGCGCAGGATTCTGGGTTGCAGCGGGATAAGGTGTCAAGGCTAGTGGCCCTTATCTCGTACTGGCTGGCCGAGCGCATGGCATCACTGGGGGAACTTCTGGTGCTACATGGTCACCCCAATTTCGCTGGCAGGGTCATCGCACCGGGCAGGGCATTTGCTCCGCGCTGGTGCGACGCCATGGCAGGATTATCCGGGCCCCACCATAGGCTTAGATTTACCCGGGGTATCAGGGCAGACGTGCTTGTCTGGCCATAGACCCAGAGGTAGTTCAACGGGATGTCATTTTGGGGTCTGATCTCCTGGCTCCCCCTTGCTTTCAGATGCAGTCCGATGCCTCAGGATTCCTGGGTTATGGGATGTACTTCAATTGGAAGTGGGGCCTATGGTGGGTGGCCACCATCCTGGGCAGGCAAGGGTCGCCTGCATGGTCTCACGTATCTGGAATGTTTCCCTATCCTGGGTGCTTTGATGCTATGGGGCAAGGAGTGGGCCAACTCGGTTGTGCAATTTTGGCGTGACAATGCGGCTCTTGCCCGCATCGTCAATGCACAGATTTCCAAATCGCCCGGGGTTATTGACCAGTGCGCGAGTTTGTGTTATGCAGCCTGTGCCTCAACGTTCTATTCAGGGCCAGGCATGTCCCAAGGGTTGATAATGATATTGCTGCTGCTTTGTCCCGCCTGCAGATCTCCCGGTTCCGTGCCTCGGCCCCGGATGCGGAGGACTTTCCCTCGCCAATCCCGGATGAGAGATGGAACGTTGGCAAGGAGAAGTGACCCGGGCGATTGGCCTGTCACTAGCGCCATGCATGAGTAAGGCATATCACCACGCATTTAGTTCCTTCAGAGCATTATGTACCCAATTTGACTGCCAGGAACCTGGCCGATCCCAGTAGCCCATGTTCTGCGGTTCATGGTTTACCTGTATGCCCAGGGCCTTGCACCACGCACCATAGCATCTCAGCTGTCAGGGTTGGCTTTTATGGCCAAAGTGGGAGGTCGTGTCGACAGCACCAATGACTTCCGTTTGAGACATGTTTGGGAAGGGTGGGTATGCGTGCGCGGGCGTTTCCCGGGCGACCGCCACCCGATTTACCCAGGGGTTTTTACCCAATTGGCCCGGGGCTGGCCTGGCCTCTGTTTGGATAGATGGGGCAGCCCATTTCATGCGGCTACTACGGTGGCCTTTTTGGAGGCGCTCCGCATCAGCGAGCTTGAGATGCTGAATAAGGCGGATGCAAGATTTTCCCAGGGTTTTTACCCAATTGGCCCGGGGCTGGCCTGGCCTCAGTTTTGATAAATGAGGCAGCCCACTTCATGCGGCTACAACGGTGGCCTTTTTGGAGCGCTCCGCATCGGCGAGCTTGAGATGCTGAGTAAGGCGGTTGCAAGATTTTCCCAGGGTTTTTACCCAATTGGCCCGGGGCTGGCCTGGCCTCTGTTTTGATAGATGAGGCAGCCCATTTCATGCGGCTACTACGGTGGCCTTTTTGGAGGCGCTCCGCGTCAGCGAGCTTGAGATGCTGAATAAGGCGGATGCAAGATTTTCCCAGGGTTTTTACCCAATTGGCCCGGGGCTGGCCTGGCCTCTGTTTGGATAAATGAGGCAGCCCACTTCATGCGGCTACAACGGTGGCCTTTTTGGAGCGCTCCGCATCAGCGAGCTTGAGATGCTGTATAAGGCGGATGCAAGTCGTAGGGCACTGGAACTCGGAGATGTCTGTGTGGATAATATTGGGCTCAGTTGGGGATATGCTCCTCTAAAACGAATCAGCACGGCGTAGGCAGTGGAATAGACTGCTACGATGTTCCTCGACAGACATCTGTCCGGTTGGTGCCCTACAGGATTTCCGTGCACTGTGGCACGCACCATGGCACGTTTTTTGCTGTCACCGAGGTGGGTCTTCTATTCCTAAATCCCAATTTGGAGGGTGGTGGGAAGGCACTAGACAGTGTTGGCCTCTCAGGGGCTCGTTGCGGCGCCCGTCCGCTCTGCATAGGGGCGGCTTCTGCTGCAGTTGTTTTTTGGGTACTACAGGGCTGAAATACGCCGCATGGGAGGGTCGGGATCACAATGTTTTCAGTTTTGCCTTCGCCCTCCTCAACTGTGAGTACCAGTTTTAGTCACTGCACTGTTTCTCCCCCCCCTTCCCTTTTTTACTTGACAGACCCTGGGTGTCGTTTTACACCGGTGACAGTATGCCTGGTGGGCCGTAGCCAGGTGCACGGGGCAGCGCGTTACGCTGCATGGGGCAGCGCGTTACGCTGCGGCGACAGAGTGGGTACCCGACTGGGACAGGGTGCATCCGCACGTCGGACACGATACCGCGGTACGCTTACAGGGGGGCGTTCAGCCTCGGGGCTCTCGACTGAGCCGACGCTCCGTGAACGGGGCTATTGCCCGGTTCCCTTGACAAGGGCGGGGGATGCGTCATTAGCCTCCCCGCCATCAGTCTGCAAATTTACGAGCTTTACTCAGGGGATGGGGCCCATCTGTCGCAGGGAGGTATGGACCTCTGGATTACTGGACTGGCGAGCAGGCCTGTCGACCGAGCTGACGGTCTTGGGGGGGGGCGGTGAGCCTTTGCAAGCCTCCCCGTGTGGCGGGTATCACTGGTAAGGTAAACATTATGACCCACAGGTATCCGGCAGGTTCGCAATTGACTGGACAACAATAGACAGGCATAAGTTGGTTAAACGTTGTCCGGTCAACGACGAACTAGGCGACGGGGTGATGGCGATAGCTAGCCAGCATGCATCACCCCGTGATTCCACGGATACGCGTCAGAGGGTGGGGTCATTAGTTAGATATGGACTACGGTCAACAATTTGTTTGTTGTAAACAAACAAATTGATACAAATCGATACATTGTAACCAATTGCCGTTGGCAATTTTGGGGTGGTACCTTACCAGTGTTACTTCGGCCTGCTTGCCTTAAGAATTATGATTGGTCGTTTTACCAATAGAAATTTATAATTCGGACTAGGGCATGAATCAATAAATGTGGCCCGATGCTGTTATCCACTTTTACCGGTGTCTGAGTCCTTTATTTGGGGGTGCGCCTGCAATGCAAGCGCGGTGCCAAAATGGCCGCCGCGCCCTTTGCGGCCCCCCCATAGGACGAAGGCATCCGGGTAGTTAGGGGCGTGGCCAGCTCCCTTATAAAAGGGGTGGCCATGAGGCAGCCGAGCTGCCATTTTCCGAAGCGACGGAGCGGAGAAATTTTTTCCCCTCCACCCCCTCCCTAGTTAACAGTGTGATATTTTGGTCGCTTCGGGGCCAGGTGGGAATTTTTGGCTGGGACCCACAATTGGCTCTTGGGTCCTGGTTTTTTCGCCCATCCCACACTGTTGCTATGGTTTGATATAGGGGTTTCTGTGATGCTGTTGACTTGGTCACATGGGCGGGTATCACTGGTAAGGTAAACATTATGACCCACAGGTATCCGGCAGGTTCGCAATTGACTGGACAACAATAGACAGGCATAAGTTGGTTAAACGTTGTCCGGTCAACGACGAACTAGGCGACGGGGTGATGGCGATAGCTAGCCAGCATGCATCACCCCGTGATTCCACGGATACGCGTCAGAGGGTGGGGTCATTAGTTAGATATGGACTACGGTCAACAATTTGTTTGTTGTAAACAAACAAATTGATACAAATCGATACATTGTAACCAATTGCCGTTGGCAATTTTGGGGTGGTACCTTACCAGTGTTACTTCGGCCTGCTTGCCTTAAGAATTATGATTGGTCGTTTTACCAATAGAAATTTATAATTCGGACTAGGGCATGAATCAATAAATGTGGCCCGATGCTGTTATCCACTTTTACCGGTGTCTGAGTCCTTTATTGGGGGGTGCGCCTGCAATGTATCAGCCTTGTGAGGTGAGTTTATGTTGGTAATTAGAAGTAAACACTTTGGATCTCAATGGTAAGGTATAAAGGGGGAAGAACTTCACAAATCATGTCATCCCATTTCTCAGTCTATTCAGCATCTTCCATTTCCCATACTAGAGATGGTAACCTAAAAAGGTGGGACCACATTGAGGATGGTGAACAATGTGATACTGAGGATTTGTTTGGAGCAAATGGCAGGGCTATTCAAACTGCTGAATATTAGAAGAGTGTGAATATATAAACATGTAGTTTATGTATGCATACATTTTTAGATGATTAGTGTTGTTGTTTTTAATTATGTTAGTTTTAAATTTTAGTGCTTTGGTCTCAGATAAACAAACAAACAAACAAACAAATAAATACTTCACAAATGTTATTGTTTCAGTAAATCCATTCAGGATAAAAAACAATAAGACCTAGAGTTGTGTATAGAAGTCTCTGGAGCTGGCTACTGTATGTGAGAAAGTGGTAGAGGGCATTATGGAGGAGCCCTGATGCTTCATCTTCTGTCACAAGAGAAGAGAGAGCAAAAGTGAAGAAAGAACAAGGATAATCTACTGTAACCATGAGAGGAAAGGTTGAACTGAGGAAGGGGTGATCAGTAACAAAAGGTCAAGAAGGATTGGAAAATCAAGCCTATCTGGCTACCTGTCAGTCTGTCAACTCATGGTGGTTATTTTTTTGACAAAAATGTTGCTCTATGTATATTTAATAATTTCCAGTTTGTTTGTTCATTTGTCATTCCTTCCTTTTTTGGAAAACTAATATTTATGAGGAGAAAGAGGAATTAGGCATCCTATACACTGGTGCAAATTTTCAGTGTAGTTAAGAAAACCAGACTCAGACCCTTGAGAATTCCTTCTGGTATCTCAGTGGTTTAGCTATTGGACTGCAGAACCAAAAGTTGAGAGTTCAATTCCCCCACTGTGCCCTCCGTCAAAGGAGCTGGGCTATGTGGCCTTTGGGCAAGCTGCACTGTCCCAGTATACCCTCAGAGGAAGGGAGTAGTAAACCACTTCTGTGTATTCTCTACTTAGAAACTTTGGAAGGAGTTTTCATAAGTCAGAATAGACTTGGTGGTATGCAATTTTTATTAATTACTAGCAGAGGTTGCCCGGCGTTGCCGGGCTGTTTTAAATGGTGTTGCAAAGTTGTTGTTGTTGTTGTTGTTGTTGTTGTTATTAATATTTGTAAAGAAGAGGTTAGTCTATAATTGAAATTTTTAAAATTTTTATTTATACATTTTTTTTGATGGCCTGTTATAAACTGTGATGAGTTTTGTTTGGTGTTTTGGTTTTGTGGATGAAAAAAAAATAAAGGATGATATACTTTTTCCAAAAAAATTATTTAACCCAATATTTTTAAGTATGTATTTTTTTAAATTGTTGTACCGTAGGTAATAATTTTAAAAATGTGAAAGTACATGTTTTTCACAATAAATGTTTTTAAACTGTGTATTGATGTTTTTGTTTTTTATTTGAGTAAAAATTCATCACAGGATTTTTGAATAGTTTTTATTTTATTTTTTTGACATCTGTTTTTGATTTGTGTAAAATTGTGATTTTGTATAATTTGTTTTTACTATTGGGGCCTTTTGTGTGGGGCTATTGTGTCTTTTTGAATTTTTTTTACTATTGTGGGCAGCAAGTGGTGCTGGTAGGGGTTATCTTGTATTTTGACTGTTTTTTCTCTCGTAGCCTCTGGGTGGAGCTTCTTCCAGTAAGTAGTCTCTTTCTTTATTCATTTCTTTTCCAGTCGTTGTGGTATGAGGTCGTGTGGTGGTGAGTTGGCTGTTTTTCTTTATTTGGGGGGGGGGGTTGGATTTTGTGGTGTTTGGCTGGGTGTGTTTGGAAATGTTTGTTGTTGTTTACTTTGTATTTTTTTTGGTGTTATTTTTGTTTGTTTTGTGTATTTTGAATGTTTTTGATTGTTTGTTTTTGTGTTTTTTGGTGTCCTACGGGGGGGATCCCCTCTCTGCCATCTCCCCTGGCTCTGGAAGGCTTGGGGGGACAGGCTCCTTTTGTCCCCCCAAACCTTCCAGACTCATGGGACCCAGGAGAGGGGATCGAATGCAGGCTACCCTCTGATATTAAAAGGGAAATCTCAATTGTGGTTTCCCCTTTAATATCAGGGGGGGGGTTGTGATCCCCCTCTCCGCTGGCTTCCTTGGGTTTGGGAGGGTTGGGTTGAGAAAATGGGTCTATCTCCCCAACCCTTCCGGACCCAGGAGAGCCCCCCCCCCCCAACTCCATTTTTAAAGAGAAGTAACCGCTTGGTTTCTTCTCTTTAAAATGGGGCATGTGTGTGTGTGGAAGGGGAATCCCCTCTCTGCTGGGTCCCCTGGGGTCAGGAGGGTTGGGGAGACAGGCTCCTTTGGTCCCCCCAAACCTTCCACACTCATGGGACCCAGGAGAGGGGATCGAATCCAGGCTACCCTCTGATATTAAAAGGGAAATCTCAATTGGGGTTTCCCCTTTAATATCAGGTGTGTGTGTGTGTTTGTGATTCCCCTCTACGCTGACTTCCTTGGGTTTGGGAGGGTTGGGTTGAGAAAAGGGGTCTATCTCCCCAACCCTTCCGGACCCAGGAGAGCCATCGGAGAGGGGAATTCCCACCCCAACTCCGTTTTTAAAGAGAAGTAACCGCTTGGTTTCTTCTCTTTAATATGGGGCGTGCGTGTGTGTGGGGGGAAGGGAATCCCCTCTCTGCCAGGTCCCCTGGGGTCAGGAGGGTTGGGGAGACAGGCTCCTTTGCTCCCCCCAACCCTCTCAACCCCAGGTGAGCCAGTAGAGAGGGGGAGCCCAACACCCCCCTAGTGATATTAAAGGGGAAACTCCGATTAGGAGCTTCAGGCGCCGTTGGGGATGGGGGATTTGGTTCCCGCAGCTTGGCGGACTTGCTCTCCCGGTGTTTTTGTTTTATTTTTTGGCCACTGGCTTCCTCAGCGTTCTGCGTGCTCATGGCGTGCAGGACTCTGGGGCTTATAGTTATGGGTTTGTGCTTTGTGTTTGTGCTGCATTTTTTAAAAATGGTTTTCTTTTGATTGGCTGCGGCGCATTTCCAAATGTTCCTTGTGCCGCACCATGCGAGAGCCTCTCAGCCTGATTGGCTCTGGCGCAGCATGGCGCAAGGAATGTCGGGAAATGAAGTTGTTTCCTTTTTTCACGTTTGTGGGGCTGTTGCCCCACTGCCTGTTTTCTCAATCTTTTGTTGACCTGCGGACCCAGATCAGCCGTGTGCACGAAGGGTGAGTGCAGGCAAGTAGGGCGATGCATAGCAACCTATAGCAAGTTCCAATGGTTAACCATTGGTTTTATAGGTTAAGATATCAAAGACAAGGCCAGTTTCCAATGATTATTCTCACTAGTAACTTCTCTTCAAAATGTGGCCCTCCACTTGGCTCTTATTCCTTCTGCTAAAGGACTTTTTCTAACTTCCCCACTACTGTTTATTTATCTGTTCCCTCACTCTCTTTTTTGTCCTGTTTCATTTAATGTAAAATGAAAGCCCTGCCCCTGGAAATATTCTGGAGAAAGTGTATACTTTGTAAGAAGACATGCTGTGATGCATCAGCCTAAAGGTCTCCCTTGTCTAGCATTTTGTACTAAGAGATGCTCCTAAGTAGACATGATGGATGTATGGTACTTAGTACATTGTAAGTGCTTAGCAAATGTTCCATTATAGCACAGATAGCCAGCATAGTTGTGCCTTGCCTTGGCAGAACTCTTTGTGTGGTGTTTTATTTCCCAGGTTCTGCAAGAGCAACGTCCTCTGAAAGTCCCAGGGCAAATGAGAAGAATGAAAGAGAAGGATGATGGGGATTCTCATATATCACAAGTCTAAATGCTGCTGCCAGACTTAGGAGGGAAAAAAGAGGCTTAAGCATAACATGACTGCAAAAGGAATTCAATATTGCATTCTCTAGAGTGACTGACTGATCAAAGTGACTAGTTCTGAAAAGACTCTTTCCCATCCCACCTGTGCAAACTTTATTTAAGACTGAAAGATCTTTGGGGAATGCTAATGACAAAACTCTGTTTCCTTGAAGGATCAGAATCGCCTCCTGCCCTGACCACGTGCACCACAAATGGACTGATTGATTCTTTCATCTAGCTTTGAACTATGGGGACCAATCCTGGGGTTGCACCCTCCACTAAGCTCCTTAGGATCTGTAGAAAGAACGGAATCATTAACCCAAACAATTCACAGCAAAGGGAGGTCAAAAAAGACATTGCTGTGAATGCATGCCCCTTTTTCTTCTATTGAACTTAAGTGTTCACACTAAAGGCAATCTTAAAATAATACAATATAATCTTTTTTTTAAAGCAAGTGCCGAAAACACCCAGTCAATCTAGAAATGCTAATTTGGTGAGGGTCTCCAAGAATCATTTTTTTTAAAAAAAAATAGATTTTGAGGCTTACTCTCAGAATTAGAATTCCACTGGTTTCTTGAGGAAGAGTAAATAGCCCTTTTTCTCCACTCAAGTCAATTAGATGTAGCCCAGACTCTTCTGCTGCCTGAAACAGGAAGAAAAGCACCTTCTTCCTACATCTCTCATTTGCATACACGGACTCACATCATACCTCACATCTTAGGCACAGGAGGAATCAGAAGAAATGGTTGCACCCTCCATCTTCTAAGGTGGCTTTGCAAACAGCTGTCTGTTTCTTCTTTGAGTGGCTGGCTGTAAAGAGTTTTGGGAGTCAGGACACTTAGAGTGCTAGGGCCTGGAAAACAGTCTATGTCTTGGCAAAGGCAATTTTCTAGGTCACCCCAACTCACAGTGCCCCTCTGAGCCAAACACTGAGAAACAGGAAGCTCCAGAAAGCTGCTCACCATCTGAGATGACTGGTTTTCCTAGCCTTGACTCTGTGTGTAGCACCTAAAGTCATCAAAATGGAAGGATCAATATTAGCACAGAATAATTCCAATATCCATACTGGGATAATGTCTTTCTTTTATCAAAAAGGTAGTGGGGGAAGTGTGCCAGCTTTTGAGGGCACTTGTCTCTTTGTAAGGCAAGATGTTACAAAAGTAAAAAAAAGTGGAGAATGGATAAGATACTTGAATTTAGGTCCTTATGGTCTATTTGTTGCATGGAGATGTAATGGAGGAAGAACACTATGTGGACATTAAAATGGAGCTCCTCAAATGATACAGTGTTGTTAGGTTCCCTAGAATCCATGAGAAATGGAGAGTTAGAAGGACTTGGTCTTCTTTGTGAGATGTTGCAAATAGCAATTACTGTACACTTCTATACCTCTCCATAGTGACTAGTGCACTCTCTGGGTACTTCACAATGGAATTAGCATTTTTGCCCCCAACATGCTGGTTACGTATTTTACCAACTTTGAAAGGATGGAGGGCTGAGTCAACCTGGGTCATTCATGAAACCATTTCGCTTAGCATTACAGAGATGTTCATTTTTTTTTTTTACTGAATCCATGTTTAATGCCACTTCTACTTATTACAACTGTAATTATAATTGCAGCAGATACTACACTGGCTTCAGGGATGCCTTTAAAAGGATTCCTGGTGCATCCCATATTATAGAGCACAACATACTAAATTGAATCGAACAATGTATTGTATATTTCCATAGTATTGTACCAGGAGGCGAATGATGTGATGAGACAATACAGCCCTGTGCAGATGTAAAACAAACAAACAAACTCACAGCTAGGCTCTGTTGGAATCAGCTGGCTTCTGAGTAAACGTGTGTGGGACTATGGTGTTAATATTGCATCAGTACAGAGAAGAAGCTGTTTTCCACAGCAGTAATCTGTGCCCTCAATTTTGGAAGAAACTAGGTTTTAGAATGGAACACACTTCACAGCTGGATGTAAATGAGTGATGAAGGCATACCTGTCAAGTTTTGGATTTGAAAATAAGGGAAATTTTGTGGGTGGGGCCAAATCTGCCCATGTGACTTGCTGGGCTCTAGTCATACCTTCCACATGGCCATGAAATGTCTGCAAACATAGACAGCACTGGCTCTTTGGCTGTAAATGGAGGTGAGCACTGCACCCTAGAGTCGGATACAACTGGCTTTTGAGCAAGGGAGACCTTTACTAAGCACTTGCATAAACAGGGCCAAACCTCACAGCAAACTTCACAGGATTTGCTATTATTAGGTAAAAGTAGAAGTTGCCCTTGCTTGAAAGACAGTCATATCCAACTCAAGGGTTCAGTGCTCATCTCTGTTTCAAAGCCGAAGAGCCAGCGCACGCACGCACGCACGCACACACGCACGCACGCACACATTACACAAGCTGGGAACTTGAGATGGTCAATTTCTATTTGCTGTTATATCAACATTAACGTAGATAAATCATCATACAAATACATTACAGAAGCTTCATTAACTGCTTTCATCCCAGCTGCTTTGGGGTAGGGTGGGGTGGCATCTCTGGGCATCCTCCCACCCCACTCCCCACCACACAGCGGAAACCCAGGAAAAATGGCTTCCCCTTGTGCTCATCATCAGCACCCCTCCCCCAAATATTAAGACCCTTCTCCTCCCGCCCCCGCCAATCCTGCCTTTGGTGGATCCTGATTCGAGGTACTCATATGAGGTGCTTCTTGGGGGGGGGGGAGGGAGGGCTGGTTCTTCCCAGCACTGTTTACCCCCACCCCCTTCTGCCTCCTCCTCCCTGGTGTTCTGAATGGCAGAAAAAAAAGAGAAAACTCTCAAGGAGACCCCCTCCTTCCACCAAAGAAGCGCCTCTTTTTTCCCCCCAGACAAAAAGACAGAGCGAATGGTTGGGCAGAGGGGAAGGGCATGGCCTGGTCTGTGCTGAAGCTGTCGGTGGATTCTGGGATTTATAGTTGCAGCGGGGCAAGCAAAGCACAAAGGGAGCCCATGGCGGAACCCTTTCCCAATCGCTGTTTTTCACCCCTCATGCACTGTTAGAGAAGTTTTGATGGATCGGTCCAATAATCTCCAGATTCAGTAACTGTGCTTTAAACTCTTTATTTCCACTGCCCACATGGCGGGTCAGTGGTGGTCTTAAGGATCAGCAAGGGAATAGGGGAATGGGAAATCGAGGGTCTCTTTAATAGGGTTAGGTGAGGTCAGGGTGATGTTATACATGTGTTTCAGGGCAGTGTGATATTACATCTGACACGCACACACCCTCCTTCCTTCCTTCCTAAGGGGTCTGTGGTTGGGAAGGTTTTTCCTTCTTCCTGCTCAGGGCAAAAGTAAGGGCCGTGACTTATTCATCCCTGGAAGGAAGGAAGGAAAGAAAGAAGGAAGGGGAGACTTCTTCTTCTTCCTCCTCCTCTCCTGGCAGAGGAACTGCCAACTGCGTTACTTTCTTCACCCATACTCTGGCGTTATTCTTCCCTGCTCTGGCTGGGTCCACTTGGCAGATCCCTCTCACTTTTCCTCTCCCCACACAAGCCAGGAGGAGGGCTGGCAAACTCCGCCTCTGGGCTCAGGAAGGGGAAATACGGGAGATTATTCAAAAATACGTGATGGCAAGAAGAGGGCTAAATTACGGGGTTTCCCTGCCCAAATTGGGATACTTGACACCTATGGATGAAGGACATATTGTGGGTATTCTGATAAAGAACCCCCAGTCCACCAGAAGGCTGCATATTGAAGGTCTAGTTTGGATCTTCAGCTTGTCAATGTCATCAGAGAGGGGTGGTTGCTATAGTATTGGATGGGTGGTAAAACAGAGTGAACTAACTTTTAATAATGTGAGGAACAGTAACTTTGAGGATGCAACTGGCATTGAGGCAGCTTAAGATGGAGAAACAGAAAGTAGAAAGAGGAAAAGGCATCTTGAACTCTTGATGGTTTAGCTAGATCCAGAAGCAAAATTATCCAAGTTGAAATTGAAAATGAGTGGGAGGAGGGAGGAGCCTAAAGTAGCTGGTTGGAGTGATTTCTGTCGTCTCCTTCTCCAGACAAAGAAAAAAGGTCATATTTAAAAGTACCATGGAACTTGCCAAAAGATAGCTACTGTAGTCCTTTGGATGATAAGGTACCGTGGGAGGTGTTGAAGGTCCTGTTGAAAAACTATTTGCTGATAAATCTTCTGTTGAAAAATACCAGAGAGAAAAGTGCTAAGAAGCAGAGGGCCTTTGGCTGCAAGGCTTTTAAAGCAATAGACCTGCCATCTCCCTTTTGTTGCTGTGAGGACTTTCTTTTTCACCTCTTTACCTCTGATACAATTTTGGAGGAAGAGGCTTCATACAAGATTGGTTTGGAAAAGTTTACAGTTTACAGTTTATCCACTAAAACTGTTTCTTTTTGTTGCAGTCCTAATTTCAGAGGGAGGAACCACCATATTGGGCTGAGCTGACAGAGCTGGCATGAAGCCAGGTGCTTTTTGTGATAAGATAAAGCTTTGTGGTTGTAAATTAAAATAAAACTGCAGTCTCTTAGTAGCTGGTGGAAAAATATTTGTGGACTATTGAGAGCTGCAAGTTGCTGAGCAAATAATATCAGGTACTGGAAGAGAGACAACAGTAAGAGACTTTTTTTTTACAAGAGTTACTGCAGCGGTGGTGGATCAAAGACAGCCCAATAAACAAAGAAGAATCTGAAAATATGGATGCAAGACTACCCTCTAAGGAAAAACTGAGTGGAGATCTGTCTCTGTTGGAATTAAAAGACTTTATAACTACAAAATCTAATGAAGATAAAAAAGAAATTAAACAGTTTATTAAAGACGTGGTCAGAGAGGAAGTGCAATCTCTGGAAAAATCAATTTCTGGATTAAACATGAGAACCAATACTTTGGAGTCAGAGGTTAAGGACTTGGTGGAGATTGCAGTAAGGCATGAAAATACTTTGGACAAAAGATTTAAGCAATTGGTGAAGCTACAGGATCAGTTGAAAAAGAAAAACATCAGGATTAAGTTTTTCACCGACATGGATAAAGACAATTTAAAAATTGAAGTGGTTAAATTGTTACAAACCTTTGCTTTGGACTCTGGCCCAATTAAAGAAGAAGAGATCAAAGCAATTTTTAAGGTCGGTTTCAAGAGAGGTCAATGCCCTAGAGATATGATAATTACTTTTGTATCGGGTTATAGAAAAGATCAAGTAATGGACTATTTAAGGAAGCATGGTGACTCTGCATTAAAGATAGGAGAAGTAAAAGTACAAGTATATCATGATTTAAGTAATGAGACTATTCAACGGAGAAGACAGATGAAGCCGATAACTGAAATTTTGTTTAATTGCAATATAAGATATCAATGGGGTTTCCCTATCTTCTTAAAGATATTTCATGATGGGAAGGTGGTTAGAGCAGAGGACCCAAAGGGAGCAATGAGACAACTTGAATCACTAAAAATTATAGTAATGGGAGACCCAAACTGGGAAAAACTGGGAAGAAATCTCTATGGAGAAGGTTCAGAAGGATTAAAGGGGAAAGAGGAGTATCAAGCAAAGGGGAGAGACCAATCAAGGGAGAAACAAATGGAGAAACCTTTGGGTTATGGAAGTGGAGGGGAAATAAGAGAAGAAAAGGATGCAGAATTGTCTGGTGCAAAGATAAAGCCAAAAGCCAAAAAGTAAAAATAATATATAAATATAAATAGGCACAGGCAAGAAACTGTTAACAATTTAGCAATATGAATATGAATAGAATATGGACCAAAAGAATTAAAACAGAGGAAAAATAAGAGAAGGAGACGGGGAATAGTGAAAGAAGGGATAGGCTTTCCCTCCTCCTCCCCCCATTCCCTAAATGGGAGCGGCCAGGCAATAATTAACCTGGCAGGGGGGATGAGATTTTTGAGTGTTGCATGTTGGTGGGTGGAGGGTTATATGTTACATGTTATATGTTTTATGTTATAAAATAAAAAAACTGCAAAAGAAAAGAAAAGAAAGTGAGTGAAGAACATACCCTTTAATTGGGTTCCATGCCCTTGTCTATACAACTGCCATTCTCCATGGATATCAGCGATATCTGCATAGATTTGCTCAATGTTTCAGCTGCTGGTTTCCCAGTGTACCCTCTATTAATAAGTAATTTGCTTAAATTGTGAGACACATGAAAATGACTTTCTGTTTACCTTCACCTTCTGGTGCTTTCCTGGGAATTTCTTTCTGTGTCAGTATTGGAGGTGAATGATAATTATGATTAGAGTTAGATGAGTATATCAGTTTTGATAGATGCCCTATTTCAATCCCCCCCAAAAAAAAATAAAGAAAAAAAAGAAAAGAAAAGAAAAATAACTTTTCCCTGTTGAATGTATGAGGAAATGTGTAGATTTCTTCAGTGAGGTCATATCAGAAAAGGAACAAAATTCTTTACTATTTTCATGATCTACATTCAGTAAGCCCTGCCATTCCCAATGTGTTGATCAGATTAAAGGGGAAAATAATAAAAGGAGAGAGAGAGAGAGAGAGAGAGAGAGAGAGAGAGAGAGAGAGAGAGAGAGAGAGAGAGAGAGAGAGAGAAGGAAATATTGTGGAACCTTAAAGATTTAAAGCAAAGGTTCTCAACCTTTTCAAGTCAGGGGCCAGGTCACGCATGCTCCCTCAAACAGTTGAGGGGGCTGGACTGGTTGTACCCCCACCACTGTTTACGGCTGCCATAAATGAGTCCGTGGCTGATTCCAGTCACGGTGGCAGCTGTGGTGGTGGTGGCTGTAGCGATGTCTGCCGCTAGGCGGCGCTAGGTCCCGGAGGAGACTGATCAATGACAATACGAGGCAAGGAAGCAGGATCAGATCAGTGTTTATTGGGAAAATGCATACACCTTTTATAGACCAGAAGGCAAGGAGAAAACAACTGTTACCAATAAGTCAATCACAATACCTGTTTACCCAGGTTAATTGGGGAAACTCTTTGGGGGAAGTTAATTAGCAGGAGCAAACATTGACAGAGGAAGCCCTATTGTTTCGGGCTTAGAGGCTGGGCAAACATGGTCCCTGTTTGCGCCGGAGATTAGCGCCAAGCCAGGGAGATGAGTGTGTACCCAATTATACACAGGAGATAGCGATCTGTTTGCCTGGCAGAGCCACTGGTCAGGTCAGGTAATTGGGTGAATCAAACCCTATCATTTATTCACCCCCCTTAATTTAGCTGCTCGCAGAGCCCACGGGCCAGGGAGCCTTTCTCCCGAAAGTGGCCTCTGCCGGGCCGATCCATGCCCAAGAGGGCACGGGGAAACCATATCTCCCCTTACTTTTTTATATTAAGAGCCTGACTAGCGACTCTATGCAGAAGCGGCACCAGCTGTTGGTCGGGAATGACGTCACGGGGTTTCCTACTACGGCGGCATCTCGAGATCAGTGAGGGAATACATTGAGCAAAACAGCAGACTGCAATGCCTAGTATGACTACCCCCACCGTCACTTTAATTACCGTCTGAAGCCACCCCCATGGGATCCACAACCACATCCATTTCCATAGTGAGCTCCACCAAGCCCCCCATGCAGAGCCTTCCGTGATGCCAGCCACTATGGTGTGAAGATCCGTGAGCTGGTTTTGAATCTTACGAGAGTTGTCCGTAAGATTGAAGCAGCACATACCGTGAAAAGATTCGCAGCCCAAGTGGTGCAACAATAGGAGATAGTCGATAGCCGCTCGATTATCGAGAATGGCATGGCGAAGTTCCGCCTGCTCCTGATTGAGGAGCGCTATCGCTGAGGAGGTATGGTTGATGGCCTTTGCTAGACCGCAAGCCAAGCGACCAATCCTCTTTGCGTTGCCGACGGCTAAGCCTGGCACGCCGAAGACGCTGATGGCCAGGGAGAGATACTCGGCAGGTCTCATTACTCTAAAGCTGCTTTCACATGAGCTGTCTAACAGGGTGGTGCGAGTGTGCCGTATGAGAGAAGGAACATGGGATACATTGGAAACAGTGGGAACATTAGGGCTTGGGGCAATCATATCCTTAGTGGGGAGCAAGAGTGTCAATCGACTAATACAACATATAGAGTCTGTAATATTAGCAGGAATGTAGTTAAACGTATACTGGTTACAAGTGAAAAACCATCCAGATGGTAGGGTGATATGTGCATATGCGGTGCCGCGTGGCACTGGGTTACTGCAAGTCCAATTGCCACTGCCTACATTGAGGCAGCAGCGCCGGGTTCGGCCGAGTCCAGAGCAACCGTGTATTCGGCTGCAGGTAGAGTTCGGGCTGACCGCCACTCGAGGAGTGTGGAGAGTGGCTGCATCAGCCGGTAAAGTCATGGTTAGCCGCATCTCCCAACGAGCATATTCCGAGGAAGTTGTTGGGATGTACGGGCTGAAGAATCGCTTCACCAACCAGTCCCCATCCCGGGGGTGCGTGCCTGGAGAATGGCACACCGGGATAAGGCAGGTGCTGAGGATTGAAGCAGAACCGACGTCCTGCCTGAGGCAAAAATCGGACTGGTTGACAAGGTTTGCCAACCTTTCCCAAATGTTGTACTGCATGCGGGCAGAAAGGTCTCCTCCCGGCATCAAATCGCTTGCCTCCAGTGAGGCGGCCTGAACGCCTCCCCCCGAAAGCAGGGTGAGGGTCAGGATGATGGCAAGTGCCAGGGTGTTGGCATGAATCTGGGCAAAGACTGCAGCTGTGAGGTTCTCCGGTGTTGGCTCCTTCCTCTCGCGCCGGACGGTGTCCTCGGCATCACGGCAAAGGATCTTGACCATCCCCCAGGTGATCCTCGGTGCTGCTGTCGGTGGCCGTCTCCTCCGGCGGGTTCTCTTGGTCAGAGTGAGGTCCTCCATCTCCGGGATCGGGCTCTGGTCGGTCTGGTTCCACGCCATGTGGCTCCAAGTAGGGCTTGACACACCGAGCTGGAATCCAAGCGACACCTGTAGGAGACATAACTGCAGCATACCCTCTTCCCCAGGTTATGAGCGGCACCGGGCCCCTCCAAGAAGGATCTGGTGGCACTCGGTACCGGACCATAGGTCGCGGGAGAGCTTCCAAACGGCAGAAATGCTTCTCCTGCGGCGTACAATCCGAAAAAACATTAAGGTGATTGTATGTGAACAATACCTTATTCAAGCAAAACTGTGCCTGTCCCTGTGATTTGGGGAGGACTGGTGGCTCCCCCCTTTCTGTTTGTTTGTCAATGTAGGACTTTAGCGTCCGATTGACCCGCTCTACAATCGCCTGCCCTTGTGGATTGTAGGGAATTCCAAATGTATGTTTGATGTCCCAAGTGGCCATGAAGGCGGCCAACTGCCTAGAGCAGTAGGATGGGGCGTTATCTGTTTTCACGTGCCATGGCTTGCCCATCGCCGCGATGCAGGAAAGGAGGTGCTGCTCCACGTGGGAAGCAGTTTCCCCTTTCTGCGCCGTGGCCCAAACGAACTGAGAAAAAGTGTCGATGCAGACGTGCATGTACTGCCATCTGCCAAACTGCGGCACATGCGTGACATCCATCTGCCACACCTGATTAGCCTCTGTCCCCCGTGGGTTAACCCCCCACGAGGGCCCCCCCGGTGCCCCTGCACAATGCTGACAAGAGCGGACTATGCCTTGGGCTTGGGAAAGTGGCAGATTGAACTGTCTGGCGAGTGCTTTGGCATTCTGGTGAAAGAAGGCATGACTTTGGATTGGAGTAGTAAAAACTCTCAAAACTGAACGTTGCTGAATTTCCTTTGCGGCCGCGTCCGCTCTGCTATTGCCTGCGGAAATCGGACCCGGTAGGTCTTGGTGACTTCGGATGTGGGCAATATAGAGCGGCTCCGTGCGGTTTCGCAAATGAAATTGAGCAGTGAGAAACAAACTGAGCAAGTTTTTGTCTATCGCGGGAGTGATGTAAGCTCCCGGTAGACTGTGGAGTAAATTCCTAACGTACAGGCTGTCAGTTATGATATTTAAACGTTCCTGGGCGAAGGTGCGCAAAGCAAGGTTCACGGCTGCCAACTCTGCCCGCTGAGCGGACTTCTGTGGAAGAGTTAACAGCGTGCGCCAAGCTTCGCCCTCCTGCCAGGTCAAAACACCATACGTGCGACCTCCATCTGTGAAAACTGTCTTGGCCCCCTGAAGTGGGACCAGCGAGAGTAATTCGAACAAACTGACTGTTCCTGTCTGAAGTGAGACAAGTCTGGGGTCTTTGGGCAAATGGTACGCTAAACTTCCAGTGAAACCTTCCAAAGCTATCAGAAGCGAGTCACCTAGCTGCATTAATTGATGAATTTGTTCCTTGGTGAACGGGACTATGATTTTGGCCAAGTCACTTCCTGAAATGTCCCTAGCTCTCAGCCTGCCGCGGTAAATCACCGCGGAAACCAGCTCTTGGGGCGGAACGATGTTCCGTGCGGATGTGTTAGGCAAGTACACCCACTCCACAATTTTCGCTCCCTTCTCGGAGTCTACTCCTAGCGCCCCAGTGAACATGGATCCTGACCGCACGATGTACAAATTCAGGATCGGGGCATATGGCCCCTGGGCGATCCTATCCACCCACCTCTGGCTGAGAACTTGGTTCACTTTCTCGAGCGCCAAGCACGCGTCTCGAGAAATTTTTATCCGGTCTGCCGGCTGCTTACCTAAGGTTAGCAGCGAGAAGAGCGGTTTCAGAAGATCCGTATCCAATCGGAAATACGGTCTGGCCCAATTGATGTTTCCTAAAACATGCTGTAACTCTACCAGGGTGACTGAGTCCTGTAAAGCTATCTGGGGTAAAACCAGTGCTGCAAAGGAGCGGAGAAGCCGATGACCCAAGTATGAGAAGGGCTCGGTCTTCTGCACCTTTTCCGGGGCAATGAGTAAACCCTTGTCCCCCAGGCTGGCCTGGAGGTCAGAAAACACTGCGCTACCGAGTTGCGGCAACGCTACTAAGATGTCATCCATGAAGTGACAAACAATAGCTTTAGGGTGAAGGCTTCGGAACTTTGCCAGTGCGTCGTGAACATAAATTTGGCACAGGGTGGGCGAATTGAGCATGCCCTGTGGCAAATATTTCCATGCGTAACGCTGCGTGGGCTCACTGTGGTTCACAACTGGCACTGTAAAGGCGAACCTTTCCCGGTCCCGGGGGTCTAAGGGGATTGTATAAAAGCAATCCTTGAGATCTACGACTAGAATCTCCCACCCCTCGGGAATCATGTTAGGATTTGGGATGCCGCATTGAAGCGGACCCATTGGCTGAATGCATTTATTGATCTCTCTGAGATCGTGGAGGAGTCGCCACTTCCCCGACTTTTTCTTAATAACAAAAATTGGCGAATTCCAAGGACTCGTGGATTGTTCTATATGTCCTGCGTCTAGCTGTTCCTTAACTAGCTGCTTGAGGGCAACTAACTTCTCTCCCACTACCGGCCATTGTTCTACCCAGACCGGAGTATCGGTGAGCCATTTGAGTGGCAACGCCATTACCCGAAGGTAAGGGTGGCACCGTACTGCTGTAGAATGTCTCGCCCCCAAAGATTGACGTGCACGTCAAGAATGTGCAGCCGAATCACCACCGTGCCGTCAGCCCTTAGGATTGTGACTTCTACCCACTCTCGGCTTCTGAACGCTTCCTGAACTCCACCTACCCCCCACACATCGGAGACCGGCTCAATGGCCCATTCCCTTGGCCACTGGCTTCTGCTTATCACGGTCACATCCGCTCCGGTATCGAGTAACCCTGAGAACACTCTTTTGTTCAAAAATACCTCGATAACGGGGCGCTGCTTCCACTCAATGTTGGTCTCCACTGTCGCTAAGACCTGGTATCCTTGCACTGCCTCACTCGTGCTTAAGCGGTCTGCTGAACCGGACTCTGAGCTGTCACTGAGCCATCTCTGGCTGCCTGCTGGCGAGTGACAAGGAACCATGATCAGTTGCGCTAGGGTGTCTCCCTTGTGGATTGTTTGGGGCAGGTGTGTCCAAAGCTGGACCTGGAGAACGCCTGAAAAATTCGAGTCAATGACTCCTGGAATTATAAAAATTCCTCGTGCTCCAGCTACACCACGGGGCAAAACTAAACCTATAAAGCCTTTGGGTAGGGGTCCCATGTACTGAGAGTCGACTAGATAGACTGTGCCCGGCAGATCGCATGTAACGTCCGCCTGGCAAGCCAATTCTAGTCCTGTGCTACCTTTGGGGCTGGCCTGTGCCCTCGCGGTGCCTGGAATGTGCCTGGAACCTAGTCTAGTTCTGGGGAATTCTGGATCTGGGTGAAGGAAGCCTCTGTTTGGACTGGGGCCAGAGACATGCCCGGATTCCGGTTTCCCGAACTCGGACAATACCTGGCCCAATGATAGCCTTTCTTGCACTTCGGGCAGGGGGTGTTCGGAGCCTTGGGACGGCCGGACTTTTGTCCACCTCCCTTGGATCGGCACTCCCTAGCGAAGTGTCCGACCTTGCCACAAGCGTGGCATGCTCCCTTGATCTTACCGCTACCCTGATGTCTTTTCCCCCCCTGCACCGCTGCCGCTAGCAGACCCATTTTGTAAGAGTCTGTGCCAACGTCGGAACATGCTCGGATCATGTCCGTTAAGGTCAAGTCAGGGCGATTGCCCAGGGACTGCAAGATTTTACGGCAGTCCAAGTTGGCGTTGTCCTTTGCTAGCTTAATCATGAGCTCTTGTTGGGCTTGCTCATTATCAATCTGCCTGCTAATTGCTTCCTCCAGGCGATTGATGAAGTCCATGTAGGGCTCCTGGGCTCCCTGCTTAATAGCGGTGTAATTTTTGGCCGTTTTGCCAGACGCTGGAACTTTGAAGTATGCCCTATAGGCAGCTTCGGCCGACATCTCTAGGTTGGCGAGAGGCAAGTTGATTTGAGCGTTGATGGGCTCAAAGGCACCTGAACCATATAACTGGTCAGGAATTACCGCGCCTCCCATCCTCGCAGCCCTGGCCTGAGCCTCGAGCCGAAACTCGCTGTCCCAGATCATGTACTGGCTAGGGGTTAGCATCATCCTCATGACGGCTTTCCAGTCATGGGGAATCCACATGGTGGTCTCGCACACTTGCTGAAGCGTGCCCCTCGTAAAACGACTTTGGAGCCCTGTCTCTGAAATTGCTTTCCGTAAAGCCATGAGAAGCTTGTACGGGACTGGGGAGTGTACTATCTGTTGTGCGCCCGTGATCGCGTCCATCTCCATGCGGATTGGACAAATCTGTCTAAGTTCAGCTAGCTGTTCTGCTGACAGTTCCCCCTTCTTTAGCTCTATCTCAGCTGTGCGCTGAAGGGCACTCTTCACGACTAGGGAACCTGGAGCTGTCAGAGAAGCGCCAGCGCTTCTCATTCCTTGCGTTCCTTCGGTGACGTCTGCAGCTGTCACCGCGGGAAGGCTCCCTACGCTACTCTGCCGATAGCTGATTGACGGATAGAGTGCCGTGGGCGCAGTCGGTTCGACTGACTTGTCTGATGACTCAACTAACGGGGGTTCTTTGGCCTCTACCCGGACTGGTTCGATCTGCTCTAAGAGTCTCCTACACTTTCTCCATGTACGAACTATCCCTCCTGGGGCTTTCGGGGGTTGCTGAATGCAGTCTCCTATCTGATCCCAGAGCTTCAGGATTAACGTACCTACTTCTGGGTAAAGTAGGCAGTGTTCCCCGAGATACGCCAAAAGTCTCGCTAATTCCCTGCTGCGAAATCGTAATTGAAATACCCTGGCCAGGATTCTGAACTCCTCCTCACGAGTTCTTTGGCTAGCGGACGGACTTGGTCTATGAGAACAAGTCCCCATATTACCTGCAGATGGTCCTCTGAAGTTTCCTCCTCGGGACGAGTGCGACGCGTCTTTTCAGGCAATAGGTTCGGGCGTCTAGTGTCTGGGGTAGACCTCAGAGCGTGGACCTTCTGCCACGGGCCCTTCGAACGGCCTCTGCGATGTCAGGGGCTCACAGCCTGCCCTGAGCAGAACGCGTTTCCCTCTATGGCAACCTCCTCGAAAGCGGGAGCAAGCTGTAGGATGACTCTCTGGAATGCCTCGCCGCAGGCCACTTCTCCGATCGGCTGGCTGCCGGCCGGAGCGCCGCGCTGTCCTCCGGGATGACGGGTCGCGGTTCTAGCGCAGAACCGGACCGCGTGGATCGCTTACTCACGAGTAGACCTCTCCGGGGTCTCTTACTCACGAGTAGAATCACGTCGGGGTCACCAGATGTAGCGATGTCTGCCGCTAGGCGGCGCTAGGTCCCGGAGGAGACTGATCAATGACAATACGAGGCAAGGAAGCAGGATCAGATCAGTGTTTATTGGGAAAATGCATACACCTTTTATAGACCAGAAGGCAAGGAGAAAACAACTGTCACCAATAAGTCAATCACAATACCTGTTTATCCAGGTTAATTGGGGAAACTCTTTGGGGGAAGTTAATTAGCAGGAGCAAACATTGACAGAGGAAGCCCTATTGTTTCGGGCTTAGAGGCTGGGCAAACATGGTCCCTGTTTGCGCCGGAGATTAGCGCCAAGCCAGGGAGATGAGTGTGTACCCAATTATACACAGGAGATAGCGATCTGTTTGCCTGGCAGAGCCGCTGGTCAGGTCAGGTAATTGGGTGAATCAAACCCTATCATTTATTCACCCCCCTTAATTTAGCTGTTCGCAGAGCCCACGGGCCAGGGAGCCTTTCTCCCGAAAGTGGCCTCTGCCGGGCCGATCCATGCCCAAGAGGGCACGGGGAAACCATAGGTGGCGGCTGGAGCGAGGGTGGGGGCCGATTATTTGGTGTGTGGGCTAGATCCGGCCTGTGGGTCATAGGTTGAGAACCTCTGATTTAAAGTTTTGTCTCACTGTGGGCTTTTGTGTCTCAAAATCCATGAAGGCTTACACTGAAGCAAATCTGTTCTGTTTAAAATGCTACAACATTTTGTCCTTTGCTTCCTCCTCTCTTTTGTTTGCACTTCCTCTTTAATTTTGCCAATGTGCTGAAACAGATTTACATGACTACCTGCTTGAAATTATTCCTAATACAAAGGCACATTGTGTTATAAGTGTCTGCCATGTAGCTGTTAAAGAAAAGAGAGAGAGAAAGAGAGACAATGAGAGCAGTGGTGCCCTTGATTCAGTTCACAAACATGGCTGTGACCACATGGACTCAAACTAGATTTGTAAGAGCAAAAGACTCAAAGCCCTCTGGCTGGAAAAGGTAGTAGTGAGCAAATCAGTCTATTCTGGTTTCATGGAATTTTTAGGTAAAGGTCATCCTTGCTCAAAAGCCAGTTGTATCTGACTCTAGGGTCGGTGCCCATCTCTATAGCCAATGAGCCAATGCTGTCTGAGTCTACAGATGTTTCAATGTACAAGCATGCCTAGAGTGCATGGAACGCTGTTTATCTTCCTACCGGAGTGGTCCCTATTTCTCTACTTGCAGTTTCTTGCTTTTGAACTGCTAGGTTGGCAGGAACTGGGACAGAGGCGGGAGCTCACTCCATTGTGCAGTACTTGGGTCTTGACCTGCCGACCTTCCAGTCATCAAGTACAGCATCATAACCACTAAGCAACTGCAGTTCCTCATGTAATTTTAAAACGTCTTTATTTTGTTACATTGCATTTGTGCAGAAATGTGTGGACTTGGAATGTTCTATTTTAAAATAGAACATGACAGTCTTCTCTACCCTTTCCTGTGAAATGGGAAGAATTCTTAAGGATGGTAGACCTAGGGAGGTATTAAGTCTCTCAAGATAAATAAAGGCACCCACATCCTAAGAGCAACATCATTTCATTTCCCTTGTAATATCTGAGGACTGATCCAAAAAAGATGCATGCATGCACATGCGTACACACATGCACTCACACAGACGAAATAACAGCACTCCAGAAGTTTTCTTACATCAATTCCCAGAATCTTCCTGACAGAATAAGCAATGGTTGTGCTACTGGTGTGTTTCAGGAGCTGTGGAGCAAAGAAGAAACCTTCCAAAGCAATAGGCAGGAGAAAAGAATTCTCTGTTTGAATGTTCTGCCTACAGATGTGCAGATTTGTGATTCTGGGCGACAACTTCCTGAGGAATTCTGGGCACTTAATCGCAAACCACAAATCTACATGCCTGTAGTTCTATCTTTTGCAGGTGGCTCACTAAGGTTGCCTTCCTTGAGAACCTCCAAAATGATGAAGTTGGAACTTTCTAGACAGCCAGTTTATTTTTTAAACTGTTCAGCTGCAATGTTTAAGCCCTTTGATTTCCTGCAGCAAGAGCCCTTCTGAATGTCACCTGTGTCTGGAGCACCACCAGCAACAACAAGATTTGGCCCTCCGTTCTAATCTTTCACAAAGCTTACAGGAGGATGTGGCTTACAGGAGCTGTTCGGGAAGTGATCAAGAGCAAGAAAAGCTCATTTAGAAGATGGAAGGCTTGTCCGAATGAGGAGAGCAGGCAGAAACATAAATTCTGGCAGAACAAATGCAAGGCAACAATCAGGAAAGCAAAGCAAGACTTTGAGGAGCGTATAGCTAAAAATACTCAGAGAAATAACAAAGACTTCTTTAAGTACATTAGAAGTAAGAACCCAACTAGGAAGGCCATTGTACCATTAGATGACAATGGAAGGCAAGGGGTTATTAAAGAGGAAACAGAGATTGCAGAGAGACTCAATGAATTCTTTGCTTCAGTATTCACTGAAGAAGACAGAGGCCACATGCCCAAAACAGAGCCTATCTTCGTAGGGAGTGAAACTGAAGAATTAAGCCAGATAGAAATAACCAGGGAGGAGGTCCTTGCATGTCTTGTTAAACTAAACACTAACAAATCACCAGGACCAGATGGCATCCATCCACGAGTTCTCAGGGAACTTAAAGATGAAATTGCTGATCTCCTAGCCAAAATATATAATCTTTCCCTCAAATCAGGCTTTGTGCCTGATGACTGGAAGGTAGCGAATGTAACACCAATTTTCAAAAAAGGATCCAGGGGTGATCCAGGAAATTACCGACCTGTCAGTTTGACATGTGTCCCAGGTAAAGTGATGGAAACCATCCTAAAAGATAAAATTAATAGGCACATAGAAGAGAAGGCGCTGCTAAAGGAGAGCCAACATGGCTTTTGCAAGGGCAAATCATGCCTCACTAATCTGTTGGAATTTTTTGAGAGTGTCAACAAGCATGTGGATAAGGGGGATCCAGTTGACATTGTTTATCTGGACTTTCAGAAGGCTTTTGACAAGGTCCCACACCAAAGGCTCTTGAATAAACTTACCAGTCATGGAATAAAGGGACAGGTCTTGTCCTGGATCAGCAACTGGCTAAGGGACAGGAAACAGAGGGTAGCACTAAATGGACACTTCTCCAAGTGGAGGGAAGTAAAGAGTGGGGTCCCCCAAGGTTCAGTACTGGGACCCCTGCTTTTCAACCTCTTCATAAATGATCTAGAGGTAGGAGTAAAAAGCAAGGTAGCCAAATTTGCTGACGACACTAAATTATACAGGGTAGTGAAAACTGTGAGAGATTGTGAGGAGCTCCAGAGGGATCTCTCGACACTGGGGGAGTGGGCAAAACAGTGGCAAATGAGTTTCAACATTAGTAAGTGCAGAGTGATGCATGTTGGGGCAAAGAACCCCAATTACATTTATAAACTGATGGGGTCTGAACTCTCTGAGACAAACCAGGAAAGGGACCTTGGTGTCCTGGTGGACAACTCAATGAAGGTGTCTACCCAGTGTGCCTCAGCAGTGAAAAAAGCAAACTCAATGCTAGGGATCATTAGGAAGGGTATAGAAAATAAGTCAGCAAGTGTCATTTTGCCTCTTTATAAATCTATGGTGAGGCCCCATCTGGAATACTGTGTACAGTTCTGGTCGCCATACCTCCAGAAGGATATTATGGAGCTGGAAAAAGTGCAGAGGAGGGCAACCAGAATGATTAGGGGACTGGAACACCTTCCTTACCATCTGAGGCTGCAACGGTTGGGCCTCTTCACTCTTGAACGACGACGTCTAAGAGGTGACCTGATTGAAGTTTATAAAATCATGCACGGTGTGGACAAAGTAGATAAGGAAAAACTGTTTTCCCTATCGCATAATACTAGAACTAGGGGACACTCCATGAAACTTTTGGGTACTAGTTCTCAAACAAATAAGAGAAAGTACTTTTTCACCCAGAGGATTACTGGTCTATGGAACTCCCTGCCAGAAGAAGTGGTGACAGCTGTCAGTCTTGACAGCTTTAAGAAAGGATTAGACAAGTTCATGGAGGAGAAGAGTATCAATGGCTATAATTATGGCTACCTAAGGACAACCTCCGGGTTGGAGAGATAGGCAGGATATCTCTCAATGCCATTTCCAGGGAATCCTAAGCAGGTGAAGGCATCTCCTTGGGAATACCCTGAAGGAAATGGTGAGCCACTGTGTGAGACAGAATGCTGGACTGGATGGGCTGTGGCCTGTTCCAGCAAGGCTGTTCTTATGTTCTTATGTTCTTAAAGGCTTTCCCATTTGAAATTGCTACCCACTAAAAATATAAAAGGAAGAAAAGAAAGAATCAGATCAACCAGCCACAATTACAGCAAGCGCATGAGACAAAAACCTATTGTCATTTATCTCTCTGGGGACACCCTGCCTTTTGTTCACAGCCTTATTATTGGCTCTGTACATGTTCTAAAATTACAATAATTAAAATGGTGATTATAAGTGTCAAGGATTGCATTTTCCCCTCTAATAACCAGGAACAATCTGTTCATTACAGAAGCATCAAAAAAGGAAAAAAGGAAAGAAAAAGAAAAGAAAAGTTTTAAAAGGGGAAAAATGAACAGGGGGTACAGAACAGATAGCCAGTACAGCCTCTTTTGCAGCTGGCAAGAAGCCAATCACCTTTTCATGTTAGGGCTTAAGTAAATCCTGTTGCCCTTGCCTTTTGCTTTGAAATGAAACAAACAGAGAAAATATATTTTGAGAAGTTAATGGAGCAGAGAATTATAGTGGAATCCAAGCTCAACAGATATAACAATAGCAATTACACATACAGGTATATGCCACCTCATAGTGCTTAGTGTACTCTCTGGGCAGTTGACAAGGTAATTAGCATTTTGCCCCCAACATGCTGGGTACTCATTTTACTGACCTCAGAAGGATGGAAGGCTTAGTCAACTTTGATCCCTGTCAGGATTGAACTCACAGCATCAGCCACTGTGGTAAACAGTTTAACCATTGTGTCACCAGGTCTCACATATGCTGGCCATTGTAGATTTGGAATGTGATGTGTGCAGATTCGTGTTTTTGGACAGCCTCACCTAACATTCCCAAGGCAGCACCTTCTAGGGTTGGACAGCAACTCCCAGGATTCTGCCTGGGAATTCTTAGAGAATTTTGGGAGTCCAATTCTAGGAGCTGCTATCTGTGGAATTCTGGGAGCTGTGGTCTAGACACACAAATCTGCACAGGTCTATTTGGAACAAGCAGAAAATTCTTGTGCTAGTCTTCTGGGACAGAGGTCTGTTTGAGATGACAAACCTGTGAAAGCAGAACAGAACTCAGGATCCATTCTACTCAGAATACCTTTTGGACAGGACAAACCTTCGGTGAATTCTAGCATTCTAAGTTCCACCAGATGCTCACAAGAAAGCCTATTTTTGTTGTTTGTTTGAAGCACACTTCCTTGAAATGGGAATGATGCATCCAGAAGGATCTCTCAGAATACTAGTGATTCATATCTAATATGACAGGATGGGGAGTGGGAAATTTCTGGGAAGTGATTGGCCATAATGGGCTACTGTTGCTGTTCAAAACGGTTGGGCACCACCAAGATTCCTGCTACGATGACAGTTGCTACTGGAAAAGCAATGGCTGCATGTCGTGCAGGAGAGCTTCCAAGATAAAAAGGAAAGGAAAGGAAAAAGTTGCTGCTTATTTTTTCAAAGCATGACAGGAGTATAGTTTGATAATGGCAGCAACCCTAGCTAACAGGAGCAAAACAGTGAGAGACCAAATGGGACCCTCTTTCCATTCCCAATCTAGACCTAAAGTTGATAACTGTTCTGTATCCATCTCCCATGGCAGTGGATTTCCAAAACACTTATAAAGCACTGCTTTCTCCATTTCGTCCTAAATCTTTCTTTTGTACAAGTTTTTGTACAGTGATGCAAACTTTAGCATTGTGCAAAAAAGTTTGAGTAACTCATTTCTGCTCCTCTTCCTCCTCCTTTAATGTGCATCCACAGCTACCTCACTGCCAGTGACTTTCAAAACTCAACAGACATTTGCAAAAAATTTATAAGGGTTGTGTGGGGAGATCAAAATGGAGAGGGCAATATCTTGTTTCTGATTCGAGAATTGCAGCATGAGCCCAGGTTTCTTCACTAAGAAATAGGTCTCCCTGAATCCAGTGAAATGTACTCACAATCAGGTATGTATCAGATTGCAACCTTAGAGTTGCTCCGCAGACTCTGGGTAAAGGTAAAGGTAAAGGTTTCCCTTGCTCGAAAGCCAGTCGTATCTGACTCTAGGGTTCAGTGCTCATCTCTGTTTCAAAGCCGAAGAGCCAGTGCTGTCTGCTTCTGCAGACGTTTCTGTAGTCATGTGGCAGGCATGACTAGACACCGGAATGCACAAAATGCTGTTACCTTCCCAATGAAGTGGTCCCTATTGATCTACTAGCAATTTCTTGCTTTCAAACTGCTAGGTTGGCAGGAGCTGGGACAAAGACGTGAACTCATTCTGTCCTGCAGGACTTGGGAATCGAACTGCTGACCTTCTACCTCCCAGTCAGCATCTTAGCCACTTGAGCCACTGCACTTCTGGGTAACTTACTGTTATTATCTCTTTTCAGAGTATGTGGGAACAGAGCTTAATCCCCACTTTACCCTGGCAGGCAAGAGAAGGAGGAGAGGAGTACTGTGTTTTGTTTTGCCATTGATGAAGAAGTCACCCACCATCCTCTCTCTTTTTCACTTCCTTTTTAATGACCATGAAAGAAAGAAAAATCAGGAAGGAAAAGGCCTAGAGAGATCGGCTGGGAACAGAGAAAGGAAACACAAAAAGATGAGGAGAGAAGGCAGGCAGGAGGGACCGAAGTCTGGTAAAAGGAATCTAAGAAATGTTGATAAATTCTATTTAGCAGCTCACATACTATGTGTGGCAGCAACAATGGCCTTTTTCTTCAGGCAGATTATCCCTTCCTCTCATAAAAAAAGGAAAAGAGGAGGAAGGTTGGTGGGGAAAAGGAGAGGAAATAGAGCGCCAAAGAAAAGGGAAGGCGGCCTGCGAGGCAGCAATCAATGCTGCCCTTTATGCTTTCTGACATTTGAGGGACTTGTTATCGACAATTGCTGCCTGCTTTATCTAAATGTATCTCCCCAGCTGCCAGCCCTAGTTCTGAGAGGCAGTTGAAATGCGCTGATGGCCGTTGCTGATGCCGCTGACCACCCAAATCACCCACGTGTTTGGATGGCAGGTGTTTGATGACTCCTGTCATTCCTTTGCTGCCATTTCTGCCATGGTCCCTGGAGAGAAAGAGGGAAATTTTGCTTGCTTCCTACCCCTCTTTGGGACCTGGCCCTTCTCTCCCTCCCAAAAAAGGCAAAGAGAGAAGGAATGTGTCAGAGTTTTCCTCTTTGCAGTTTTGTTTGTCTTTACCTCAGCTTTATCCTCTGTTCCTCAGGCAGAGCTGAGTTGCACGGTTCTCTTTCTCTCTCCCTCTCCTTCTTCATGTGATTTTCTGCTAAAGAGTGATAAGGCTAATCTACATCTTGGCTGCTAGTTTGTATTATATTACAGAAAATGTCTCCCTTTTGCTACTCCACCATGTGTACTCTCATGTCTATAAAATATATATTTGGATAAATCTGCTTGAAATGCATGGCTATGCATTTAGAAGCCTGTTGGTTTATAGACTATATAGGTTTTTTTCTGTGTGCATGCGTATGCACGAGGAAAGGGCACATCTATTACTTTCTGTCACTTTTGAATTTTGTGTGCATTGGCAAATACTGATGAAATGTACCAATGTGTTTTGTTTTCTCCTACGTTTGAATTTTGTTGGTTTTGGTAAATCCTGATAAAACCTGATAAACTAAATGAAATTCTGATCAATCCAGAATATGCACAGATGTAGCAAACTTGCATGCATACAACATAGAGTATGAACCTTTTGCATGCATACAACACAGGTAGTTGAAACTTTTGCCCAGTGGAACCAACAGGGAAAGACTTCAGGAGAGGAATCAAGAAAGGCCTCAAGTAAGGCCATTACAGAGCTTCAAATGATACTTTTTAAAAATAAACTTATTGTGTTACTCATTACTTCTGAGCCATGCAGGAGGCAGCAAGAGAAAACATACCAAAAGAAAAGAAGCATAAGAAAGCAAAGTGGTTGTCTGATGAGGCCCTTAAAATAGCAGAGGAAAGAAGGAATGCAAAAGTCCAAGGAGAAAGAAAAAAAATACGATCACCTGAATACAGAATTTCAAAGAAAAGCAAGGAGAGATAAGGAAAACTACCTGAATGAACAGTGCAAAGAAATGGAGGAAAACAACAAAAGAGGCAGGACTAGAGATCTTTCCAAAAATTGGGGAAATCAAGGGAACATTTAAAGCAAAAATGACCATGATAAGGGACAAAGATGGAAAGGAATTAGCTGAAGCAGAAGAGATCAAAAAAAGATGGCAAGAGTACACAGAGGAACTCTACAAAAAGGACCTCAACACTCCTGATAATAACAATAATGAGAAATTTGAACTTGAACCAGACATTCTGGAGAGTGAAGTCAGAAAGGTCCTAAAAAGCACATCAAACAATAAAGCTAGTGGAAATGATGGTATCCCAGTTGAATTTTTCAAAACCCTAAAAGATGATGGAATCAAACTACTGCATTCAATATGCCAGCAAATTTGGAAAACAAAACAGTGGCCACAGGATTCGAAAAGATCAGTGTACGTTTTTAGTGTCTTGCACGGGAGACAAAGAAGGAGTCGCAGGAAGGACTAACACAGGTTTATTGATTGATGATCTGTAAGAACATGTGGTAATGGCGGAGGTACATCTCATTATATACAGTAACACAATACATTTGAATCTGGCTGCACGGTAGCTTATTGGCTGCTACCGGCGTGACCTCGCCCCGGTCACGCCTCTCTCCTGAGGTTCTTCTGTGGTTCTTTGACATGCGGGAATCTCCCGCGGCTGTTCGTGATTTGGGGAATGTGAACCATGTGAGACTGAACGCTCGCAGCTGCCCTCTATGGGCGGCTTGCTCGCGTTCCTTAGCAGCTGAGATACATTGTGATGTAGGCTTGTTACATTCATACATTTAAAGAGACATTGTACATGCATACATAACATCCCTCCCCCCTAGGATGGGACGAAGTCCCTCAACCATTGTGGCTTGCCGCAAGTGCGCCGGGGGCGTGCGGCCGCCTGACCTAATACAGGGGAGCCTGTGACTCCTGGATCTGTGGAGTCTCGTCCTGCAACGGAAAATGGAGACTCGTTAGTGGTTCCGTGGGGCGCTTGCGATGCCCTTGTCTTGGGGGACGGAAAAGGAATGAACAGCTGGGAAGTGAACCCCTGTTTATTTCCTGAGGACCCTGGGGACCCTCCTAGCACAAACCTCGGGACCGACGAGGATGCCCTCGCGGTCCCGCCACCTCCTGTTGTCTGTTCAGGAGTTCAGGAACTAGTGGCGGGGGCGGGTGAGCTCCCGCCAGCTGCTTTCTTTTTAGGGGCCGGGGCTATGGAGTACTCTAGGATACAGGAACCGGGGGGGGCTGGAGGTACCAGGGGCTGAACTGAAACCCCTCTTCTCGCTAGGACGGGTGGGGGACCACTCCGCTAACTCCCCCTGGTACGGAAAATCAAAATCATCACTAAACTGATCCCTCTCTTTCAAAGTATCCTCCTCTGTGGATGAGAACCCAGGATATGGGTTCCTCCGTGTCTCCCCCTTGGGTAATGCGGGTGGGGGAGGACCCTAACGCTGACGCCCCTTCCCCTGTGACTCGCCTTCTGAGTTGGTCGGCGTGCCTTCTCCAAAGTAGCCCTGAGTTGGTTTCGACCCTGTAGGATACCGGCCCCATTTGCTCCACAATTGTGCCCGGAACCCACGCTGGTCCCGAGGTCGCGTAGTTTCTGCAGTGGACCGGGTCCCCTATCGCAAAACTTTTGGAGCTCCCTCCCCCCATGCTTATGTTCCTCCCTTCATCCTCCACCCTGGACGGATCCATCCGGTCAAAAAGGGTTGCCGGGCGCCTCCTCATGAGGAGTTTGGCTGGGGAAAAACCTGAGGCTAAGGGGGTTGTCCTGTAGCAGATGAGGAACTGGCACAATTGCAGGTTCAACTCACCGGGACCCATGCGCCGCAGTGCGTCTTTCGTAGTGCGCACTTGGCGCTCTACCTGACCGTTTGTGGCGGGGTGAAACGGGGCAGCGGTTATGTGTCTGACGGCGTTCCTCTCCATAAATGTCTTGAACTCTGCCGACGTGAAGGTACTAGCGTTATCGCTTACAAGAACGTCGGGCAGGCCGAAACAGGCGAACAGCTTGCGCAACTGTTTAATGGTTGC
>JAWDJE010000001.1:84941145-85106145 GCA_035047345.1 Bradypodion ventrale | reverse complement strand
CCAAAAGAAAAGTCTAGTGAACCACTTCTGAGTAATCTATATCTTGGAAACCCTGGAAAAGCATCACAGTAAGCTGGAATCAATTTGATGATACATAAATATTATTGCAGATATAGATGTTCTAACAATAGATTTCAATAGAACCATATGTTGCCACAGTTAATGTTACAGCTCCCCATAATTACACTAGTACTATCAGCTTTACATAAGGGGCTGCATATGTGCCAATTCCTTTATTTTGAACTACATTGTCAGATCTGCCTTGTGATTCAGACATGGATAATGACTAAGATTCTACAATTTAGCAACATTCCCACCAGGTCGGTAGCCACTAGATGGGGGGTCAGGAGGGGCAAAAAAATTTCAGGAGGGGCGACAATGTCACACTCACATATATAACATTGACATCATGGGGTGGGGTGGGGGTGGGCAGGCTGTTAGCTCAGGAGGGTTCCCCCCCCCCAACCCCCCTGGCTATAGCCCTGATTCCCACACTTTGTATTATTTTCTAACCCACTAGCCCTTATTTAGTATAAGATTAAATATGGTCGCACAAGGAATGGCTAATTCTTGCAGAGGATTTTAACTTTCCAGATTAATACTCAGCGGTAAAACAATGGATAAATGGATGGATGGTATTGTTGACACAATGGGCACAGAGCTGGGTGGGTTGAGGAGGATGGTGGAGGACAGAGGTGCCTGTAGGGCGGTGGTCCATGGGGTCGCAAAGGGTCAGAATCGGCTGTGCGACTGAACAACAACATAAAAAAAAGGCATATGCATAAACAGTGCATGAAAGCTGAAGTAATTCCCTAGCTCTTCATTTCTACGCCCACATACCTGAGATTAAGTCCTGCAGAATTTAGTGGGATTGGCTTTCGAGGGAAACCGTGTAGCATTGAACCGCAAGTGCAAGTAATAATGCTTTTCAGGCAGAAAAGCTTCCTTTGGATATTTGCTAGTAATGTATACCCTTCCTGCTCCAAACAAAGCAAAACAAAAACAGAACAATTTTCAAACTGAATGTATATTCCAGCCTATACTGTTTCCAAATATTTTAAATTTAAAACTATGTTCTGAAAAAAGTATTTGTACTTTATGTAAGGATTCCCTTGTCTCTTTCAAATATTATGGATAAAAAACATACTCCTGTCAACCAACAGGTGGCAAGATACTGCTGTAATTCTGAGTCCACACAATATGTTACCTCCTAAGACTTATGGTGTGGGTAGGAGAAAAGCATGTGCACGTTGTGTGTGTGTGTGTGTGTGTGTGTGTGTGTGTGTGTGTGTGTGTGTGTGTGTGTGTGTGTGTGTGTGTGTGTAGATGGATCTATTTTTAAAGAAATGTTTAGATCCTGACTTTAATTTCTAACAATAAAGATAAAATTATATGTCAAAAATGTGAAACATAATTTGCTGTTTAATAGGAAAGCACAAAAATAGCACCAGAGAACACCAAAATAGCACCAGAATTCCATCTATCTACCTAAACCATGGATGGAAAGCTTGTGGTCCAAAGATGATAGCTGGTCCTTTGTTTAATTTCTTTTTGCCCCGGCAAGTTCTCCTCAAATGGGAGGTTTCCCAGTATTCTGACTGAGAAGGGTTCTGATGGGTTGATCAGGCTGTCTTGTGAAGACCTGAAACTCCTCTGAAGAGTCAGGTCAATGTGTGCTTTCATACAGCATCTCTCATCTGATTTAATTGCTTTGTGTGGCCACCAATTGATTCTCCAATCCCTTGGACTAATGGCTGGTGACAGAAGATTCTCCATTCCTAATCTAAATGGCTGAGTTCTGCCTGTTCAGAACCTTGGCTCATGTTTCCTAGCTAACCCAGTCTTTCTGTCTCAGTAGCTATGCATTCATCATAAATATCCTACCAAAACTGGGTATTGTATATTTAAGTTGCATGCTATATTCCTGATAAATTTATTCCAACCACTTTTGCTCTTTATTAGCTGTTTTTATCGACTTTTCTGAAACATCTATGTAAATACAGGTGTCAGTCTATTCATTCTTACAAATGGATTTGTTGCCTCTTGAAACTGTGAAGCAGTGAAACAGTTTCTGTGACCTGCCTCTTACATTGCTTTTAGCTTTCTGACAGACTTTCAGACAGACTTACACATATCCAAAATTCATGCAGATCACACAAAATAGGAAACCCCTATGTCCAGGAGAAGATCTGTGGTAGCAGAGAACATAGCTACATCGTATAGAAGGTCCTAGTTTCAGTTCTTGGCACTTGCCACTTTAAAAAGGATCAGGTAGACGAAGATTGGAAGAAAAAGAAAAACCCCACTGATGACCCTAGATAATTGCTTTCAGTCAGTGCTAGTGAATGTGCAAATAATATCTGAGCAAAAATGTTTTTAAATTTAATCAATTGGTTGTAGTGGATCTCTTCATAAATTCAAGTTTTATGAGGCTCATAAATGCACTGGTTCTTACAAGGTTTATGATGAGAGAACTTTAGTTCCTGAGTGCTTCACATGTTCTGTAGTGACTGCCTTTTATGATGCTCCATCTTTGAATCAACAAGCTGCTAGACATAATTGACTGTGTGGAAGGTATAGCTAAATTGCTCTGCCATATGACCGATAGCAAGGACCAAAGAAGGAGAGGGACAGGGAGTGAAAGCTAGGCTTATCATAAAACAAGCTAAATTCTTACCATCAATGTCATGTCTTAAATTTTGCCCAGGTAACTAACCAGTCACTTTTGGTTCTAGGAGAAGCCTCATAAAACTTGAATTTATGAAGCGATCCACTACAACCAATTGATTAAATTTTTAAACATATTTTGCTCAGATATTATTTGCACATTCACTAGCACTTTCACTCACATTTAAGTGCACCAGATTTGCTTTACAGTCTCAAGCAGCTTGAATGAATAAATGAAAGGAGAGAGGGAGATATGCAGTTTAGGAGAAAGCAACACCATGTTCACAAGTGCACCTAAAAACAAAGAGTTGGGTGCCACTTTTAAGACTAGAAGATTTATAGTAGCCTGAGTTATTGTAGATATATACAGCTCACATCATCAGAGGCAGGGAATGACATTTCTGGGGGCCCAGGGATATACACACAGTGCATATGGTTAGGGATTGGACATAGACTGTCTGTATCCCATTGCCAAGCAGTGAGCGCCTTCCTCCATCTTCTAATTTGATTTTGCTCTTACGTACCCTCCAGAATGTTTGTTCTTTCCATAAAGCTCTTCTTGGATCTGAGCCAGTGGACTTGAGGCACATATCCATTCAGAGGATGTTGAGGGGCATTCTCTTGCTTAGTTCCCTCAGCATCCACTACTACTTCTCTCTTTAGGTGGAGTGATACCAACAAGTGGATATATTTTATTAGCTGGTGTAGGTTTGAGGCATCCTGTCACTATGAGTATTGTTTCATTAACAGCAATGTCAACTTGCTTCGAGTATGCAGATGCACTCCATACTGGAGCAGCATACTCTGCCACAGTGACACTCAGGGCCAAAGCTGATGTACACAACATGGATGATGGGGCTCCCAATTAATAGTTTGTCAACGTCCTGGTGATATTGTTCCTAGTATTAACTTTAGCCTTGGTAGTGCTGCTTAAAAGAGAGTGTCCTGTCAAGTGTCACGCTGAGGTATTTTGGTGCTGAACAATGCCTTGCCATGTAACATCCAACTCAACCTTTGCCTCTTTGTTTCCAAGGTGGAAAATACACACTTGAGTCTTACTCAGGATAGGCTTCAAATCGTTGATGGTGTGATACTGCCCTAATTCTTCGAGTGCTCCAGTAAGTTTTCCAGTTATCTCATCAAAACTTGATGATACTGTACAGAGAAAAAGCCACTTCAAAGATTGCGGATTCTTTTTACATTTTTGAACCACAATCGGGCGTACCCCAGGCAATGGCAACCTAGTTCTGCTGGCTAATCTTTCTCATTCCAGATCAAACCAACGGAACTGAGGAATAACTATTCTATCATGACTATGCATTTATCTTTTGTAATTTAGCCTGTAGTTAGTTTCTTACAAAATGTTACATTTGGCATAAGGGTTGCATTTATGAGATGCTATCTTCTATTCAAGAATGAAACTTTACCTCAAATTAAGACTGTTTATTCAGTTGGATTATTTATATAAGCACCACACTAATCCTTCTGCAACAGATTGGACTAATTCATCAGTGTCTTAAATCTTGTTTAGACATTTGTACTTGAATGAGAAACATAAAGATCTGTATCATTTTTTCTTGGCAGAAGTTCTTATTTCCATATAATTTTATTTCCACAGAGGTTACATGGAAATCAGTTGCAGGAAAATAAGACTTTTCAATTGTTTGCCATAAATTCATACAGTATTAATATCGGTTCATTTGTAAGGATATATTCCTTTCCCTCCTCCCATTGTTTCAGTGGTGGACTTCAAATTTTTTACAACCACACTGTGGGCGTAGCCAATTCTCTGTGTGTGGCCAACTCTGTGGGCATGGCCAGGTGACTGGGTGGGCGTGGTTAAACTGTTGTATTTTAATGTGAACTTTTGTGGATCAAGTCCACTTCGTCAGACCATTAGTTAGCAATCGCACTTCGATACTCTAATTCTCCTTTAAATAGTAACTGCAGCAGAGTTACTGCCGACTCACCTCACCCCACTCTGGGTGCCCAGACCCAGCAGCAAGGATGTTGGAGTTGCGTCTGGAGTGGGATGAGAGGAGGAGGAAGAGATGGGCAGGACATGGCAGTGGGCGAGCCAGACAGTTTTACTGCCGGTTTGAACTTGCTGTCCGAACCTGCTGGAGCCCACCACTTCATTGTTTGTTTAGAAGCAGCTCAAAATATAGTTCTTCATTTATTCCTCTTTTATCTCTTTGGGTTTTTAGGGAAAATATAGTTATATTTGTTTGACAAAATCAGGAATTTTGGTAGCACTATTATCCCACTCAGCCCTCTCTTGCCCAAGATAAACTTTCTCAATCCCTTCAAGCTTTCCTCCAAGATATGTTCCCCACATCACTAACCCTTCTTCATTTGCCCTCCCTTTACACATTTCCAAGTTGTCTGTACTGGACTGAAATTTCAAGATGAGCTCTGTCTAGCACCAAATGAAGTGGGATGATGCCTTTTTAAAAGAGTGACTAGTTTCTTGTATCCCGGGGTCTCATTGCTAATTCTTTATCTTATTATGGAATCTGAATGCAGTTTGGCCCACCTGCAACTAGGTTCTAATCAGTGATGCCCACCCACCCAGAAAAAAAGAAACCTACCTTGCTCTCTTGTTTTGTGGAGATGATGATGATGATGAGTTGCAGAGCAGCAGCGCTGCTGGGAGGTGAGCAGGGCAAGTTGGTGGGCTGGCGCACTGGCTGGGCTCCCCCTCCCAGCCCTGTGCTGCTGTAAACGTGTCCCTGCTGGTGGCGCTATTGGGAGGTGAGCGGGGTGAGTTGGTGGGCTTGTGCTGGCTGGCCTCCCCTTCCCAGCAACGCCAGAAATGCATCCCATTTGCCTCACCCAGGGTCGAAGGCGCAACGGAAGTGCGGAGATGAAAGTGTGCCTTCGGCCCTGGGCGAGGCAAATGGGACGTGTTTCTGGCAGCGCTGGGAGGGGGAGGCCGAGAGGTTGGCGTTGCTGGCCAAGTGGGCATGGCCTGGAATTTATACGAGAACCAGCCACAATACCACACTGGTTCTAATGCTGAGGCTATGTCACCAACTCTCCTAAATTTAATTTTATGACAGGAGCATCAAGGACTTTTAAAGATTGACTTAAAATATGAGAAGGAGACCACAGATACGTCCCTATCTCTGCTAACAAGTTTCTGTTGTTTCATTCGCCCAGACCTCAGACCATTACTGGGAAAGGACAATTGTTTCTAGTCATTTTCTTTTAATATGGTGGAACTGAATAGTGACATTTTTAAAAGGTTTCAGATATGTGCGCCCCCCCCCCTTGTGTTTACTCTAGGCGAGCAGCTCCAGAGGTTTTCATGAAAAGATTATAACCACTTTTTTTACCTCACTTTTATGTATGTTAACTGTGTTTTCTGATAGGAGCGGAATGTATCTTTTCCCATGTATCTATTCTTATGCAAATAAGTGGATCGAAAATGTGCACACTCTGTTAGCCAATGGGCTTGTTGTATTATTGTTACTGTTACTGTTTATAGTGTATATAAGTCCGAGTTTTGCCCCATCCAAACTGTGTTCAAACCCCACTAATAAAGAGCTGAATTTCACTACTTTCCTTGTCTGCTTCTTCATTCCCTGAACACAAAACTCACATAACAGTTTCACTTCATGAATGTATCATTTGTTGCATAAATGTATATTTGTTACTTCATGTTTTGGGAGCTCTTTGTACTGAGACTTTCAAATTAGAATACTAATACGTCTGTTAGTCCTCATTATCCTAAGAACTTGAGGTTTGTTGCTGCTATTCTTGCTTTTCTTTTGTTCTAGTTGTCACTACTAGATTCCTCTTGTGTTCAGAGCCCAATCCAGACTTACCTGACCCCAATATAATTTAAAAAGACATCATTATTGTATACTGCCCCTTTAAGATGCAACATCTGAAAACCTGTGTTACCAGAGGGCCATGCTGGTTTTCATCTGGGGGCAAAAATCTAGTACAGTGATGTGGAAACTGTGAACCTCCAGATGTTTTGGATGTCAACTCTTAACAACCCTAATTGATAGCAGCATTGGCTGGGGCTTCTGGTACCTGAAGTCCAGAACTTTCAGAAGGCCAAAGGTTCAGCCAAACTCAAGTACAGCTTCTTTCCAGACCTGACCAACGAAAACAGGAAAGCCAGGTGGTGGTATAGAGCTAGAACACACATCTTCAGCTCCTTTGGATTGTGTACTAGAAAATAGGCTTAAACAGGGCTTGTGTGCAGCACTGCTTCTCATATTCTAAAATTTTGCTACAGTGATTGGATCCCCTTGGCTTGGAAAGAGAGCTGAAAGGTATAAAATTTCATTTCCTGATGTTGGGGAACTCACAGTTGCAAGTTCTTCTTTCGTGTTCTGATCAAATTCTGGACTGCCAAAATGAAGCCACTTTCTTGGCTTTGTCATTAGCCAAACTTAACTCCTCATTGGTGCATGTTTCTGGGAGCAATCGGCAGACCAGTAAATGAGCTGGATTCTGTACCTCTCCACATTCACACAGCAAGTTGTTGTCTGCCATCAGCCCCCACTTGAGCATGTTGGTCTTTCATTTAGGAACTCAGACCCTCAGCCTATCCAGGGTCCTCCAAGTGTTATTCCTTAATGTTATTCCTTGTCCAGTGAGTTCCTTCTTCTCTTTTCTAATTTGGTTTTGATGCAAGTGCAGAGCATTCTCTTTGCCCAGGGTATAATATTCCCAGTTACTGTGTATGAATATAGAAGCAGGACTGTAACATGGAAGAAATTGATGCTGTCTAAATAATTTTGTTGAAGGAAATTTTTATGAAAACCATAGATCACCATAAAGACAAATTTGTGGATCCTAGATGAAGTCAAGTCAAATCCAGATATAATTAAACTGAGTCTACTATACTGTACAGTGGAACCCCATATAACAAACACTTTGTATAACGAAAAATTTGTATAACAAAGCATTTGTGTGCTCTGTGCGATACCCCCACATAGCGAAAATGGTTAACAAAGAGCTCCATGGAACTGAGGGGTTTTTTTTTTTTTTGGTTATGCAGGGTTCTACTGTATTTTGGATTCATGAAAAGACAAAAATCATTGGAAAATAGTTGACTATTTTACTCATCTCTGCTGATGAGAGTATGCAGGTGTTAAGTGTTGTGGTCTGGGTTCGAGTCATGCAGAGTTAAGCAGTTAGCTTTTGGCAGCAGCAGCGGTGCCAGTGTGGTTTTATCTCTCTCTCCCAGACAATAACAAGCAGAGATGCAGAGTAACAGTTCAACAGAACAAGCTTTTACTCAGCAGAATAGTTCATAAAGATAACATAAACAATAGATTCCTCTCTGGCATATAAACAGTCAGTAAGTTCTTGTGAGCACTACTTTAAGTCCTGAGACACAGTAAAAGTACTCACTGCAACTCCAGCCTTCTCCTGGCTGGCTGTAGGTAGGGCAAAAAACCCTTTTTGTCCAGGCTTGTTCCTCCAGTTGAGTTCCAGACCTCTGAAGATTGCTCTGGCTCTTTCTCTCCTCCAGAGAGTGTCAGCAAAGCCAGCAGTGTTTTCCTCCAGCAGTGTTTTCCTCTAGTGTTCGTAGTCTGCATCCCATTGCAAACCTGTTTTTTTAAAATGATAAAGCTTCTTCATCTTTGTTTTTAATTATATCTTGCCTCACTGTTATCACTTCTTCTGAGGTTGCTAATTAGAAATGTTATTTTTCATCAAACGTTTGTTTTCTCACATCTAATATTTTGATGTAATGTATAAGAATTTAATTTGTTGTTTTATTATTCTGAATTTGCCTTGATTCATACCTCTCTCATTCCGTGTTAAGAATATATGAGATATACATCATTGGTCTTACCTTATGCTTTTGTGCACATAATCAACTAGCCATCCTTTTGGTTTTAATCCAGTTGCTTACTCATTAGTGCTGCATTTTTAATTATCCTTTGCTCTGTCCCAGTTGCTGTCTAGTGTCTTCTAACCTGGGAAACTCATCTTCTGTGATGGTCTCTTTATGGGTTTTTTGAGATATTTACAAGTTATTTACCATTGTCGTCTTTTGCTCAGTACTAGCAAAAGTCAGCTTCGGTGTCTCTATTTCTGCTGCCGATCACCTGCCTTTTAAGAATTTCTTCACCCTCATCAGTACTGCAACTATTAATTCTCTTCTGCTGAGGTGAGCATTCATTCCCAAAGAGGATGGCTGCACTTTAGTTTGGTTTCACAGCTTTGATTATTCCACCTTGACTTAACTTATTAGGAGTCTAAACTCATAATAGAGTCCACCCCTCTGACAGTAATGCCACAGCTTGCCTAATGTTCTCCAACTGGCTTACCACATCAAGGTGTGTTATCCCAAAAGTAGTACTGCAGTATATTTAGGTGTTCAACTATAAGATGTCTCGACTAAATTTCTGGCTTATATGAAGAAGCTCTTTTCCATGTCTTGAAATACCACTGTGGAAAGCAGGAAAAGTCTAACTAAAACTAATTGAAAGAGAACTTTAGAAGCTAGTGCAGGTGGCTGACCCCCTGTTTTCTTGAGGATTATGGAGCTTAAAGGCTCAGTGCTTCCTTTAGCATACAGTGCATGGTTGATGACATTAGTGCTTAATGTTTGCATTTTCCTCAACCAAGTGGCTGAGGTTAAACAAAAAAGGCAAGACCATTTCCAGGGATTTTCAATCCATTAGCTTTACAATACACACTTTTCATAGACAAGGGGGCCCATCTCAGTGGCTGTAGGCCTGGGGATTTGCACAGCTCTAAACAGTTTTTCTGCTGCCAGTTTGACAAGAGTGAATTTAATCACCATTAATAACACAAATGGCAATACATGTAGCAGCATTTGATTTATTTGTTGCTATAAAAGCTCACAAGAGGATGATGGTGGGGCAGAGAGAAAAAGGTCCTGTCCAGAGTAGATACACTGGATCAATACAATGTATTAAGTCTACATTTGTGTAAAATTTCTGTGTGTTAGTTACAGGAAGTAGTCCTCTTGCCAAATATTATTCCTAGTTCAAAGCTTCCAGTCTCAGAAACAGCCTTACACAATCAAGTGGACTCCAAATACGCTTGACTGCAACTCCTATCACACTGGTGTGGGAATATACAGTTATAGTACAACACAATTCCAGACACAATACAGAGGTCTTGACAATTGAAAAAGAAAACATACACATAAAATAGGAAGGAAGCACTCCTACCTCTTCTGCTAAATCTGGTCCGCCACATGGATTAGCACTTTTTAAGGTAACACTGCTCTAGAAGCATGTATCTGTTTGTATTATTAAACACCTTATAAATTTGGAGTACTATTCCAGAAGTTTCTAAAAGTGTCTACCAATTTTCAGAACAGTTAAAAAGTAAGAGGTTAAAATAAAGTTTTATACACAGCCAGTGTAACACAACAACAGCACCTGGGAAACTAATAATAGTTATAATGAAAATTAACACCTGCCCACACTGGTTCTGGATGCCTGGGGTCACATGAGGATGGAGGGAAGAGCTACTGTACATGATTTTTAATCCACCCCACCCTTCTCATATATCCCAATCTGTGTGTTTACATCAGCTGGGAATAGCATGGTTCTGGGTCTGATCCAGCATTCAACAGGTATGGATACCATAAAATAAAAGTGGACCAGCTCATCCTTAGCTCACCCCATGTAGTAGTAGTAGTAGTAGTAGTAGTAGTAGTAGTAGTAGTAGTAGTAGTGGTAGTAGTAATCTACTCTTTCCACCACTACAGCATATCAGGCATCCATCCATCGTGATGACCTCTTAGTAAATAACTATAAAATTCAATTCTGAATGAGTGAATAAACCTTGTTACTATGAATGTACAAATAAATTGTTGATTGGCTCTAAAGATGCCAAAGCCCTCCTAGTCTTAAAATAATAATAATAACAGGACAATTGGTGTTTTTCAGAACCAGCAAGGAGGTATATCTTAACATGCATGGAATAGTGAATCTATATACACAGTAGTTCCCCCCCCCCCCATTAGATTGAGCACAGGGTGTTTCTCAAAAATTGTCAAACCACTAATTCCTTGCAGTTACCATGGAGTTTAGCTCTATCCACCATTTTTTTCTGTGCAAAGAAGGACAATGGCTACTAGACTCTTACTTAATCAGCTATAAGTACCTGAAGACCCACACCTCTCAAGAGTTTGATTTCTTGATTTTAACGCCTCCAGAATACTGGTTGGGGGAAATTCTGCTGACTCCTGGGGGCTGATGTCCAAGAAATATGAAAACCCTAGGCTTGTTCAGTATGCAAATTTCATGACAATATCTTTGCTATAACATTTCTATTTTGGGGGTGATTATGGGAGGTATAGTCATGTAAGTGCTTTCCTAAGCTTTGGCCAAACAAAGAGAATCTGCAGGCTCAGCTAAATGGATCATTGCACAGTTACTTCACATTGTCTGAGCAGAACACAACATTTCTATTATCCCTGAGTTGGCACTGGATTCCTAGAATCTTTTGAGAGCTGTTCAAGATGAAGCAGTTGATCCCTCCCAACCACATCATCATCATAGTTTCCTGGAGTTCTACCAAAACCTGAACCTCTGCATCTTTACGAGGTGACATAAAGCCCTTTTATTAGGCCAATGTTTTGTCGAAGAGATCTGAGGCAACTATTTGTATCTTACCTTTGAAACTTAATTGCAGCAGCAGAGGGATTGCAAAACATATTTTGATATCAGTTGCCACAGCTGTCTTTAAGAAGGGTAGGGGTGGGGTGTCCATTTCAATACATTCTGTCAATATTTGATCCAGGTATAATAGAACCACTGTTGGGCACATTCCAAAATTTTGTGCATAAATGCATATGGTCTTATAGATCAGAACAAAGCTTCGACAAGTTACTTTTTTTTAATGGTACCCTTCAGAATCCTGGCAAGAGTAGTCCAAATCAGAAGGGTTTCTCCCTGAATTTTGAAAATAAGAAATGTACATATGAAATATGCCCTCCTGTGCATCACAAAGTATTTGAAAGTGCATTTTCTATGTGCTTTGTCACATTGACTTGCTTATGAAACAGCTCTGTTGTGGAATAAGGGTAGCTTTGTACAGAGAACTCTGCTAACTATGGACTCTTTGCACGTAATCCATGTATTTCACTGAAAGCTTGTCCTATACAGTAGAATTCCTATGGAATTACATAGTACATCCTCATTAACATCCAAAAAGTGAGTCTGTGATTCATGTTAGTGCAGTACCTGATGGAGGTATTGTAGTTAATTATTAAGGCAATAGCAGATGATGCACCTGGGGTGTGGGGAAGGTGTCTAACAATGCGAGTTTTCTAAAGGGAGCCAGTGACGCACTTGCCAGGATTAGACATGCCTTAATCTGCTTCTTGATTGTTTGGTTTACATGCACGTACAGAGGCAGGACAATCCAGACAAGAGGATGTTCTTCAAGTAGCTTTTAGCTCAAATATTAAGTTTAGTTTTATCTGACCATCTTAGCTGAGACAGCCCCAACATCTATAGTGGGAAAGGTGTAAGGGAGAAATAGTTTAGAAGTAAGCTAAATAATAGAAATAATAAATTATGGAGCTTTTAGAAAATGAAGCTTTTATGTTCCTGAAAAAACTGAAGAGAAACATTAATTCATATATTCACCATATATATCAAAAGTGACTTAGTGGCATATAGCATTTTTGGAATTTTTTGTTATTGATTGGACAATTGTATAGTGACAAGACAGGAGCCATAGGCACCAAAACTCTGCTAACATCAAGTAAGACCATCCCCAGCCACAAATAAAAAATCAGTAGTTTCTCAGATAAAATTAGTGATCTTCTGAATATTTGTTCTCTGTATTTTTAAAAATATCTTTAAAAACATTTTTGCAACCAGAAATAGAATCCTTTTAAAATGTCTCTTTGTTTAGGAAGAGTTTAAAATTCTCCTCCTGAGTGTCAGCTATTTAGGTCCTAACTGGTAGTGACTCAATGCTGAGCGTCAGCCAGCGGTTAACTAACCTGACAACCCTGAGGATTAAGTGGCCTTGACAAAGTCCACAGGGAAGGGTGATGGCCCCCAAATGGATTAAATCCCACTTTAATCCATATTGATGGAAGGCAGCAGCTTCATCAATACTGGCATGGGGCTGAGGAGGACTTTGTGTGCCAAAAGGGCTCAGGACCAGAAAGTGACTTGCAGAACTGGATCAGTGGTATGGGTGTCATGCTGCGATATTGAAGACGGATAAAAGGCCACTGCATTATATTCTCAGGACAGTCTACATGGCTGATCACCATGAGAAGAGCCAATATTCAGAATTGGATATGGCAGAAGAAGAAGAAGAAACAGCACTGCAAATTCCCTTTTTGCATTCTACTATGCACACCTGAATTTTGACTGATAGGTACACTTGAACATTGATTTGTATTATGTGAGTTGCCCAACTTGCGGTTCTTACATAAGGAGACAAGAAGGCTAAGGTCATACATAGCCTGAATATCTATGCTTGACCTCAGACCTGTCACTGGCCTTGCTCCTTTTGGGTTAACCAATAACATCTCTGCAATTCAAAGAATCATATTTATCTTGCATGGGGTGGATCTACTGGAAAACCATTTTATATTTTGGCTGAAGATACCAATAAAGAACATATTGGGATAATGCCTTTTGGACTCACAGTATGTTTGTTAACTAGCAGGCTGTCATGACCAGACCCTAGACTAGAAGCTTAGGCCCCTTTAGTCTTCATCCCCAGCTTCTTATGAAAACACACACACACACAACAAAAAAGAAAAGAATTATTCAATTAAAATATATACAAAAATATCACCTTATAATGTCTATTGGTATGCAAACTTACATGTACAATATTAATAGAAGACAAAATTTAATTTAATTTAATTTAATTTAATAGTTTACATGTTTTAATTTAATAGTCATATTTATATATATGCCGCCCACTCAGGTAGAACCCGACTCAGGGCGGCATTACAACAAGTTCTAAAAACACAGAAAAACACTTTAAAAGACCCACATCTCACCCACCCATCCCACCCACTATAAAAAGAAGAAGAAGAGAGAGTTCTTAATGGTTTACATAAGCCAGCAGGCGGGGACCGTGTTCCCATTCGGGCCCCACACCTGCCCTGCCAGCCAGGTCTTCAATCCTTTCCTGAAGGGCAGCAATTCTCTTGAAGTCTTAGATCTGTTGGCAGGAGGTTCCAGAGGGTTGGTGTGGACACAGAGAAGGTCCTCCTTCGGGTGCTGGATAGATGTGCACCCCTAGCTGATGGCACTATTAGAGAGCCTCTCCAGTCCAAAAACCTTCCTACTTATTATATTAATACAATTCCATCTTACCCCCACCCTTCCATTACCATTTTTAATTTTATGGAATTTATTATTTCCAAATTAATCGTTAACCCATATTAATTAATACATCCACATTCTATTAAGTCCCATTAAATTATACCATGCAACCAACATCATGGCCTGATCCATATCCAGGCTATGACGATCCAAATAGTAAGGGGGAAAAACAAAAACCACTTTCACTCCAAAGAGCCAGTTTCAAAATAAAGAGAAGGACACAGCTTTGTTGCAAAGAAAAAAAGAGTTAAAAGAAAAAAGGCAAAACAAAGCACTGTACTGTTGTGGGCCCGGGAGCCTCCGAGGCCAGTCTCCTCCCACTCCTCCACAGCCCGAGCACACAAACACCATCAATCTTTCAGTCCTTCTTCTATTGCAAACTTTCTTTCTTCTTCCTTTCTTTTATCATTCTCCCCTGACTTCCTTCTCTTCAACACTTCAACACTCACACACCAGATCCAAATCCTCCACTCCTCCACTCCTCCTTCAATCTTCGCTCCTTTCGGCAACTTTCTCTTAGCGTTCTCTTAACTTTCGATTTCTTCTCCAGCCGCCATTAGTCATCCACCACACTCCCTCTTTCATTCTCTATCCACTTCCTCCCTCCTTCACAACTTGCCTTTCCTTCACCGGGCTTTCCAATTCCTTCAATCACCTCGATCCACAGGTCCCCGCCAGCCGCCACAGCTAAAATTTGTCTCCTTTCTCAGTCCCTCTCATTCTTACCATCCCACTTCTTCCTGGAAGTCTCGTCCGCTCACAACCTGGCTTGCTCGGCTGCGGCTTTCGCCACCTGCCATGCCCGCCGCTCCCGCTCCGCCAACTCTGACTCCCACTCACAAAAAAAACATTTTTAAAGGGACTTTTAGCTGAATAGGTTCTTCCACCACTTTCCAGTGGGTTTTTTGATTATTTTTTGCTTTTTATCCACTTTCATAACCTTGTTATATTGCGCAAGCAAAAAAAAAAGTGTGTTACTCCATCGCCATCTTAGCGACGCCCCCTCATATTTTTTTCCTTCAGCAAATTATTATATTCTTTAGGGATTACTATGCATTTTGTACTTCTGTTGATACAGTATTTTTATTTTACTCATGACTGTAACAAACTGGCTGGGACCATGTTACCCTATCAGCTACCTTCTACATCTAACCCACTGCATCCTGTTTGCTTCCTTGGCAGTTTCATGTATAAAATGTATGTGATGAATTTTCCTCCCATTTTTTCCAAAATCAGTTTTCTTTCCATTTTTTATTGTTAAGATGCAGCTGGATTTGGTTGATTTGATTTTAACTGCAGCCCTGACAAATGTAGAAACCGGCTCTTGAAATCTAAGGGTATGAACTGATTAAAGCTCCTGCTCACTTGTAATTTGCAAGAGATATGTTGTTTACTCCCTAATGAGGGACCTGAATATTAAAATAGGCATCCCATTATGTGGGGCTGACTCCAGACTTTTTGCTGCCTAAAGGCAAGATGGCCTGTCTCCATACATAGAAGCTGATTAGAGTGGCAGTTTAATAACAGGTTGATTTCAGGATTGGGATATTTTCTTACCTCATATTTAAAGCAGTGTATTAATATGGGAGATTCAGGTTATGTGTCACAAAAAGGTCTGTACTCCAGCCTATGAGAACAATTCAAAACATGGGAGGAATGGCTGGAGGGGGCGAGGATGCATCTGCTAATTTGTAGGGATGGTTCTGTCACTATGAGCTACATTGTGAGGGAAGAGAGTAGCCATACGGTATATCAGTGCACATTTTGATGTGCATCTATTTTGCACCCATGTCTCTTGTTGTACTGCTGCAAGAAGAAGTCTAGTAAAAATGAAGCACAAGGAGCTTTCATACCAAAGAGTGGTGTTGTTGGGTCTTTAGATATGATTGCTCCTTATATTAGATCACAATATCTGCAGAAGCCTGCTAACCTGTGGATCTAATCTGGAGCAGGAGAGAGAGAGATGGTGTGATATCTACTAACTTTTATTTCTGTCATAGTGCCATTTATTATTATTATTATTATTATTATTATTATTATTATTATTATTATTATTATTATTATTATTATTATTATTATTATTATTATTATTATTATTATTATTATTATTAATTATCATCATCATCATCATCATCATCATCATCATCATCATGGTATGGATGTTTTTATGAAGTTATTACTATCTGACTCTCACTGGTTCTGATAGGTGAAGTTGGTATTTCTTGTGTCGCTTTTTGGGTAAATTATTATTGTTTTGTTATGTATATTATTGTTATGATATTGCTTTGTTGTTGTAATGCATTGTTTTTATATTGGTTGTTCTATATGATTGTCAGCTGCCCTGAATTTTGCTTGCACCAAAATGGTGAAGTATAAATGCAAATGAATGAATATTAAAAAAGAAAATGAATGAATGAATAAAAATGGCCATCAAACTCCACTCTTCTATTTATAGCATTTCAAATGATTCATAGAATCTTCACTACAAAACATTGTAGGCAATAATGGTAAGCTTTGTCCCAATACAAGCCAAGGAAATGGCTTCAAATAAGAAACATTATCTCTCTCTGTGTGTTTAGAAACAAGAGGTATGGGAGAGTTTCACATCTCTTCACAGTTGTGATTTTTTCCTAATGAAATGCAATTACCTTGTTGAAGAAACCAGATGTAGCCTCATTGGACGTTAGTTTTCAAAAGCTTCAAGATGGCTAGGAGAGGAACACAGCCTAACACGTAAGGATTACTCAGGAGAGCTGCAATACATTTTGAATACAGGTTGTGAGAATTATAGGTTTTTGAAATGTGATTAACACATTAGAGACAGACAGCATGTGTGTCAGCTGAGGCTGTTAACATACCAAAATGTGCATCATGGGCAGTAAAGACTGTACTGGAGGCTCATAACAGTAATTGGGAAAAATATATGAGTTATTTATATTAACCATGATCTGGGTTATGTGCATGCATCCTGTTATGTAACATTTATGGAATTGTTTTGAAGTGGTAGACATGCAAGTCTGTGCAAGTATATCAGATAATAAGTAAAAGGGGGAAAAGGGGGGAAAGACAATATTTTGCTGCATCTCATAGGCTAACTTCTTCTTCTTGTGTCGTATCCAATTCCGAATATTGGTGATCAGCATGGCAATCAGCTATGAATACTGTCCTGAGAATATAATGCAGTGGTCTTTCATCTGCCTTCCACATTGAAGCATGACACCCATACCACTGATCCAGCTCCATGAGTCACTCTCTGGTCCTGAGCTTTTTTGGCATGCAAAGTCCTCCTCAGCCCCAGGCCAGTATTGATGAAGCTGCTGCCCATCAAGATGGATTCAAGTGGGATTTAATCCACTTGGGGACCATCACCCTTCCCTGTGGACTTCACCAAGGCTGTTAGTCCTCAGGGTTATCAGATTAGTTAACTGCCACCTGACTCTTGGTGTTGAGTCACTGGCAGTATGGTCTATTCTATTACTATAGCAGGATAACCTGGCCAGACTTGCATAGGCTAACTACTATATTTTAATGTTAGCTTTTGTGGATCAAGTCCACTTTTTCAGAAAAAAACATTCTTTTTGACACCATAGGCTCTCACTTGCAGAACAAGAACAAAATCATGCCCCTCAAAACAAACTGCTTTACAGAAATCTATACCTATAAGAATGGGTTGGGCTGTGCGTGTCTGGAATGTGTGTCCGCACACATCCAGCCTAACCCGTAATGAGCCGGCCACACTTACCTTACCTCCCGAAGATCACTCCTGCAAGGGTCTGGAAGCCAAGAGTGGGGCCAATGCCCCACAAACCCGAACAAAAAAACTACGCTTCCCAGCGTCCTCACCATGCCACCCCTCAGCCAATCTTGCAGGAGGATGCGAGCACGGAGGAGAAGGGACAGCCGGCGCTTGTGTCAAAAACAAAAACAAACGGCCGACACGCGCCCAACACAGCTCAGCACAGGGTCCTGCCTTACCCAGGCAGACAGAGCCCGGGCTGAGGGAATGGTCTGCCTGCTGCTCCTTCCACGCCACCTGAGTGGGAAATGCAAAGGTGGCAGTCAGCAATCTGTCAGGGGAGGTGCTGTCCCTGCTGGATCGCTGGCTGCCGCTTTTGTATTACCCCCACCACTGTTTTGAGAGCTAACACAAAACAGCAGAGGGGGTAATACAAAGGCAGCAGACGGCGATCCGCCAGGGAGAGCACCTCCCCTGACGAATTGCTGGCTGCCGCCTTTGCATTTCCCCCTCAACTGTTTTGAAGGTTGTTTCGTGTCAACCTTCAAAACAGTTGAGGGGGAAATGCAAACACGGCAGCCAGTGATCTGATAACTGGGGGAAAGCCTACAGGAGCTGGGCAGCATCCGGTTCGGGGAAGTGTGTACTTGAGTAGTAAGGAGGATGCAAAAATTACTGAGCAGAGCAAGGAGCTAGTCACCAGCACTCTAGCAGAAGGATGCAAGAGGCAGTCTAACAATGCAACTGGACTCAAAAGACTGTATCAGGAAAGCATATATAAATGCTTGTATACAAATGCCAGATGCCTCCGGAACAAAATAGGTGGACGGATGATAACCAATGGGATACAGTTATCCCAGGCTACAAACTGTACAGGAAGGATAGGAAGGGGCAAACGGGAGGTGGTGTAGCCTTGTATGTCAAAGAAGTGATAAAGTCGTATGAATTGGAATATCTAGGTGATTTGGAGTCACCATTAGAAGCTCTGTGGGTAAGAGTACCAGGCCACAAGGATGGTCTAACAGTAGGCATATACTATCGGCCTCCAACCCAAACTCTTGAGGGAGACTGGCAGTTGGAGAATGTTGTAAAGGAGGCATCCAAGAAGGGAAGCCTGGTTATAATTACCCTCACATAGACTGGGTGAACTGTTGTTCAGCACATGATAAAGAGATAAAGTTCCTAGATATGCTAAATGATTGTTCCCTGGGACAGATGGTTGAAGACCCAACTAGAGGTACAAGAATCCTTGACTTGATCCTGAGTAATACTCAGGATCTGGTGCAAGATGTCAATGTGACTGATCCAATAGGGAACAGTGACCACAACACAATTATGTTTAACTTGATCATAGACCGCAAGTCACTGATAAAATCTAACACAGAGACCTTAAAATTTCAAAAAGGAAATTTCCCAAAGATGAGGAAACTAGTAAAAAAGAAGCTGAAAGGAAAAATTGAGAGAGTCCAAACACTCCAAGAGGCATGGAGGCTGTTTACAAAAACAATAACAGAGGCCCAATTGGAATGCATACCCAAAAGGAAAAAGGGCACTGCCAGGTCCAAGAGGACTCCAATGTGGCATACAGGAGCTGTTCGGGAAGTGATCAAGAGCAAGAAAAGTCATTTAGAAGATGGGAGGCTTGTCCGAATGAGGACAGCAGGCAGAAACATAAATTCTGGCAGAACAAATGCAAGGCAACAATCAGGAAAGCAAAACAAGACTTTGAGGAGCGTATAGCTAAAAATACTCAGAGAAATAACAAAGACTTCTTTAAGTACATTAGAAGAAAGAACCCAACTAGGAAGGCCATTGGACCATTAGATGACAATGGAAGGCAAGGGGTTATTAAAGAGGAAACAGAGATTGCAGAGAGACTCAATGAATTCTTTGCTTCAGTATTCACTGAAGAAGACAGAGACCACATGCCCAAAACAGAGCCTATCTTCGTAGGGAGGGAAACCGAAGAATAAAGCCAGATAGAAATAACCAGGGAGGAGGTCCTTGCATGTCTTGTTAAGCTAAACACTAACAAATCCCCAGGACCAGATGGCATCCATCCACGAGTTCTCAGGGAACTTAAAGATGAAATTGCTGATATCCTAGCCAAAATATATAATCTTTCCCTCAAATCAGGCTTTGTGCCTGATGACTGGAAGGTAGCGAATGTAACACCAGTTTTCAAAAAAGGATCCAGGGGTGATCCAGGAAATTACCGACCGGTCAGTTTGACATGTGTCCCAGGTAAAGTGATGGAAACCATCCTAAAAGATAGAATTAATAGGCACATAGAAGAGAAGGCGCTGCTAAAGGAGAGCCAACATGGCTTTTGCAAGGGCAAATCATGCCTCACTAATCTGTTGGAATTTTTTGAGAGTGTCAACAAGCATGTGGATAAGGGGGATCCAGTTGACATTGTTTATCTGGACTTCCAGAAGGCTTTTGACAAGGTCCCACACCAAAGGCTCTTGAATAAACTTACCAGTCACGGAATAAAGGGACAGGTCTTGTCCTGGATCAGCAGCTGGCTAAGGGACAGGAAACAGAGGGTAGCACTAAATGGACACTTCTCCAAGTGGAGGGAAGTAAAGAGTGGGGCCCCCCAAGGTTCAGTACTGGGACCCCTGCTTTTCAACCTCTTCATAAATGATCTAGAGGTAGGAGTAAAAAGCAAGGTAGCCAAATTTGCTGATGACACTAAATTATACAGGGTAGTGAAAACTATGAGAGATTGTGAGGAGCTCCAGAGGGATCTCTTGACACTGGGGGAGTGGGCAAAACAGTGGCAAATGAGCTTCAACATTAGTAAGTGCAGAGTGATGCATGTTGGGGCAAAGAACCCCAATTACATTTATAAACTGATGGGGTCTGAACTCTGTGCAACAAACCAGGAAAGGGACCTTAGTGTCCTGGTGGACAACTCAATGAAGGTGTCAACCCAGTGAGCCTCAGCAGTGAAAAAAGCAAACTCAATGCTAGGGATCATTAGGAAGGATATAGAAAATAAGTCAGCAAGTGTCATTTTGCCTCTATATAAATCTATGGTGAGGCCCCATCTGGAATACTGTGTACAGTTCTGGTCGCCATACCTCCAGAAGGATATTATGGAGCTGGAAAAAGTGCAGAGGAGGGCAACCAGAGTGATTAGGGGACTGGAACACCTTCCTTACCATCTGAGGCTGCAACGGTTGGGCCTCTTCACTCTTGAACGACGACGTCTAAGAGGTGACCTGATTGAAGTTTATAAAATCATGCAAAGTAGATAAGGAAAAACTGTTTTCCCTATCACATAACACTAGAACTAGGGGACACTCCATGAAACTTTTGGGTACTAGTTCTCAAACAAATAAGAAAAAGTACTTTTTCACCCAGAGGATTACTGGTCTATGGAACTCCCTGCCAGAAGAAGTGGTGACAGCTGTCAGTCTTGACAGCTTTAAGAAAGGATTAGACAAGTTCATGGAGGACAAGGGTATCAATGGCTATAATTATGGATACTTAAGGACCACCTCCGGGTTGGTCCTTAAGGCAGGATATCTCTCAATGCCATTTCCAGGGAATCCTAAGCAGGTGAAGGCATCTGCTTGGAAATACCCTGAAGGAAATGGTGAGCCACTGTGTGAGACAGAATGCTGGACTGGATGGGCTGTGGCCTGTTCCAGCAAGGCTGTTCTTGTGTTCTTATGTAGGAGAGGCGCTCTCCCTGTTGGATCACTGGCTGCCTCCTTTGTATTACCCCCACCGCTGTTTGAAAGGTTGTTTCATGTCAGCCTTCAAAACAGCTGAAGAGGAAATGCAAAGGCGGCAGCCAGCGATCCATCAGGGAAAGCACCTCCCCAACGGATCATTGGCTGCCGCCTTTGCATTGCTGCTGCCTTTGCATTACCCCCTCCACTGTTTCGTGTCAGCTCTTGAAACGACTGAGGGGGAAATGCAAAGACGGCAGCCAGCGATCCGTCAGGGGAGGCGCTCTCCCTGGTGAATTGCTGGCTGCTGCCTGTGAATTTTTCCATCCGCTGTTCGTGTCAACCTTCAAAACAGTTGAGGGGAAAATGCAAAGGCAGCAGCCAGCGATCTGTCAAGGAGAGAGCCTCCCCTGATGGATATCTGGCTGCCATATTTGCATTACCCCTTCAGCTGTTTCAAAGGGCTGGCAGTCACCTACCCTCTACGCAGGGCCCAAGTGACCTGACCGGTGAAGCCGGGTAGATATGCTAGTAATAATAATAAAATGAAGGGCTGAAATTCATTTTGCCACCCCCCTCTTTCATTTACTTGTCAGCAGTACCTGAAGTTGGAGTTGCACTCTCTGTTAAGTCTGCTACTGGGGTTTAAGTGCTGGGCATCCTGCTCATGAAGCAAGGCTTGGAGTGAATTCTGAGGCCTCACTGAGTGAGGTAGGAAGAAGATCAAATATAAAGTGGATTGGCACCCTAGAGCAGTGTTTCCCAACCCTTGGTTTTTGGACTTCAATTCCCAGAAGCCTAAGCCAATTCCCCAAAGCACTGATCAATCAATGTACTGACATAGACTTCTGCAAATTGAAGTCCACCAGTGTTCCGTAGAGCATAGTTTGGAAAATGCTACCCTAGAGCAAGGTTTCTCAACCTTGGGCCCCCAGATGTTCTTGAATGTCAATTAACAGAATCCTTGATCAGCAGGTATACTGACTTGGGCTTCTGGTAATTGATACCCAAGATCATCTGGGGGCTCAAGGTTGAGAAACCTTGCCCTAAAGTTTATTTTATTAAAGTTTATTTTATTCTATTTTTATATATTTTTTTACAAATTAATACAAGACAAAATAATACTAGCAAAAACAATCGTAACAAAGCTTTATGCAAAACTCACTAATGCAAAACAGAAATAGAAAACAGTTATACATCTTAATAATACATCAACATGCTGGTGAGTTCTCTGAATTTTTTTTCCTGTTTTTTTTTGTGTGTGTTGGGCTGGTAGATGTTTCTGTTTTTTCTTTTGTATTTTTTTGGGTTTTAGATGTGTTTAATTGTTTTGTTTATTTCTGGTTGTTTTTTATGTTTCTGATTTCTTTTGTGTTTATTTGTTTAATTTGTGGTATTTTTTGTTGTTTGAGTTAGGTATTTTCGTGTTGTATTTAAGTGTTTTTTTCTGTGCTTTCATGATATTTGGGGTGTTTTTGTTTGTGGATTTTGTTGTTTATTGTTTTGTTGGTTAATGTATTTTTGTTTATTTATTTATTTATTTATTTACTTGTGTTTTATTAATTTTGGTGGTTGGTGTTTTAGGTAAATGTTTGGTTTTGTTGTTGTTGTGTTTTCTAGCTTGAAGAACAGCCTGTTTGTCGGTTCCTCTTCTCCTCATTGCTGCTTCGGAATTTGGTTTTGATGCAGCAATGGGGAAAAGGAGGAGCTGGCAGTCAGCTCGCTCTTCCCCTGGTAAGGTTCGTTAGGTAGGTCGGGTGAAAAGGAGGCAGAGAAGAGCTATCTGCCTGACGATGGTTCTCTCCTCTCTGTCCCCTTTTACTCCTGGCTTACCTAACCAGAGATCGGCAGGCAGCGATCCATAAGGGGTGGTGCTCTTCCTTGCAGATTGCTGGCTGCTGCTTTTGTATTACTTCCGTCGGTAGTACAAAGGCAGCAGCCAGTCATTTGCCAGGGAGTGTGCTTCCCCTGACAAACTGCTGCCTGCTGGTGGTTTTTTCCCACCTGGCTCAACTTACTTTGAGGCCAGCGGTGGTTTCGCCATGTCTTCGGCGGGGTAGCGTGGAGGAGAGGGAGTCCCTCTTCTCCCCGTTGCTCCGGGAAAGAAGACCAGAGGTGGTCTCACCATGGTTGTTTGTGTGTGTTTGTTTGCGAGGCCGTGAGGTGCTGCGTCCGCCTGCAGTGGACTCGCACTCCTGTTGCAGGAGGCCGGCGTGTTTTTATTTTATTTTTCATGTGCTGGCTTTTTCAGCATTCTGTCCGATCGCGCCCTTCAGCCTGATTGACTGAAGTGCTCATGGCACGTAGGACACTGGGACTTGGAGTTTTGTTTGTTTTGCTTGCGTTCGTGCGGCAGTTTTTTCCCTGTGGCTCAATTTTAATTGGGTGTGCCATGCAACATTCTTTTTGCTCACACCTCTCAGCCTGAGGACATTGGGAATTGAAGTTGTTTCCCTTTGTTCCCATTCATGGGGCTGTTGCCCCACTACTGGCTTCGGCAACCTTGCGGCGCTCTGCGGTCCAAGTTCGGGCGAGTGCAGGCAGTTCAGTATGGGATACGATAGTCGGGTGTGGGCGTGTATACCAGAGTCCAACAGTTAACACCCCTCTTTATAGGTAAAGATCCCCTATTTCCAAAAGGTTCAATATTCTTGACCAGGATTGACTCCTTTAGATTTATGAAATATATAATTAATAAGTCTCCCCAAATATCTATAAATTCATTTTTCCTTGTCAAATCTTTTTAAAAATCTTTCTTGTGTTTATCTAAATTTATATATCCAAATTCCATTAACATTCCATTCTTAGGGCACATTTGTAACTTTAAGGCTAATATCTTATTAATTTCCTCAAACACCTTTGCCCAAATCTTATTCACAACTTTACATTCCCACTATATGCCCTAGAGTTTAAAAGAGCTGAAGAAGATTGTGAAGATAGGACTTCTTTGGTTTGTACATAGAATTGCATTTTATTTAATCTTTATTGCAGGGTTTATTTGGCCATGGCCCACCATGGAGAAGTAGCATAAAATTAAACTAAAATCCTGCAGTTTACCTACTTTTTCCACAAATGACACATGTTGGTATCAGTTAGGAGATCTGAAAACCTTCCCAACTAAAATGAAAATGTGCTGAGATTTAAATGTTTAATTTAAACCAGTAATTCTTAACCTTTTTAAGTTGGGGGCCAGGTTGCACTCCCTCAGACAGCTTCGGGGGCTGGGTGATCATTTTGCCTTTCCTACACCACATGGCACTTCCAGGTTTGGTGGAGGCGGTGGGGGGAGGGGCACATGAAATGGTGCTGTGGGCTGCATCTGGCCCATGGGCTGCAAGTTGAGAATCCCTGATTTAAACAGAAGGCTGCATTTAGATTAGCGTTTTTATACACTGCCATGTAAAGACTTTCTGACTTGAAAAGTGGGCTACTGGTATCCAAATAAAATAAATAAACCAAACAACTCGATACAGATGCCCCAATTCTCTTTCTTACCAATGTCCACCTTCTGGAGAAAAATATATATCCAAAAGTCTACTATATTCCTATCTTTACTGAAGAATATTCAGTTATATAGCCTTATTTTTCCTACAGAGGAAAAGGACAAGGAATTTTTTGTAATATTAACACCCAGTTGTTCTTTCTAGAATATGCATCAGCTGCATATGACACCACCATTTGGATTATAAAATGAAAGCTCTTGTGAACAGCTGACTATGCATTAAAAACATTGATAGTAATATTAATAACACTTGGAATTTCTGAAGGTCCATTTTTAGTCAACAATTCATGATGTCTGCAAGAGTCAGCATTCACCAAGTATTTTTGGAACTGAATCTCTCTCTCACCACCTGCACTCCTCTTCTACACCAACCTATTTTTTAAATTAATTATGACACCAAATTCCAAACGCTACAGAACGTTCATTCTTTTGATCTTAAGACATGGGACTCCACATAACAGTAATATGATGTAACAGATGGTCCAATGTCAGGTGCTACTGTTTGTGCTAAATTATTTTTGGATGAATATCACAATAAATAATAAACCCCGTGTTGCATTATTACAACTCAACAAAATATGTTAGGAATTTGCCATAATGGAAGGAAGGGTGCTATAAATACATATATCATCTAGCCAAAGCTTTAGGTTTTGTTCAAACCTCTTTGTAAATACAGTGGGTTAACTATGGATCACCTGTTTTGTTTCTGAATTTGAAACATTTGAGTTGCATGCATTGCCAAATTCCAATTTATTTATTTGGAACATATGTTAAGCTAACTGACCTGCAACATATTGGGCACCTTAAGAATCTTAGTTGGTAATTTTTCTTTAATATGTACGTGGATTGTAGGAATATTTTAATTAGAAGATCATCTACCTTTTCACATTTAAGTTCCTTCAGAACTCTGGGGTGGATATCACTTGAACTCAAGTGTTTTCCTCTTTTTCAAAATATATCAAATAAGTGAAGTCAGACAATTTCTTACAAACTATACCTATAAATCCAAGTGTTAACCGTTGGAATGTAACAAAGGCTCTTGCACCTGTCCACACTATCCTGTACCGAGCCTCCTGCGCTCATCCGAACCCGGTACGGAGGTAACTGAAGGGTTGAGAAGAGCCCCACGAAAGTGAACAAAGGGAAACAACTTCAATTCCCAACATTCTTTGTGCCGCGCCACACCACAGCCAATCAGGCTGAGAAGCGCAAGCAAAAAGAACGTTGGGAAACGCAGAGCGGCCAAATAAAATCGAGCTGCAGAAAAAAAACGCCGCACGAACCCAAACCACAAACACAATGCAAGCGCGGCGCCAAAATGGCCGCCGCGCTCTTTGCGGGCCCCCCCCCCCACCGGACGAAGGCATCCGGGTAGTTAGGGGCGTGGCCAGCACCCTTATAAAAGGGGTGGCTACGAGGCAGCCGAGTTGCCATTTTGCGAAGCGAACGGAGACGAGAAGTTTTTTCCTTAGCTCCGTCGCTCTTGCCTTTCGCAGGGAAGCCTCTTTGGCGCAGCGGTTTTTTTTCCTTCTTCCTTTGGCTTCCCAGCAAGTTGAAGCAATGCCCTCTAAGAAGAAGGCAACGGCGAACGCAGTTCGCGCTGCGCGGAGGCGGCAGCCGGGTCGGAGGACCACGACTGCGCCTCCCCAGCAGCCTCCCTTGCCGGGAGAGCCCACCGGGACCGGTGGGATGGGGTCGATTGCCCCTTGGCCCGAGCCGAGGCATCCGCGTACTGGCCCGGCAGGGGCCACGGGCCCCGGCCCGCAATCGATGGCCACTGCCCCTGGCCTGGTTCATACTACGGGGCCTTCTCCCCTTGGTCCGCAGCTTCCTGCGGTGGGCTTCAGCCATGGGGGGGGGGTTGGGTTCTATTCCCTGGCAGGGCATGCCTCCAGCCCCCCAGGGGCCGGGACTGGGCCCGTGGCCGTATTCGGGCCCCGCGGTCGAGAGACCTGGACCAGCGCCTGCCACCAGTGGGCCGGCTGGCCCTTTGCCCCCCCTTAGCGTTGGGGGCTATGTGAATGTGGATGCCCTTCTGGCCCGCGTAGTGGCCCTCGAGGCATCGCTCGGGATGGTCAACCCCTCAGGGGCGCCTTTTGGATCCCAGGTCGACGCATCGTCTGCCGGGCAGCGGCAGGCGGCAGGACGGGTCAAGCTGCCCGAGGCGCGTGGGCCGGCGTCGGCCACTGCCTCGCAGCTCCCCATACAACAGGCGCCGCAGCCGGGTGCTGACCAGGCCCCATCGATGAGCTCAGTTCCGATCGTGAGCTCCGACGCCCACAGTGGGCCGGAACCCCCGGTGGGGGCGGCCCATGGGGGTGCAGCGTGTGAGTATACGGTTCAATCTAGTGCACCCACACCATTAACATTGGGGGGAGCATTCCAGTGGCCGTGGCCTTGCACGGGTGGCGTGGCGGTTCAGACCCCGCCGGCCCACCCGGCGTCTACACCTCTAACCCAGGGCCCTACTTGGGGTGGTGCCTCCTATTCTGTCGGGAACTTATTAGGGGTTACGGGGTTGGTTCAGGCTCCTTTTACTATGCCCACCGTTCCCACCGTGCCGGTGTCAGCATTGCCGACAGCAGGGTATTCCTTGCCCCTTGGGGATCATCTGGCCCAGTCTACCAAAGAGAAGATCTGGCGGGGGGAGTATGTGGACATCTTCTCCCTTCTGAACAGAGAGCCCACCAAGGAGGAGAGGGAGGGTCAGGACGAGAAGGATAAGGAACAGGCACGTCGTCGTAAGCCGCCACGCACGTGGGCCAACTGGTTGCCAGCGTACCTCATATACATGGCGGTTTACCTCAGGGCCCGGCTGGATCTGGCCATCCCGATGGTCCAGTATTTGGACAACATCTACCGGGCGATGGTTGACTTCCCGGGCCCGTCGTGGTTGGCTTACGACGAAGAATTCCGTATGCGAGTGCCCCTGCACCCAGAGATGAGGTGGGACGAGCCCTGCCAGAAGCTGTGGCTTCTGTACATGACCCCCACGCGCCCCGCACCAGGGGAGAGATACCATTGTGGACATGCAGTCCAGCGAGCGGCTCCAGCACAGGCACCCCGCCAGGTGGCGGGGCAGGGGGTTCCAGCCCGCCTGCTGTGCTGGACCTTCTCGTCCAATGGTTCCTGCAGTAGGAGGAATTGCCGGTACAAGCACGAGTGTCCCTCTTGCGCTGGCCCCCATGCCGCTTCCACCTGTCCCAGGCCGGGAGGGATGCGGGGCCGAGGTAGGGGTGGACAAGGGGCCGGCAAGACTGCCGCAGAGGGAGCTGGTCCAGCGAAAGGCCCCCTCCCCAATTAATGTGGACATGTTGGAGCGTTGGCTCACATTGTATCCAAGGAGGGCGGACGCAGCTTACCTGCTCCAAGGTTTTCGAATGGGTTTTCGCATTCCTTTCACAGGGGACAGGTCTGCCCAAGACGCACCCAACCTTTTGTCACTCAGGGGAAGGGAGGAGGTGGCTGCCGTGAGCATTACTAAGGAGGTTGATGCGGGCAGGGTCGCCGGCCCTTTCCCTGCCCCCCGTTTCCCAATCTTGAAGTTTCCCCCTTGGGCTTAGTGCCCAAGAAGGCACTGGGCGAGTTTCACCTAATATATCACTTGTCCTACCCAGCCGGCCGATCGGTCAATGATGCTATCCCTGATGACCTTTGCTCGGTCAGGTATACGTCTTTTGACCAGGCGCTGCGCATGGTGCGCTCATGTGGCCCGGGTGCGCTGTTAGCTAAGTGCGACATTAAGTCCGCCTTCCGTCTCCTGCCGGTGCACCCGGGCGACTTTGAGTTGCTGGGTTTCAAGTTCCGGGGTGCATATTATTTCGATAAAGCCATGCCTTTTGGCTGTTCCATCTCATGCTCGGCCTTCGAGCGTTTCAGTACCTTCCTACAGTGGGCTTTTGTTCGCAGGTCAGGGTCTCGGTCTGTAGCCCATTACCTGGATGATTTCTTATTCGGGTGTGAACGGGGCTGGGACACGTGCACACGTCTCCTACACACATTTCAGACGCTAATGGAGGAACTTGGTGTCCCTTTAGCGCCCGAAAAGACCGAGGGCCCATCTACTAAGCTCACATTCCTGGGGGTGAAGATTGACACGGTAGCGCAAGCATCTAGGTTGCCGGGGGATAAGGTGTCACGGATCGTGGCCCTCATATCGGACTTGCTTGCTAAACGCAAGGCGTCCCTTCGTGAGCTGCAGGTGCTGCATGGTCACCTTAATTTCGCTTGCAGGGTGGTCGCACCTGGCAGGGCATTTGCTCGGCGCTTGTGCGACGCCATGACAGGCTTGTCCAGGCCCCACCATAGGGTAAGACTCACCGGGGGCATTAGGGCGGATATGCTTATCTGGCTCCAGTTCTTGAGAGAGTTCAATGGGGTATCATTCTGGAGGTCCAATCTTCTGGCTTCTCCTCGTTTCCAGATACAGTCTGATGCCTCTGGGTCCCTGGGTTATGGGATGTACTTCAATGGGAAGTGGGCCTACGGTGGGTGGCCGCCAGCCTGGTCAGGCACAGGTCACCTGCGCGATCTCACGTATCTGGAATTTTCCCCCATTCTGGGGGCTTTGATGCTATGGGGTGAGGAGTGGGCCAATCCGGTGGTACATTTCTGGTGTGACAATGCGGCTGTTGTCCACATTGCCAACTCACAGACGTCTAAATCTCCCAGGGTCATGGACCTGGTGCGCCAGTTCGTTTTGCGCAGCCTGCGCCTCAATGTGCTATTTAGGGCCAGGCATGTCCCAGGTATCAATAACGATATTGCTGACGCTTTGTCCCGCCTGCAGATCTCCCGGTTCCGCGCCTTGGCCCCGGATGCAGAGGAATTTCCCTCGCCACTCCCGGACGAGATATGGACGCTTGGCAAGGAGAGGTGAACCGGGCGATCGGCATGTCGCTGGCGCCACGCACGCATAAGGCGTATCACCACGCATTCATTTCCTTCCAGGCCTTCTGTGCCCAATTTCGGCTGCCCGAGACTTGGCCTATCCCAGTGGCCCATGTCCTCCGATTCATGGTTTACCTGCATGCACAGGGCCTTGCACCTCGCACCATAGCATCCAGGCTGTCAGCACTGGCATTTATGGCCAAAGTGGGCGGTTATGCGGACAGTACTACTGATTTCCGTGTGAGACATGATTTGGAGGGGTGGGCGCGGGAGCGTGGGCGTAGCCCGGACGACCGCCACCCAATTTCCCCAGGGGTACTTACCCACCTGGCATGGGGCTGGCATGACCTCTGTTTTGACAGTTATGAGGCAGCCCTGTTTCATGCGGCTACCACGGTGGCCTTTTTTGGAGCGCTCCGCATCAGCGAGCTTGTGATGCTGTCTAAGGCGGATGCAAGTCGTAGGGCACTGGAACTCGACGATGTCTATGTCTGCAATGATTGGGCTCAGTTGAGGATTCGCTCCTCTAAAACGGATCAGCACGGCGTAGGCAGTGGAGTAAGACTGCTACGATGTTCCTTGGCAGACATCTGTCCGGTTGGTGCCCTACAGGAATTCCTTGCACTGCGTGGCACGCACCATGGCCCGTTTTTCTGTCACCAAGATGGGTCTCCCCTTACTAAGTTTCAATTTTGGAAGGTGACCGGTAAGGCATTGGCCAGTGTTGGCCTCCCTGGGGCCCGTTACGGCACCCATTCCTTCAGGATCGGGGCGGCTTCTACTGCGGCTGCTTTTGGGTACTCCGGGGCTGAAATACGCCGTATGGGGAGGTGGGGATCACAATGTTTTCAGTTTTATGTCCGCCCTCTTCCGCTGTGAGTACCAGTTTAGTCACCGCACCTTTTCTCCCCCCCTTTTTTCCTTGACAGACCCTGGGTGTCGTATCACACCGGTGGCAGTATGGCTGGTGGGCCATAGCTACGTGCACAGGGCAGCGCGTTACGCTGCGGCGACAGAGTGGGGACCCCGACTGGGACTGGGTGCATACGCAAGTCTCACATGGTATGGTAAGCCCGGTATGTTATGGCGGGAACTGTTGCCATTCATTTTCTCAGGCTGGCATGCCGACCCGCCTGATATTCTGATCATACACCTTGGGGGCAATGATTTAGGACAGGTCACTGGCCTATCGCTGAAGCACGCGATTTGCGGTGATCTCGCTTACTTACATTTTGTGTGGCCTGCCACAACCCTCGTTTGGTCATACATGGTACCGCGGCATGCTTACAGGGGAGGGTTCGACCTCCAGGCCCTTGACCATGCTCGGCGCATGGTGAACAGGGCTGTTGCCCGGTTCCTTATCGACAAGGGCTGGGGGCGCGTCATTCGGCACCCCACCATCAGTTTGCAAAATTATGAGCTTTATTCAGGGGATGGGGTCCATCTGTCGCAGGGAGGTATGGACCTCCTGTTAGGTGATTGGCGAGCAGGCCTGTTGACCGAGCTGACGGTCTGGGGGGGGGGGTGTCGAGCCTTTATTGAAGCCTCTCCGTGTGGCGGGTAGCACTGGTAAGGTAAACATTTATGACCCACAGGTATCCGGCAGGTTCGCAATTGACTGGACAACACTAGACAGGCATACGTTGGTTAAACGTTGTCCGGTCAACGACGAACCAGGCGACGGGGTGATGGCAAGAGCTAGACAGCATGCATCACCCCGTGATTTTACGGATACGCGTCAGAGGGTGGGGTCATTAGTTAGATATTGACTACGGTCAACAATTTGTTTGTTGTCAACAAACAAATTGATACAAATAGATACATTGTAACAATTGCCGTCGGCAATTTTGGGTGGTACCTTACCAGTGTTACTTCGTCCTGCTTGCCTTAAGAATTATAATTGGTCAAATACCAATAGAAATTTATAATTCGGACTAGGGCATGAATCAATAAATGTGGCCCAATGCCGTTATCCACTTTCACCAGTGTCTGAGTCCTTTATTGGGGGGTGCGCCTGCAATGCAAGCGCAGCGCCAAAATGGCAGCCGCGCTCTTCGCCCCACCCCCACCGGACGAAGGCATCCGGGTAGTTAGGGGCGTGGCCAGCACCCTTGTAAAAGGGGCGGCCATGAGGCAGCCGAGCTGCCATTTTGCGAAGCGAACGGAGACGAGAAGTTTTTTCCCCTCCACCCCCTCCCTAGTTAACAGTGTGATATTTTGGTCGCTTCGGGGCCGGGTGGGAATTTTTGGTTGGGACTCACAATTGGCTCTCGGGTCCATAGCACTGTTGCTATGGTTTGATATAGGGGTTTCTGTTGCTGCTGTTGACATCGGTCACATGGGCGGGTAGCACTGGTAAGGTAAACATTTATGACCCACAGGTATCCGGCAGGTTCGCAATTGACTGGACAACACTAGACAGGCATACGTTGGTTAAACGTTGTCCGGTCAACGACGAACCAGGCGACGGGGTGATGGCAAGAGCTAGACAGCATGCATCACCCCGTGATTTTACGGATACGCGTCAGAGGGTGGGGTCATTAGTTAGATATTGACTACGGTCAACAATTTGTTTGTTGTCAACAAACAAATTGATACAAATAGATACATGGTAACAATTGCCGTCGGCAATTTTGGGTGGTACCTTACCAGTGTTACTTCGGCCTGCTTGCCTTAACAATTATAATTTGTCAAATACCAATAGAAATTTATAATTCGGACTAGGGCATGAATCAATAAATGTGGCCCAATGCCGTTATCCACTTTCACCAGTGTCTGAGTCCTTTATTGGGGGGTGCGCCTGCAAAACTACAAGTCACAGCGTCCTACGTGCCATGAGTGCACAGAACACTGAGAAAGCTGGTGCGCGAAAAATAAAATAACAAAACGCAACTGGAGCACAAGTCCCCAGCAGCCAGACGCAGCGCCTCACAGCCTCGCAAAACAAACAAGCCTCAAAACTCCACTATGAGACACCCACTGGCCTTCTTTCCCAGAGCAATGGGGAGAAGAGGGACTCCCTCTCCTCGACGCTACCCCACCGAAGACACTGCGAGACCACCACCGGCCTCAAGGAAAGTTGAGCCGGGGTGGGAAAAACCCCAAAAACAGGCAGCAGTTCATCAGGGGAAGCACCCTCCCCGGTGGATGACTGGCTGATGCCTTTGTACTTCCAAATACAAAAGCAACAGCCAGCAATCCGCAAGGAAGAGCACCACCCCTTACAGATTGCTGCCTGCCGAACTCTGGTTAGGTAAGCCAGGAGAAAAAGGAGACAGAGAAGAGAGAACCATCATTAGGCAAAGAAAGCTCTTCTCTGCCTCCTCCTTCTCCCCCGACCTACCTAACGAACATTCCCAGGAGAAGAATGGGCTGACTGCCTCCTCCTCCTTTCCCCCATTGCTGCATCGAAACCAAAATTCAAAGCAGCAATGGGGAAAAGAGGAACCGGCAGGCAGCCCGTTCTTCACGCTAAAGTAACCACCAAAAACAAACACCAAAATTGATAAAAAATAATAAAACAAAAATAAATCAATAATTAAAAAAACAATTAATAAACCACAAAATACACAAACAAAAACCTCCACAATAACACAAAACCACATACAAAACACCTAACTACAACACGAAAAAACCCACAAATTACACAAACAAACAACAACTAATTACACAAATAAACAACAATGAAATAAGAAAAAATTAAACAAAATCAGAAATAACCAAACCAATTAAACAAACCTAAAACTCAACCAAAACAAAAAAGAACAAACAGAATCACCTCCCAGCCCACCACCACAAAAGCAAAACAAAGAAAAACCCCAGAAGAAAGAATACCAGAGAACTCACCAGTACGTCCTCCCTCCACGACAACCGGAACAGAAATGAAGAAACAAAGACGACTTACCGGAAGAAGCCCCACTCAGAGGCCAGGAGAGAAAAAACAGTGAAACTAAAACAAAACCACTAGCAGCCCCACCTGCAGGGCAGAATAGTAAAAACAACTCAAAAAGACACAACAGCCCCACCTGGAGGCCACAAGAGTAAAAACAAGTCAAAAACATAGCAATAAATCAAAAGTTTACACAAATCACCAACATATGTCAAACAATAAAATAAAAAGATTTATAACATCCTGTGTTGAGTTGTAACTCAAATAAATACCCAAAACATCTAAACACAGTTTAACATTGAATGTAAAAAACATGTACTTTCAAATTTTTAAAAATATTACCTACAGTACAACTATTAACAAAACCCTCCCATAAACTTATATCATCCTTTGTTTTTGTTTTTAATCCACAAAAAACACCCCAAAAGCTGATCACAGTTTATAACAACCCGGAAATGCCGGGCAACCTCTGTTAGTAATTTATATATTAGAACATCTTTAGAGAAGCACTTGGTGGTACAAATGACAGTATCATTCAGCTTCAGATGGCGGCATCATTGTGAAGGGAGATTCATCCATAGTTAAAATGCAGAAAGTTCAATGCTAGTAACTGACAACTTAGATTTTGGCATGATAAAGTTTAAGTAATGAATGTGTTCCAGAAACACATATGAAGAAAAAGCAAATTCATAGTAAACAGCAAGCAGCCCCAGAAACACAGTTAAAGATCCCAGATGAAAATGTATAACATACTGATAAAAAATAAGTAACTTGGAATTTGATTGAATTAATGGTAGGACTGTCACCATAGAATAAATGGTATCAGTAGAGGTGGTCAGAAACAGCTTCTTCATCACAAAGTGGGTAATATGCCACTTTCAAAAAACACCCAAAAATGGCTTTGAGGATGCACACTGTATAGAACTATGAATTCTTCATTCTGTGATCAGCTATTGAGTCATAGACTTAAACACAGGTTGCTATAGAAAAGATAGAAACATTTGCAATATTTCATGTACTTATGGTAAACATTTATTAGGTTGATAACGTGGAAGAATAAAGAACCAAACATCATAAAATATACAAAATGGAAACATTTTTGGAAAAATGTACTGTTGCTGTATAATGAGATAGTTTCAGCTGATTATTAATAGTAAATAAGGTAAATAATGGCAAAATACTTTAATTTCTTATCTGACAAAAAAGGTGTGTAGTCCTTCTGAAAAATCCAGGACAAGACTTAGTTTCATGTGCGACCACCAACACCATGTGGTCATTGGACAAAGTGATACCTTTATTAGACCAATGAAATATCATAAACAGAAGATAGCTTTTAACTGATGCAGGAGTCTTCAACACACTAGGCTTTATGAAGGCAATGGGAAGGGGATTCTCAATGACCAGCAGAAAACTGGGAACGCTATTCTGATCAGTATGCAAACCTGCCACCTCTGAGCTGACTTTGCAATTTCCATTTTGGGATTTGCTTTAAACAGTGGAACCTGGCATGTTCACCAAGCCAAATTTTTTTAGGCTTTCATATTTCTTCTGTATCATCTCAAGTTCTGTAATGTACAACCTCATAAAGATTCTTGTGGGAGTCAAAAGCTAGCTTCCACTTGTGGTATTTTGATGATCTAATGAAGATGGTGCCAGCTTCTCATCAGGTTGGCCTCTGTATAAGGAAAAGTCATGGACTCGGTGGTAATTTTGTCTGAGGCAGCAAGACATCTGAAGTCAGTTCTGCAATGCTAGGCTTCTAAAACAAAATTTGTTCTGGAGTAAATGCATGAAGGAAGGAAGGAAAGCTGATTAATCAATTAATATGTTAATCAAGAGACAGAATTGTCTCAGGTTTGAAGGATCCAAGATGTAAGCTTGATAAACTTGCTTAGACAACTAGTTGGGACAATTTGACAAAAATGTGACAAGGAGATCAAAACATTAGGTTTTCTTAATTTAATTTAATTTAATAGTTCAACTTATTTGCCGCCCACTCAGGCAAGCCTGACTCAGGGTGGCTTACAAAATTTAAAACCCCATACAATAAAAACAATTAAAATCCCTACCCCAAATTAAAAACCCACTCACCTCATGCAGGAGAGAGAGGGTGCATCTTATTATACATCTTATAGTAAAAGCCATTTTATGGTAAGAGCCAGCAGGCAGGAGCCACATTACCCTCAGGGCCCCATACCTGCCATGCCTGCCAGGTCTTAAATCCTTTCCTAAATGGCAGCAACTCCATCTGTAACCGTAGCTCAACCAGCAGGAGGTTCCAAAGGGCCTTTTTCTTGTTCCAGAGAGGTGAGCTCCCCTAGGTGATGGAACAACTAGGGAGCCCCTCCGGTCTGCTCTGGTTGGATAGATTTGTATATTCTTTCCAAATATACAAATGATTAATGTGTCTTCCCCTCAGGACATCAGCCCGTATCACTCAATCCTCCCAGACAGTGCAGCTCCAAGTGCCAACCCTGAGATTGGCAAGGAAGGCCAAGACTTGGAGAAGAGCCTTCTTGATGGTGGCACTAACTTTATTCATTCATTCATTCATTCATAGCTTTATTTGTATCCCGCTTCCCTCAGCCCGAAAGTGACTTGAAGCAGCAAACAACAAAAGCAAAAATAATACAATAGGTACCAGTATACAAAAATAAATAAATACACAATAGTACAAAAATACGGCAATACAATATAATCAATACAATATCAATAACAGGAGCACAGAAAAGACAAAAATGCAATATAATATAACAAAATTCAATCACCCCTCAATGAATCATCAACAAGACCTGTGGTCCCGACATCCTCATACAGCAGCTGCCTCCCATCCAGGGGTCGATGGCGTGGGCCCTGGGAGAGGCTTGGAACAACCTTGGGGTCAAACGGCGAAGGTGGCATTTTTTAAAGTCTGTGGCGGTGGCGCTTGGCCCCAGCTGATCTGACTTCCCTATGGCCAATGTCAGACCGGGGAAGGAGCTCTTCAGCTGCCTCAAGGCTCCAAGGTCTGGTGGCCCTTTTAACCCCCTCCGGCAATGGTGTAGCCAGAGGGGAGAGGAAGGAGATGCGGTGCTCGGCAGGGTCGCTGCACTTGGCATCTTCTTCCTCTTCAGCCGCCTCAAGGCTCCAAAGTCCCAGTGGCCCTTTTAACCCCCTCTGGCAATGGAGTGGCTGGAGGGGGATGGGAGGAGATGCAGCGCTCGGCAGGGTTGCGGCGCTCGACGTCTTCCTCCTTTTCAGCTGCCTGAACTCCCTCCCAGTTGAACTGCGCCAGATCCCAACCCTGTCAATCTTTTAAAAGCAGCTTAAATTGTTTCTTTTTAAAGAGGCCTTTGAGAATGTTTTGACAATGGCTCAGTGCTAGCTTTTCTATTTGGTCTCTCCCCACCGTCAATAGGGCTTTTCTATTTTTAAAATGTGTTTTTAATGTGTTTTTAATATGCTAGTTTCGTCTTGTCAGCCACCCAGAGTAGGAAAACCTCCTAGATAGGTGGGGTATAAATGGAATAAATAATAAATAAAATAGTAATAATTAGTGATTCTGCTTGGTGACAAATTTAATTTAAAACACCATAAACACTGATTATAATATTATCTTGAGAAGAAACACATTTCATTATGCTATATGCTAGGTAGGTAGCTTGTACCAATTTTCACTTTATATGCTAACATCTCTCTCTCCTCAACCTCCCTTGCTTTTCCTATACTAATACCTATAGAATACATTGTGGATAAAAATCATTTGAGTGACAGAGTCAACATGGACTCTGTTGTTGTTCAGTGCCACCAAGTTGCTTCTGACTCATGGTGTCCAAATCCCGTTTTCAAGGCATGTGAGATGTTCAAGGAGTTGTTTACTATTCCCAACCATTGTTAGTTTTCATGCTAAAATGGGGATTTAAACTAAGGTATCGGTATCCAACTGTCTGATTACTACACTATACTGGCTCTGTGACATCTGTATTAACATCTGTATTTCATATCGTATTGTGGGTAAAAATCACTAGAGACATGCAAGATAATAATGTAGACACTTGTTCCCCAAAATACTGCACAATCCTAGAGACTGATGAACATGCCTATGTGATTTAAAGTGATGTGTTTAAAATAATCAGCTCCTGTCTTTAGGATGAGACAGCAAGGTTTTATCTTGATAGTGCTGCAGAAAACCAAACTTGTTTCTTTGGAATGTTAAACCCCCGGTGGCCACCTTTAAGAAAGTAATTGAGGGTGTGATTAAACTGCCAAATTGGATTGGACTGGATCAGGATAAATAGAGTTGTATATGGTCTCATAGTTGGGTGGTATGCCATTTAGAATTAGTCTTGCATCCCCTGAAAGATGCTGATGGCTGTTATGGACTAATTTTTTTTACTCTGTTATTGATTACAACTTAGAATAGTATATTCCTAATAATGAGATGAAGTGAAGTGGGGATATTTTGGGACATCTGTTATTGCATTTTGTTCAATTGTTTATATGTTCTCAACATATTAATTGTTTGCAAGCCATCCATAGTGGTCTTGTCACCAGATGGGCAGGACATTAATGTAAAAGAAATACAATAAAATAAATAAATCCAGTCACCCTGTCCCTCCTATCTCCCCCTTTTTGGGGCAGCAGGAGGAAGCATTCAGATTTCCCCCCAAAAAAATATTTTAAGCTGATACAGTACAGAATTCACTAGTCAAATAATAAATTCAGCACTAGATTCAAAGGGCTTTAAAAACCCTTCACCCTCTTCTGCTTCCCCCTCTGCAGGGGAGTGGAGGAGGCTTTCAATTTCTTAATGAGGAAGTGGCTTAAGCTGTTCACTTGGCTTGATTCCAGTGATCATACATGCTGGAACAGAACCAAAATGGAACAATACTACCTGCACTTTGTCCACCTCTTTTTTATAGGTGTGTGTGTGTTTGTGTGTGTGTACGTACATATGTACATGAGCACAATGCATGTTATTCTGACATATTTGCTTCAGCTGCAATAATATTTATAGCTGACAATAACATGGGCCTAGCAAGTGTTCACAATGAACAAAAGACAGCATGGCTTAGGGACTGTGAGAACTTTTCAAAGCTCTGCAATAGCAATAGCAATGGCAATGGCAATAGCAATGGCAATAACACTTATATATTGCCCCATAGTGCTTAGTGCACTTTCTGGGCAGTTCAGAAGTTAATTAGCATCCCCCCTAACATGCTGGATACCATTTTACTGACCTTGGAAGGATGGAATGCCAAGTCAACCATGATCACCTTGTCAGGATAGAACTCACAACATCTTGGCTGTAGTACAGCAGTTTAATAACCACTGCACCACAAGGACTCCTGCTATGACCTCATTGAAGCATGGAGTAAGAGTGCATTGAAGGTGGTGAGACATCTCCACCCATTCAGTCTCAAGCTAGCTTAACTTCAGGTGAATTTAGCCTCATGTCTAATTGTACTTATATCCCTTGGCTATTTAGCCACATTTCATGGAATGGATTGTGTTTCAAGAATGCTTTTAATTGGGAGGAGTTATAATTACCAGATATAAAAACTCTTTCTGCAAGCAAGCAGGGTGCTTGGTAAGGCATGTAACAAGAATACATGTATTGGCCTTCTACAAGAAGAATCATGTTGCTTCTGCTGTTGATTATATATAATTTGGACTTAAAGAGTATTACAGATGGAGGCGAGGATATGAAATCTTAACTCAGAATGCAATTACTCATTTGCTATTCATTTTCACAGCATGCTTCAATCACCAAGAGCCTCCTATTTTTAAGTGCTCATTCTGAATAGAAAATTATTTTAATTGGATTGCTGCCGTATGTCTTCCTCCTTATTATTCCATCATGGTTATTGGGAAACAAATAGGAAGCAGGAGGCAAAAATGAATGATTCCCAGTTCAGCTTAAACTTTAAAGCCACCTCATCAGCCAGAACCCACTGAACCAAGACAAGACAGGCCCACGACAGTTGACTGCCCAAGGCAACTCCCACTGTTCCATGTGCAGGAGCTCGACTGAATATGATATTTTTCTTCAACACTGGAAATGAGGTGACAATCACCAATACCCTTGACAACAGCACACCAGTTAATGGTGTGAAAGATGGACTAGGAGGTATGCACCGTTCTGCCCTCCTAGAAAGGGGGATGAGATTGTGGTTCAGAGGAGGAACAGATGGGAGGGGTCCTACCACTGCTGCCTTTCTGAGGTGATTGCTTTATGCCTTTCTAAGGTGACTGCTTTATGTTGCAAACTTTTGTCAAAATTATTATTTGTTTCAGCATGCATACATAACATTTGCCAGTGAAAGAAGCTCTCAAAAACACTGCTGAAAGGTCAAGCAGGAGTTCATAAATGAAAGAAATATTATTAAACAGGAACATGATAACCAAGAAATTACTGATTTAGCCTCTTTGTCATTGAGTCCTTCTCTCTTGAAAGCTAAACTTCATACAGTAAAACCCCGACTTACAAATGCCCCGAGTTACATAAAATTCGACTTACATAATGATTTTGTGCTAAAACCATGTCCCAATTTACATAAATGTCCCGATTTACATAAATTTGCATAACACGATTTCCTATGGCTTTGTTTCAAGTTACATAAAAAATTCATTTTCCCTATGGGGTTGCTTTGAGTTATGTAAAAATTCATTTCCCTATGGGTTTGCTTCGATTTACATAAAAAATCATTTTCCTATGGGTTTGCTTCAAGTTACATAAAAAATATTTTTTCCTATGGGTTTGCTTTGAGTTACATAAAAAACTGATTTAAGCAAAAGCCGACAGAACGGACTTTTTGCGTAAGTAGGGCTTTTATTGTACATGCATTTCAAATTCAAATAAACAGATTTTCCAAGTGAAAAATTAAAACTTAACATAATGGTAGTCCTAAAATGGTCTGCTTCATGGAAGAAATAATTGCTTTCCAAGAGTTCAGGTCCTAGGTCTACTGATTTATTGCATGATTCTTATTTCCATTATGGCAAAAGTAAGAGGGTTTTTCTAGGAAGCTTGCATCATGGTTAGTAGACATGTGAAAGGTAATTTGATTTGAATAACTTTTTAATGTGTGGCCATAAAACATCCACCTGAACTCCCCATGCCCCTTGTTCTTTCCAGGAGGAAAACAATACTCCAAATAATCTAGCCCATATTTTGTGAGAGTTTTTTTTAGAGATACAAGAGGACAGGCTAATGGAAAGAGATTGAGGAAAATAAATTTAACCTGGCCTGTCAAGCAAGTAGATTTATGATATAGTGGCACTATGATAATGGAGCCTGGGGAGCATCAACCCTACAGTTTTATAATTAATCCACTGAGATGTCTTGCTTATATTGCAATTTCAGGGATATTTTTGTCCGGCGACATTATGTTTTCGCTAGCCAGTCATGCAAGAAAGAGTTTGGAAAGAGGAATACTTAAATCATGGCTTTTTGTTGTTGTCAGACAACTGATTTTTATCTGGTTGAGATGTTACACAGACATAAATGGTGGTCCTCTTCCTGATCCTATGAGTGTTAATTACATAGAAGGAGTGAAAGAAGGGATTTCACTGGATTAGGAGGAAGAAGAAAACCAAAGTAAAGAGAATCCAAATCAGAAGAAATGAGCAAGTTGAAGATCCCTGAGAGAAAAGCTTCCACTTTCTAGGGCAAAAGTATGGGAAAATTTCTGTCAAGACAAAGCTTGATAAAGCCACTTTTCAAACTGTAATGCCCAGAATTCCCTAGGTAGCACATAGTTCTGAAGTCCTCATTCCTCAGAGATTATCTGCCGTACATATGGCAAAGTGGAGCTGAATCAGAAGTAGGCAGAGATATCACCAATCAACCTTCTTTATCTAACAGCATCCTTCTCTCCACTCCTATCCCCAACATACCCTGGGAGCTTGGAAATGGTACTGTAATGTGATTACAGAATTCCCAGCCAGTGTGGCCACTGTTTGAATAGCACAGGAGTTTCATTCATAATTTTGATGGGATCTGTGAAATGGGACAAACTGGCCTAAGTCAATGAAGTATTTTCTCTCCCCCTATCTCCATTTTTTATCTGTGGTTTATATGGTTTATCTCTGGTTTATATGGAGAGGTGTTTTTTTAATTGACTTGCCCCACTTTGCTTCAGAAATGAGCATGAGATACACCCAATTTTTTTCCTGTTCTGCACCAAATGATAGAAAGCTAAGGCTCAGCAGTAGACACGTGCTGTAGATTTGTCTGAGCTTTGGCCAGAAATGGGCTCCTTCAGGCTTTTCCTTCCTGGTGCTTCTCAAATTGATACAGATTTCATACCAAAGTAGGGCACTTCTGGAAGAGAGATTAAAATTGTGTTTAAGGTTCCATGCAGCGTCTTTTTACCAGTCTGGCCAGCTCACTCTATTTCCTCCTTGAACTCTCTGTTTTGCTGAATTCATTATCTAGATGTACTTTTGAAATAATTTGTTAAATGTATGTCCATATTCTATACATATGTCTCGTTGGCCATCCCACTACGGTAATGGAGTAGAGCAGGGGTTCCCAACCTAAGGCCCCGGGCCAGATCCAGCCCCTGGCGCCATTTCATGTGCCCCCCCTCTAAGGTAATCCAAGAAACAAAATGACCACCCCTTTGAAGTTGTTGGGACAAAATGGCCACCCCCATCACACAGGCAGGGCAAAATGGCTGTCTGGCCCTTTAATCTGACTGAGAGAGCATGACTTGGCCCCTGGCTTGAAAAGGTTAGGAACTCCTGGAGTAGACCGTACAGCCAGCGACTCAATGCTGAGTGTTGGGCAGCAGTTAATTTATTTCTGCACATTTATATCCCGCCCTCCTGGTGGGTACACCACTCAGGGTGGCTAACAACATAATAAAAATTACAATAAAAACAATTAAGCAACAAAAGTTAAAACAGATCTAACAGCCCCAGTTAAAACCAACATTAAAAATGCAAACAGATCATCATTAACAAACAACCCACCCACACCCTACCCCCGTTAAAACAGAATAACCAAGCCAGGGGGCAGCCCCTCACATAGGCTAAATCAGCCACTGGGCTTGACTGGTAGAGTCAAGCGTGCCCCAAACCCGCTGGAAGAGCCATGTCTTCAGCATCTTTCTAAAGGGGAGTAGTTCCATCTGGAGCCGCAACTCACGTGGTAAGAGGTTCCACAGGGCTGGGGCAGACACGGAAAAGGCTCTTTTCCTGGTCCCAGTAAGATGTATCTCTTTCACTGATGGGACAACCAGTGAGCCCCTCCTGTCTGCCCTAGTAGAACGGGCTAAATTCCTTGTGGCAATGCGGTAACCTGATTCCCTAAAGGGGCCAATGGTTGTGGGAGAATGAGCCCCTTTAGGTGGGGTGATGGTGCCCTCATTGGAGGAAATGCCACTGAAAACCATCATATTGGTCCCAACAGCAAAATGCATAGAGGAGGAACCACATTATTCTGATTCCCAATGGTCAAGGAGGCAGAAGAGGCCATGCCAGATGGACTGGCTGTGAAGGCGCACCTTGTTAATATCCTCAAGGCTGCAGCAGTCCATTGCAGTCCTGATGTTAAATTCTACATGTCTCATTTCATACATTCCACAGGAGATGGCTCTGTGATCACAATGTGTGGCAATCTGGCAAGGGCAATCTGGGATCCATCTTAAACAAATTCACACCAATCATATTTTTCCTGTTTGCCATTCTTCTCCATGAAAATGATTTCCAGGGGGAAAATGTATACTCAGATATGAGTAGCAACTGCCGATGATGATATCCAAACATAGATGCATTCCACTCTCTCACATTGATTTGATATGCTACTATTGCATTTTGATAATATTGTATTTTACTGCTGGAGACAGGAAGAGGTACCCACAGGATTTTCTCCAATATATATCCCTAAACTACTTGGCTGCTTTTAGTTACAATGAACCTTGACTTGGGCTAGTGGGTAGTGGTGTCATTATTTATTGCTTATTTTCTGGCAGAAAAAGGTGTTTTTTTGGCCAGTCTTATTAAGAGTACAGTGGTACCTCATACAACAATTTTAATCCGTTCCATGGGGCTCATTGTTGTATGAAACAATTGCAATATGATACATGCACCGTATAACAATTTTTTTTGCTAAGTGGTTTTTCCCATTGAAAAACTGAAAATTGTTATGCGGGACACCATTCCCCCCCAAACCTAATTGTTATGCGATTTCATTGCTATACAGGGTGATTGTTGTATGAGGTTCCATTTGTATAATGTTTCCAACAAAAATAAACGTCTGCAATCTTTTTCATGCTTCTTTGAGTAAGATGCACTAAAGTGAAACTCTATTCTCAACAAACATGTATTGAATTATATTGCACAAGGGTTGTTTCATAACAAGTTCTGTGGTTCAGTTTGGTAGCAGGAGAAAGTAGAAACTTAAGCAATCCCGAGAACTGATTTATCAACTAGACATTTTTCCTTTAGAGAGCATTACTCCACTACTACAAATCTTTCACAGCTGAGTGAATTTATACCTCTTCAATTAGCAATCAAGCTTCTTCATATGTATGAGCTCTGAGGATCTATACTTAAGCAAGTCAATGGGTTCTTGTGGTGTAATGATACAAATAAAATAGCAGTGGCAGGAAAAAAAAGCTCTATAATTTAATTTGGAAAAGTCATGTGACTATGCACAAGTGAATTAAAATTTCCAAGTCACCAAAAGAGCCTTAGGAACTTTGTTTGCCAGCCTTCTCTATATATTTATGTTTTTGACAACTGGGCAAAACAGCATAGTGGGTTGGGAGCATAAGCTGCATACAGAACCTGTGAATTTTAATTGAGTGCTTTGATCCTCATGTTTTGATCCTCAGTACAACTTTCAGTGACATTTAAAATAGTGGGAAGAAAATACTCATAACATGGAATTTGATGGCAGTAACATAGACGGAAATGAGCTCCCGTCTTCATCCCAGCTCCTGCCAACCTAGCAGTTCGAAAGCAAGAAATTGCAAGTAGATAAATAGGGACCACTTCGGTGGGAAGGTAACAGTGTTCCGTGCGCTCCGGTGTCTAGTCATGCCTGCCACATGACCACGGAAATGTCTGCAGAAACAGACAGCACTGGCTCTTCGGCTTAGAAACAGAGATGAGCACTGCACCCTAGAGTCGGATACGACTGGCTTTCGAGCAAGGGAACCCTTTACCTTACCTTTACCTAACATAGAACACAACAGGCATCGTAAGCTAGAAAAAAAGGTTATTTGGAATCAGGGACGTTGGGAGGAAAATGTAAGAAGAAAACAAAAGAAATAAAAAAAGAACTGAACCATCACATTGAGATTGTATGCTTTTTTGTTTGGTATCACTACCCTTTATCACAACACTGATAACTTGACAAGAATTGTCAGAAAAAGCATTGCTGCATTATGAAATTGTTTTCTTCTTCTTGGTAAGACAGTTCTTTCATCAAACACTAGTAAACAGGTTGTAGGGAGGTACAGTGGGGTTGGTGTAGAGTGCCTTTGTCAGGTGGTGAAGAGGGTGAAGTGGTTCCCATTGATCAGGATTGGGGTTCTGGCAGAGTCTAGACTGGTTGGAGATCACGGTCTCTCAAACAGTTGAGTGGGCCAGACTGGTGGTTCCACCCGCAATAAACGCTGCTGTAAAACGTGTCTGCAGCGTCATAAACATATCCGCTTCTGGCGATGCCAGTGCTGCAGACCAGAAGATTTGGTGCTGTGGGCCAGGTCTGGTCTGTGGGCCGTAGGTTGCCTACCCCTGGCTTCATGAGATAAAGCTGCAGATGGGGTCTGTAAAGACATTTTAAGAGCATGTGTATGTTTATAGGAATGTTTGTAGGTGCACCCCCCTCAATCCCTGTTCACATAAATTTCCAGAGGTGAAATTAATGCTACTCTGTGCAGTAGAAACAATAAACAATCTTGGTGGCACCTGAAAGACTTAAGTGTTTATTATGGCACAAGTTTTATGAACTACATATATGACATGGACAGTTGCCCATGAATATGTATGCCATAATAAATCTTCACAATGCCACAAGGTCCTTTGTTCTATTTACATTGGTAAAGGGGGTGGGGGAGAGTATGATTGCTCTTGCATACCCTTTCACTGCTGTCACTATTTCCTTTGTTCAGCCTCCACGTTGCATTCCAAGAGAGGTTTTCAAAGTAGGAAAGAGAGAGAGAGGCATGAAAGTCTTGCTGGGAACATGATCATGGGATATGCAGTTTCATTCGGGGGACCTCCACCACTGCAAGGACAGAAGCTAATGGTATTTATTTATTTTCCTGATAATTTTTTCTGAAAGCAAAAACAGGGAGAGGAAAAAAATTCTTCTCTTCCAATCCCTTGTACACTATTATAATGTGTTGTGGAGGGCCAAGGGTCAATCTAGGCCAGGGGTTCTTAGGTAAAAGTAAGGTAAAGGTTGCCCTTGCTCGAAAGCCAGTCGTATCCGACTCTAGGGTTCAGTGCTCATCTCTGATTCAAAGCCAAAGAGCCAGCACTGTCTGCATCTGCAGACGTTTCCGTGGTCATGTGGCAGGCATGACTAGCCACCAGGGTGCATGGAACGCTGTTTACCTTCCCACTGAAGTGGTCCTTATTAATCTACTTGCTATTTCTTGCTTTCAAACTGCTAGGTTGGCAGGAGCTGGAACAAAGATGGGAGCTCACTCCATCATGCAATATGGTACCTGGGAATCAAACGCCGAACTTCCAGTCAACGAGTTCAGTGTTTTAACCACTTGAGCCACCACAGTCCCTTTGACTGTAGTGTTATTAAACTGTGGTTAATGGGCCTCCAGGAGGTGCGAAATTTCAGGAGTCTATGAATTGTTTTACTTCTGCTTCCGGTGGGAGGACGCATGTGACCAGCCCACTGAATCACGTGACCGGCCCATGGCCTGAAATGTTTGGGCACCTTGATCTAGGCCAGGGGTCAGCAAACCTGTCTCTCCAGGTGTTCTTGGACTTCAATTACCAGAAGCCCAAGTCAGTAACCTGCCGATCAGGGATTCTGGAAACTGAAGTCTAAGATCATCTGTAGAGCCAAGTTTGCTGACCCCTGGCCTAGATCAGGGTGCCCAAACTTTTCAGGCCATGGGCCGGTCACTTGGTTCAGTGGGCTGGTCACACGGTTCCTCCCACCAGAAGTGGAAGTAAAACACGCCTTGCAATCTGTTTTGCAACAGGGTGAGATAGATTTTACGTTGCCATTTTCTCTGCTTAAACCAGGGGTGCTCAAAACATGGCCTGTGGGCCAGATTCATCCAGCCCACGCTGCCTTCATCACTCCCAGAAGCGTAAGTAAAATGCACCCATACGGGCGCGTTTTACTTCTGCTTCTGGGAGCAACAAGGGCAGCATGGGCTGGATGAATTGGCATTGGAGCCAGATCCGGCCCATGGGCCATAGTTAGGGCCCCCCGGCCTAGATGATTATTTAATTCAATACACAGTTGACATGACCCTACAGTTGTCCCAAAAAGTTGACTATACTGACCTTCTGTTTGGATCTAATTGAGATCCAAAGGAGGGGGGGCAAAAGGGGCACAAGCCAAATACAGCCATAAGCAAAAGGAAAGTTCACAACACCAAGGTCAGGAAGGATGAAAAAATAAACTGGTGGAACAAGAAGGACCCTGGAGAGTTCCCTGCTGAGATCACTAGGAGCAGACAAGATAACAGAAGCAGTGTTAGAGCAGTGCGCACAAAAGACCTGACCAAAAAACTGATGGAGGCTGTCTTGAGAGCATAGGATGTGAAAGATGAAATAAAGCATCAAATAGGATGAAACACATTGGTAAGAGGAAGGGAAGGGAGCATGAAACAGCCAAAATCAATGGAAGGTGTGCATAGAAGTAGGATTTTAGCAAGACTAATCAGGTGTCAGGCATACAAAAACCAGTCCAATGGCAATTATTGTCATAGGCAGGTAAGGTTGCATTTTTTGACTGTGGCTCCTGGAATCCCACAGCCAGCATTTGTTGGGGAACTCCGAGAGTTGTGATCAAAAAAGTCCCCCCCCCCTCATATCTGGCCATTATGATGAAATAAATAAGATGCCAGAGGAATCAAGAGGGGTTTAGTGTAGGCATGAAAAATATAGCCATGACATTCTGAAGAAAACAGAAGAGGAAATTGACTCACTTGAAGTATATTGTTATAGAAAAACTTTATGGATACCATGGGCTACCAGAAAGACAAATAAATTGAGTCTAGTTTAAATCAAGCCTGAACTTTCACCAGAAGTTAACTGGATAAATGGATGCTATCACATTTTTGCACAACCACAAGAAGATAAGACTCACTGGAAAAAGCGAATAATGATGAGACAATAGAAAGAAAATAAGAAAAGAGGAGGGCTTAATAGATGGGCTCACTCAATATAGGAAGCTACACTTTTAATTTGCAAGACCTGAACAAGAGTATGAATTCTTTCTTTTCTTTATTTGTGTCAGATGCACCACCAACATATAATAACATACAAAGCTAAAATTAACACATCTAAAAACAAAATAGAATTAAAAAGGACTAGATGACATATTGGGCCAATTCAACAGCATTTCCTCTTGCCAACACAAGGTCCTACTCACTGCATGTTGAGGGGACATGAAAGAAGCCTCCCCAAAGATTGCTACTTCAGCAATCAGGTGTCCCCTGGGCAATGGAGATTTATCACCGGCAATGGAGATTTATCACCAGCTAATCCTTTCAACCCGGAAGCACCAGAAGAAGAGTATTAATGACAAGACTTTTTTGAAGTCATCAGTTAATTGGGTCACCGAAAGTGGGAAATATAATAACAATGTGCATTGTATGTGTGGGTGCAAGAATGCGCTTATTAAATAAGCAAGCTAATGCTTGTAGCGATCTTACATTTGATTCATTTAATGTTACTATTCTGAAGCAATAATGCTAGCTCCAACCCACTGCTGCAGTCCCTGGTGGCCATGCATTCTCCTGCTGGTCATCTACTGGAGAAATCTTGTGCATACTAAGTGGTGAAGAAACCAGTTTGAAGCAGGATTTAGTTGGTTTTACTTCTGAGTGCGGCTGCAGGAGATCTCACTGCAAGACAGTAAACTATGAACTTACCAAAAGTCTTTAGGCAAACATAAGACTCCCTATTTCCTACCTTTAAAAGGCCAATGGACTGGTATTGTTATCTTTGACAGGGATTGAATGCTTGAGGAAACATTCAATAGTTGGAATCCAGATTGAGCTGAACTGATGGAAGAGGATTGTGTTATCAACTTCTCATAGGGCAGCCTCTCCAATGCCTTCAAAATGCTGCACAAAAGCTCTGGGAAAACCTGCTGAATAGAACGAACTCTAGTGTGGGACATTAGGGGATTTGTCAAAAAAGAGGCAGAGGGACCTTTCATAAACAGTGCCTTTCTACTAGAGCAGTGGTTCCAAACCTTTTTTTGGCCATGCCCCACCTAAGCATCTCCAAACTCCTGACCCTGTGACATATAATTCTTATTATTCAAAAGTGAACTGCAGTAAAACCCCGACTTATATATGCCTTGAGTTACGTAAAATTTGACCTATGTAAGGATTTTTCACTAAAATGGTGTCCCGATTTACGTAAATGTCCCATTTTATGTAACACAATTTCCTATGGGTTTTCTTTGATTTATGTAAAAATTTCATTTTTTCCTATGGGTTTGCTTTGCTTTGTGTAAATATTCATTTTCCTACGGGTTTGCTTCAATTTACATTTAAAAAAATCATTTTTCTAATGGGTTTTCTTCAATTTACGTAAATATCCATTTTTCCCTGTGGGTTTGCTTTGATTTACGTAAAAACCAATTTACGTAAAAGGCTACGGAAAGCAGTGATGGCGAACCTTTTAGAGACAGAATGCCCAAGGAGGTGGGGGAGAGATGGACAGCAGGCATCACGCATGTCAGCCACATTATTTCACTGGCATGCTTCAACTACATGTTTGCACATGTCCACCACCACCACACCTCAAAACTTTGTGACCCCAAGGGAAGCTGTCCCCTGGACAAGACCCCACCACCATGCCAGGCCCCAGTGCCACCAGAAAGTCCTCCCCACCTCCAGAGAAGCCCCAATGGGCTTCTGACCCCTGATGGGCCTTTCCACCTCCCGACCAGCCTTCCTACCCCCATCAGGTCTCCCCCACACAAGTGCTCCCCACCTTACCTCACCCAGCCACAGCCTCCAGGCTGGGATTTCAGCCTCCCCTCTCGCCTCTCCTTTGGCAGAGTGGGGTGATGATGGGGAAGTGGTGCAGGTGGCTGTGGTGTGCAGGGCAGGGCTTCCCCTCAATGGCACATGTGCCAGGAGAAAGGCTTCTATGTACCACTTCTGGCATGCATGCCATAGGTCCGCCACCACGGCTATAAAGTGTTTTAATTTTACTGACTCAGCTTTAATTAGGTTACAAGTTCAGAGGCTTTTATAAAACAAAAGAGCTGTGCTTTACTTTCTTGTCTCATGTATTGAGATAGATGCCCTTCCTGAGATTATAAAGCAACTAGGAAAAGATGAGTTTAAACTTGGGGAGGGCGGGGGGCAGGGGGGCGATGGAAGGAGGTTTGGAAGAAGAAGCCATCCTTTGTGCAGAAATTTATGTGCCTCAATGGTAGAGAAAAGAAGAAACTAAATTTGCTGTAACAAATATAAACACAGACACTGTGTAATTCTCATCTGTTTATGTTTGTGGATTTATTTCAGCAAGTAACTAGCAACTGATTTGACAAAGGCAGACAGCTCAAAAATGCTTCTTTACTAATCAATGCTCTCTGTTCACACACCTTTAGTGCTTTAGTTTATCAGCTCTGCAGGCACAATTAATCCTCTCCCATGGAGAGCTAATCCCATACTTTGGCTCTGAAAGGTGAGATGGTTGTCCTGCCATTAAGATTGGGTTGTACAGAGCTAAAACACTGTCACTTTAGACCACTACATGTGATAAGAAATCTGACAAATTGGAATAGACTCCATTAAAGCTTATGCCAAATAGCTTTTGATAATATTTAAAGTGCCATAAGACTCCCTTTTTTGTTATTGTTTCAACATGATTTAGCACAGCTACCCTCAGCACCAAAACACCATGGTTAATTGATTTTTTAATAATAGCTTAAAAAATAAATTAAAAAGCAGGTCATAGGAGCAACTTGATATCTTCTCTGCCCTCCTGCTGCCTACTTTTTTCACTCTTCTCTTCCCCACATGTTTTAATTGTGCACCTTTCCTATTTCTTTACCTCTGTTCACCAAGACATCCTTTTAAATTTTTAGTTTTCACTTCTGCACAATAGTGATTTTAAAAAGGCAGAAAACAGGGCATGCCAATATCCCAGGAAAACTGAATTGGAGGAGCAGTAAAGTATGGAGGGTGGGAGGTAAAGGTAAAGGTCACCCTTGCTTGAAAGCCAGTTGTACCCAACTCTAGGGTTTAGTGCTCATCTCTGTGGCTCAAGTGGCTAAGATGCTGACTGGGAGGCGGAAGGTCAGTAGTTCGATTCCCAAGTACTGCAGGACGAAATGAGCTCCCGTCTTTGTCCCAGCTCCTGCCAACCTAGCAGTTCGAAAGCAAGAAATTGCAAGTAGATAAATAGGGACCACTTTGGTGGGAAGGTAACAGCATTCCGTGTGCTCCGGTGTCTAGTCATGCCTGCCACATGACCATGGAAATGTCTGCAGAAGCAGACAGCGCTGGCTCTCTGGCTTTGAAGCAGAGATGAGCACTGAACCCTAGAGTCGGATACGGCTGGCTTTCGAGCAAGGGAAACCTTTACCTCTAACCTCCGTTTATAGCCAAAGAGCCAGCGCTATCCGCATCTGCAGATGTTTCCGTGGACATGTGGCAGGCATGTCTTTAAAAAGCAATTAGGCAAGTGCATGGAAAGCATTTGCCTTCCCACCGACTGACATAGACGCACCCATAAGGAAACTTCATCAAACAACATATACCCACAACATGCACAGATCGGTACACACTAATGTGTTATTGGAGCCCACGCAAACAGATGCTGAACTGGAGCAAACTGAAGCAGGTGTGGTGTTAAAAAAAAGAAAGGAGGGGTTTTCTTTTTTTGTGTGTGTCCTGCTTTCATTCACCTGACAAGAGTTTCAGCCTTTCATTGAATGGACAATAAGCTGCAAGACAATTCACTGTGGACAAGCCCTCTTAGACAGACAGCTCCAAAGCTGTTGGGGCCTTGAACACCCAAAACAGAACCTGCTTGTAACTGAGAAGCAGCACAGGCCTTTCAATTCAGATTATACACAATGAAAGTTGCCAGCACCTCAGGCACTGGCTAGAGTCTCAGGGAATTGTTTTCTTTCTCTGGGTCTTTGGGCAGAGAGACAAATCTTGAGAGAGATGTGCTAGAGAAGGAGAGTTTAGGTTTTCCCCAGTGTGCCATAACTTTAAAGCTCTATTCACCTCCAGCTATTGTCAAGGCTCCAGCTATTGTCTCAGCATGAATTGTACTTGTACAATGCTGGTGCATCAAAAAGATAGGAGCAAGAGAATAGACCTAGGGACGATGCTGGTCTGTGCGGGCACTTGGAACTACCCTGCATTTGGATCAAAAGCAAGGAAGGAGCAACATCACTTGATGCAGGCAGCATCTTGGAATAAGCAGAATAGGATGGGGAGACTACAATAAGCCACAACAGGTGTGACACAAGTACTACCCAGTTTCAAAAATAGCAATAGCAATTACACTTCTTTACCACCCCACAGTGCTTAGTGCACACTCTGGGTGGTTTACAGGTAATTAGCATTTTGGCCCCAACATGCTGGGTACTTATTTACTGACCTTGGAAGGATGGATGGCCGAGTCAACCTGGATCCTCATCAGGACTGAACTCACAATGTTTTGGCTGCAGTACAGCATCTTAACCACAGTGGCACCAGGGCTCTACTAAAATGTAGATGCATCTAACTTGGCAGCATCATGTACCTGGCAGCAACATCAGATGATAACATGTTAGTTCCCACCACTGCTGCTGACACTTACACAACCCTTCCACATTGAGCAGGTGATCTTGCAAGTCTCTGCTGAAAATGCTCTGGAGGAACTGTGGGCAATTAAAATGAACGACGAGGTTCTATTGAGGCAGTTCTGCCCTTGACAAGTAAGCTTGAAGTATGAGGCAGTCCATTAGAGGAAGACACGTCCCCCATGGTCCCCACACACATGGGTCCGGACCCTGTTTATGAGCCTGAATTGGACAGTTTTTCTTGGGCGGCACACAGAATCGACTTCTTGGTATAAACATCATGAAGTTAACTGTGGAATTTAACAGAATCTTTGTTTGTTATTTTGCCAGGCCCTAGCTTTACAGTTCCTTTAATCTCTTTCCATGAACCTCTTCCAACACTGTAAATGTTTTTATTTGCATCTATTGCATTCTTGCAGCACACAGTCTGACTTATTGTCCTGCCTGCTGAATTGTCTGTCTTTTAGGGTCAAATGAACACAGTTTGCGGGCAACGGTGTAAATATAATTAAACTTAATGATTGATTTGCCAGATAGGACTGATTAATTGCTTTTTAAACCATGTGAACATTAAATGTGCCTTTTAATCCTTCCCACAAACTTGTGTGTGTGTGTGTGTGAGGGTGAGATTGGTTCACTCTTCCTTTTCATTGAACTCATGAGTCCTAGTCAGTCATTCAGGGATAGCAATTTAGTCTCACCCCTCCATCATTGCTTTACTCGCGCAACAGGCTTGGACAACAGGTCATGTCCCCCATGTGAACAAGGTGCTTGATTTCCCTGTGTGACTTCCCTGGTTCATGGGGAGAGCCTTTATGGATCCATGCAACTTTCTTCTTCTCAGATACCTCACTTCTCAGTGAGCAAAAGGATGAAAGTGGGGGAGGGTGAGCCTAATCTCCATACTGTACTTGATTGCTTAGCCCATGGTGCCATTTCATGTCCCCCCACACCCTTCCAAGGGCATTCAAGAAACAAAATGGCCATCCCCATCGTGCAGGCAGGACAAAATGCGCGTCCAGTCCTACAAGCTGACTGAGAGAGTGTTACCGGCCCCCAGCTTGAAAAGTTTGGGAACCCCTGGCTTAGACTATACAGATACTGAACCACCAAATAGTAAAGGTAAAGGTAAAAGGTTTCCCTTGCTCGAAAGCCACTCGTATCCAGTTCTAGGGATCAGTGCTCATCTCTGTTTCAAAGTCGAAGAGCCAGCATTGTCTGCTTCTGCAGACGTTTCTGTGGTCATGTGGCAGGTATGGCTAGACACCAGAGCGCATGGAATGCTGTTACCTTCCCACCAAAGTGGTCCCTATTTATCTACTTGCAATTTCTTGCTTTTGAACTGCTAGGTTGGCAGGAGCTGGGACAAAGACAGGAGCTCATTCCGTCGTGCAGTACTCGGGAATCGAACAGCTGACCTTCTGCCTCCCAGCCAGCGTCTTAGCCACTTGTGCCACTGTAGTCCACCAAATAGTGCTAGACTATTTAGCACTTTAGGAAGGCTTTATCAATGTTGTCTATACTGTATTACTAACAGACAGGTTTTTAAAGTGGTCATTTAAAGGAGAGCAGTGGATATAAATATGGTAGAAGAAGTTCTCATTGAAGGAGTTCTAGACCGATCATTGTTAGCGTATGTGCATGTGAATAGTTCCAACATTCTATAATCCAATGAAAAAGGACCTGAAGAAATGGCAAATGAATTATATTGTGAATTAAGATGTCAATTATTATGTACTACTTTCATCTTCTTTATGATCACTCAGTTTTCCAAGCAACATATTTTGTCTTATACATATTTTTTATTCCAAAATTGTGAAGGCAATCTTAATGGTGACATACACACCAAAAGACACTTTTATTATGGGCATGGATGATAAGTGGCAGGCCATTTTCTAAAAAAGAGACATGACATAGTTTTGGACTTCCTTTCATCAGGATATCGCTGCATTATGGATGACACGTAGTTGTAAAAGACTGTTGCCAAATTCTGCTAGTATTCATTCATTTAGTTAAACTGCTGTCCTGCAACCAAAAGGTTGTGAGTTCGATCCTGACCAGGACTCAAGGTTGGCTCGAACCATCCATCCTCCTGAGGTCAGTAAAATGAGTACCCAGAACATTGGGGGGGATGCTAATTAAATTGTGAACCACCCAGAGAGTGCATTAAGCACTATGGAGTGGTATATAAGTGTGATTGCTTTGCTTTATCCTCTTGTTTTGAAACTCCATAATTTGTCCAGTTCAGTTTATGCATCAGTTTTCAATTTATTTATTTTAAAGCACACATGAAATTTCATAGGTAGTTTAATACACAGTTTGTAAGGTATGCCCTTTTTTGCAAGCATGTATGTCTTTGGCAAGCAGTTTCCCCCTTTTATCATGGACTATTTATAAACTACATTTATGCCACATTTTCCCTCCAAAAAAGCTCAAGTCAGCGTTCATGGAAAATAACGAAGTAGTTCTTTCTGCCTTTTTTATATCCAAGGAACATGCCCAACATCTTCTTTTGATTTATTTCCCCCAGAAATTGGGGGGAGGGGAAGGGGGGAAGAGGTTAGAAATGGAGCAAACAAAAGTGAAGGAAAGGATTGAGGTTTGGTAATCTATATGAAAACCGCATATAAGAACCCTGGTTACTGCAGCCAAAATGGTGTGAGTTTGATCCTGATAGGCTTCAAGGTTGACTCATCTTTTCATCCTTTCCAGGTCAGCAAAATGGGTACCCAGCATGTTGGGGGCAAAATGCTAATTAATTTGTGAACTGCCCAGAAAGTGCACTAAGTGCATGGGGTAGTATATAAGTGTAACTGCTATAAATCATAAATAGCAATAGCAATTATACTTATGTTCCAATTACACACCTATAAAGAGGTTCATAGACAAGAAATCTACAGGATGTCTGAAAAAGTAGCGAAAAACTATTTTTAAAATTGGCTCTTGTTTTATGCTCACTGTCTTCACCAAGTTACACACAGTGCAGTACAACTGAGACAGAAGATGGCCACGGAGTATACAATTGCAAATGGAGAAAAGATTAGACAGCCATGACTGAAAAAAAGCACTTAATGCTATACCCTCTCAGGTCACAGACTCTGCCAAATGGGTATCACAGAACAGCAATTGCTAGAGCAGTGCTTCCAAACCTTTGGTTTTTTGGACTTCAATTCCCAGAAGCCTAAGTCAATTACCCAAAGCACTGATTAGCCAATGGCTTCTGGGAATTGACTTTGGCTTCTGGGAATTGAAACCCCCCTGTGGGGCCTGGGCCCCGTGTTGGGAACCAGTATACTAGAGCAAGATTTGAGCAGTTACACACTATATTTAAATATGTGCAATTTAACCATGTCCCATACTCCGAGAGAACATGTATCTGTGGAACACCAGAAATAGAAAATATTGCACATGTTCTCTTCAGCTGTCAATTATATGCTACAATAAGAATCTGATATATACAGACATTATTGAATAAAAGGAAATACTGGGACTCTTAACAAAAAGACTAACGTACTTCTTTCAGGGCACAAATAAATATGTAATTATTAGAACTGTCAATTTTATAGTTGGGGCCATTCAAAAGAGAAGATGTTATATTGATCAGATACAGGTTGCATGTAAAGTTAATGAATTTTATTGACAAATTATTTTGAGTAAATTTTATATCTCATTTTATTGTGATTGCATCATCTTATTTTTAACCTGTTTTTATCCTGTTTTATGTAATCCTGTTTTATCTAATGTATTTTATTTTAATCTGATATGGTCAGATGACTAATCAATTAATAAAGGATAACTCTGCCAAATCATCTTCAAAATGTATGGTCTTGGCAGAAAGAAGTACAGAACAGTATGTTTAATAGTAATGTAACTGCATTAGAGCAATAGCTCAAAACAAGGCTTAAAACATGAGCAACGGAACAGTCTTACAAATAACTTTTGTTCTCACAAGAAAAGAGACAGACATATTGTTTGCATAATTTTATATTCTTAATTATATGCCATTTACAATGAAGGGTATTTGACTGAGCAGAGTTTTCCTGCTGGCTGAATGAAGAATAAAGTTATCTTTTTCAACTCTCTTCCCTTTTCCCCACTGGCCACTCCCTGAAGCAACTGAATATTGGCTTCAATATATTTGGGAGATCTTCTGGAACAAAGAGAAAGATAGCATTTTGGCTACAGAAGATGAAAAAAATAAATGGAATTTGGGGAAGTTACCTTTTGGACTATAATTCCCAGAATTCCTAGGAAGCATAGGGAAGTGAGGCCATTAGGAGCTGTGAATAGTGGAATGTGAATATTGCATACCTTCCACTAGTAGGAGCTTTCTCACTGAAACTCAGGGTACAACTATATTGATAAGTCAAATCACATGGTTCAGTTTTTCTTTGGCTTGATTTACGATATCTTTTTATTGGGTTTGGTTGAGGATTACACAAACATTCCAGCTTGTTTCATTCCCAGTGGTCCACACTGGACCTTCAATCTGATGTGGCTCCATCGGTATCTACAGCCCCCCTGTTCTTTGATACTACCCTCCTGTTGATCTCCAGCTGCCCTTTCATGGTATGCTATCAAGTTGATGGGGCTATTTCAAGGATTGCAGAGAAGTAAGGAAGAAGAAATGGTTCTTCAAAGTTCTTTATACACATATGAACATACTCATGTACTATAAAAACAATGTAGTCTGCTGGAGAACATCAGAGTTGCTTTGATTTTATATCAATTTATATCTTTTGTTTGGTCTGCACACACATGATCTAATACTAAACAAAAATAAATGAGAATACTTTAGTGGCTATGGAGAAAGATAGTGTGTCCATAATCACTAAAGTATTTTTGTTTATTTTTGTTTAGTACTAGATAAACAAAATACAGTAAAACCTCGCATAAAGAGCGCCTTGCTTAGAGACTAACTCACTTAAAGAGCAGAATTTTCTCTGAATAGTCACCTCACTTAACAACTAAAACCAACCAAAAATTCACTTAACAATTAAATCAGGGTTTGGAATCCCCCCCCCCCCGGCCGCCAGAAGTCACAATTGGTCACTTACAATGATGTTTCTGCGGAAGGCAGATGAAAGGCCATTGCATTATATTCTGAGGACAGTCTTCATGGCTGACCGCCATGATGATTGCCTATATTTGGATTCAGATACGGCCGAAGAAAAAGAAGAAACGCTATCAGAAGACTGAACTACATCACCCATGGCACCAGCTATTCATTCTATGGCTTGTATTTCAGTGTGATATAACAGCCATATCTTTGTATCTTTAATCATACCTGTCAACCATCCTGATTTGGCCGGGATTACCCCGTAATTTGACGTTGATTGACGTCATAACCCACTCTGCGCTGCCAAAACCCCGTAATTTGGCAGCGGGGGAAAACACTTTCCACGCATGTGTGGAAGCGCTACGCTGCTTGCGCAGCCCCTACGCAAGCAGCGGAGCACTTCCACGCATGCGTGGAAGGGTTCTACATAAGTGTAAAACCCTTCCACGCATGCGTTGAAGTGCTACGCCGCTTGCGTAGGGGCTGCGCAAGCAGCGTAGCACTTCCACGCATGCGTGGAAAGCGACCTGCACACAAGCTATCTGCACAGGTCCCATTTTTTCCGGAGCCGCGGGTTGACAGGTATGATCTTTAATATAGCTATGTTCTGTCAAGTCACTTCTGATTTATGGCCACCCTTCCCAGTTTTTTTTATATAAAAAAGATATAAAGTATGCAGGAGTAGTTTATTGGTCCCTCCTTCTGGTGGTGCTGCAGGACCATGACATTAGCCCAAGGTGGTACAGGTTGGCTCCTCTCCCAGGAAAACTGAAAAAGTGGAATTTACGGCCATGATCTCCAACTCATATAATAATCCATTTAGCCTTTTATATATTTACATCTTGGAGACAAGTTATATCCTCTTGCCTTTTATTTATGCCATTATATGCTTGTTAATTTCTAACATGACACAAGTATATGAATTGCTTTTTTGGAGAAAAACACTGCTGCAAATGCTTAGGCAAGGCTTTTTTATAGGCTACTGTTTCATTTATACATGGCTCTTTACTGGAGGCTACAATGAGAGACATGACTGACTAAGGGCCACATAGTGCTCTTAATAGACAGGGAAGGATCCAAACCAAGGTTTCCAAATTGTTTCAGTGTATTCCTTGACTCAGTGATTTGTATGTATGGACTAAGTCATTCCAGCATCTAAGCTGGTGATAAATAGCCATATGAAAACAGAACTCCAAAGTAGCCACACATGTTATTAACATTTATTATTATCTGTCACAAGTTTATTCTTTGTCCACCAGTCTGCTATAATCAGAATAATGTGAATCCAAATATTTATTTTGCAAGTCAACCTGCTGGGAAAGCTGGGTGATGAACATTTTCTTGATTAATTCACCAGTCTACTCAGTGTATTCAGGGCCTACTCAGGGCCAGTGTATTTCCAAATGCACACTCAGATGCCAGCATTTAAAATCCATTAATGATTTGCACTCCAAAGAAGGCAGCACATTGTCTTCATCTTGGGAGTGGTGGGGAACTAATTAGCTTGCCCTGTGCCTCTTTCCTTATGATGGAGGCTTATATTACTTTCCAGACACAACCCTTGTTTGATTGTCCGCTGCCTTTTTTCAACCAGTTCCGGGAACATCTAAAGCCTCCTTTTCAAGCTTCTTGTAAACAGCAGTGCCTTAAGGCTGCCACAGTTCAACAGGTCAATCAAATAGCATAGAAGATAAAGAACTTCCCTGGTGTCCAAAAGCCCCCTGACACAGGGAAACACAATGACCAGCTGACCAAACAGCCACATATCACCCAAGGCTAGAAACAGGGGTAGAAGCAGGCAGCTCATCTCTCTCTCTGTTGTTTCAGCTTTTGTCTGACCCTGCACAGGGCTAGCTCTTGAGCTAAAAGAGCTGGGCACCAATGAAGCCCTTGGGGAGGCTTGGCTTGGATATGCTATCTTCACTTGGCTTGCTGTGTTTTTGTACATTCATGTTCTCTCTTATTTTCTCTCCCTCTCTATTTGGCCATTTTTTGACTCTTTCTTTGCTAAAATTAACAAATGCAGGAACAAGAATTCCAAATAAAAGGAAATTTACTGCTACTTCAACACTTGCTGCACTTCTATACCCATTCTCTGAGTCTAGTAATACTCCACATTTGGCTTCAGTTAACTATTTTTGCCCTGTGTCTCATTTAAATTTAAACCTCAGCTATTCTGGCATGCAAATTGCCATACATTACCATGTTTCTACTTCTGGCCTATACAGCAGGAGTTCTCAACCTTTTAAAGCCGGGGGCCAGGTCATGCTCCCTCAGACAGCTTTGGGGGCTGGACGGCCATTTTGCCATTCCTCTACCACATGGCACTTCCTGGTGTGGTGGAGGCAGTGGGGGACCACATGAAATGGTGCTACATCCAGCCCCCAGGCCGCAGGTGGGGAATCCCTGTTATACAGTAACCAGGGACTGGTTAGTTCACTATGTGATTGGCAGCCCTTTGTCTATAGTGAAGAGAATTGATTTTTCATTTCTTGACCTCATCCATGACCATTGCACCTCAGGCTGACTCTAAGTTAATATTCTCCTTTTTGCAGCTGTAGTAAAACTAAAATCTTACTCCATATCTTATGGCATCAACATCTAGGAAAACAATCTTTACAGAAAGCCTGAGTTTTTGGACATGTTTCTTTCTTCACCAACTCATGATTGGAGAACTAAAACCCTCAGTTTGATATTAGGAGTAGATTTGACGGTCATGTCTAAAACTCTAACTTCCTGCCCTATTCAAGGTCTTGAAATGTGACACTCCTAACTTCACTGTTTGAAATTGTTTGCCTTGTGCAAGTTTCATAGGCAGTGTTGAGTTTCAGCATATTTATTTTATATCTGCTAAGTACAAACAGAACAGAATAGTTTGTGCTGTTTCCCTTGCTCTTGACCAGGATACAGTTTGATTGACAGCTTAGCTTACATAAGAACATAAGAACAGACTTGCTGGAACAGGCCACAGCCTATCCAGTCCAGCTTTCCATCTCACACAGTAGCTCACCATTTCCTTCAGGGTATTCCCAAGCAGATGCCTTCACCTGCTTAGGATTCCCTGGAAATGGCATTGAGAGATATCCTGCCTATCTCTCCAACCCTTCTGAGGGAACCTAGCCAAAATGCAGAATGGAACCTAGGGTGCAGACAGAGACCCACAAGATTACTCTCGAGAAGAAGAGGTCAGAAGAATGCAATATGACAGGCAAGATCAGTGTCTTATTGTATATCATTTGTGCTATATGCTGTCAGCTTGCTTTTGACTTTTGATATCTGAAACAGAGTTTTCAAGATATTTAAGGAACAGTTTTAAAAGTGCACCAGTGAATTTCCATGGACAAAATTGTTACTCTGTCCCACTTGAATGAAATAGTCTTCTGTAATCTATATGTATATATTTGAAGGTCTATATTGAGCGTATATACAGTGTAGTGATTAAAGACTTTTCCTCCAACAAACTCTCTTCTCTCTATTAGGGATAGATAAAAGGGACTCCCTTCTTTGTTTGCAGACCATTTTGCTTCTTTCCACTAGCCCTTCAAGGGATATGGGAGAGAAAAAAGAGATCTGTTTCCCAGCTAAAGTGGTCAGTAAAAATTGCTCAGGCTGGTGCTTTGAGGACCTCATGTAGCAGAGGACGTCACTGTGCCCCTGACTGTCACATGGAAGATGAAGCAAGCTTGTTTTGCAGGTGCACCCCCCAATAAAGGACTCAGACACTGATGAAAGTGGATAACGGCATTGGGCCACATTTATTGATTCATGCCCTAGTCCAAATTATAAATTTCTATTGGTATTCAACCAATTATAATTCTTAAGGCAAGCAGGCCGAAGTAACACTGGTAAGGTACCACCCAAAATTGCAAACGGCAATTGGTTACAATGTATCCATTTGTATCAATTTGTTTGTTGACAACAAACAAATTGTTGACCGTAGTCAATACCTAACTATTGACCCCACCCTCTGATGCGTATCCGTAAAATAACGGGGTGATGCATGCTGCATAGCTCTTGCCATCACCCCATCGCCTGGTTCATCGTTGACCGGACAACGTTTAATCAACTTGTGCCTGTCTAGTGTTGTCCAGTCAATTGCGAACCTGCCGGATACCTGTGGGTCATAAATGTTTACCTTACCAGTGCTACCCGCCCATGTAACCAAAGTCAACAGCAGCAGAAAGAAACCCCTATATCAAACCATAGCAACAGTGTGGGATGGGCAAAAAAGCCAGGACCCAAGAGCCAATTGTAGGTCCCAGCCAAAAATTCCCACCCTGCCCCGAAGCGACCAAAATGCAAGCGCGGCGCCAAAATGGCCGCCGCGCCCTTTGCGGGCCCCCCCCACAGGACAGAGAATCCGGGTAGTTAGGGGCGTGGCCAGCTCCCTTATAAAAGGGGTGGCCACGAGGCAGCCGAGCGGCCATTTTGCCTCAGCGACGGAGCGGAGAAGTTTTTTCCCCTGCGTCTCCGTCGCTCGTTAGCTTACCGGGAAGCCTTTTGGTGGCGATTCTGCCTGGCTGGCTTCCCTTTTTTGCTGCAGGAGAGATGCCTTCGAAAAAGAAGGTGGCTTCGAGTTCAGCTCGGGCTGTTAGGAGGCGCAACCCAGGTCGGAGGACCGTGGTGCCGCCTCCTCAGCAGCCACCTTTGCCACCCCCGGCCGGGGCTGGTGGAATGGGGTCTATTGCCCCTTGGCCCGATCAGAGTGCGGGCGCGGAGGGCGCTCCGGCCCGCGAGCGGTGGACACCGCTCCTCCTACTGCCCACTCCGTCGGGCCTATTTCTTTTGGGCCGCAGCCTCCCCCGGGGCCCTCTAGCCTTGGGGGGTGGCCCGGCTCCCTGCCTTGGCAGGTTTCTTCACCAGCCCTACCGGGCTTTGGCGCTGGCCAATGGCCATATATGGGCCCTGGGGCACAGGGACCTGTCCCCATGCCAGGATCAGGCGGGCCGGCCGGCCCTTTGCCCATGGTCAACGTGGACACCTTACTGGCCCGCATTGCGGCCCTGGAGGCGTCCTTGGCCCGAGCCAGTCAGGTAGGCGCCCCCTTCGGGGTACCTTTGGAGGCGCTGTCGGCAGCTGGACAACAGCCGGCGGGGAGGGTTGAGCTGCTGCAGGCGGGTGGCGCGGCTCCGGCCACTGCCTCGCAGCTCCCCAGCCAGCAACCTGGTGCGGGTCAAGCCCCGGTGATGAGCTCTACTGCGGTCGTGAGCTCCGACGCCCCCAGTGGGCCGGAACCCCCAGTGGGGGCGGCCCGCGGGGGTGCAGCATGTGAGTATACGGTGCAAGCAAGTACATCTACACACATTCCCAACATAGGGGGGGCCTTTCAGTGGCCTTGGCCTCGCGCGGGTGGTGCGGGGGCCACGCTGTTGGCGACCCACCCGGCGACAACGACTGCCACCATGCCCACTGGGGTGGGCCTCGGTCCTTATACTGCGGGGAATGTCCTGGGGGTGGCAGGGTTAGCTCAGGCCCCTTTTAATAGGCCGGCTGTCCCCTTTTCGGCTTTGCCAACGGCAGGGTATTCCTTGCCATTGGGTGATCACTTGGCACAGGCTACCAGAGAAAAGATATGGCGAGGGGAGTACGTGGATATCTTCTCACTCCTGAACAGAGAGCCCACCAAGGAAGAAAGGGAGGGTCAGGACGAGAAGGATAAGGAGCAGGCACGCCGCCGTAAGCCGCCGCGTACCTGGGCCAACTGGCTCCCTGCTTATTTAATATACATGGCGGTGTACTTGAGGGCGCGGCCGGATTTAGCTATTCCCATGGTCCAATATTTGGACAACATATATAGGGCAATGGTTGATTTCCCGGGCCCCTCATGGCTAGCCTATGATGAGGAATTCCGTATGAGGATTCCCCTCCACCCGGAGATGAGATGGGACGAGCCGTGCCAGAGACTGTGGCTATTGTATATGACACCCACACGCCCTGCCCCGGGGGATAGATACCATTGTGGACATGCGGTCCAGCGAGCGGCTCCAGCGCAGGTTACCCGCCAATCGGCGGGGCAGGGGGTTCCAGCCCGCCTGCTGTGCTGGACTTTCTCGTCAAATGGTTCCTGCAATCGAAAGAACTGCAGGTATAAGCATGAGTGTCCCACATGTTCCGGTCCCCACGCAGCCTCTGCTTGTCCCAAGCCTGGGGGGGCGCGAGGCAGAGGGAGGGGTGGGCAGTGGGCTGGCAAGGCTGCCACGGATGGAGCTAGTTCTCCAAAAGGCCCCCTCCCCAATTAAAGTGTACATGCTGGAGCGCTGGCTCGCATCGTACCCGAAGGGGGAGGACAGGGAGTATCTCATTCAAGGTTTTAAGCAGGGATTTCGTATCCCTTTTATGGGTGACAGGTCCCCTCAGTATGCTCCCAACCTTTTATCCCTCAGGGGAAGGGAGGAGGTGGCTGCGGCCAGCATTAAAAAGGAGTTAGACGCGGGCAGGGTCGCTGGACCTTTCCCCGCACCCCCGTTTCCCAATCTTAAGGTCTCGCCATTGGGTTTGGTTCCCAAAAAGTCCCTAGGGGATTTTCGCCTTATTCATCATTTGTCATACCCAGCAGGCCGATCGGTCAACGATGCTATACCTGATGACCTTTGTTCGGTCAGGTATACATCGTTTGACCATGCACTGCGCATGGTGCGCTCGTGTGGCCCGGGTGCCCTGCTGGCCAAGTGCGACATTAAGTCAGCTTTTCGCCTCTTGCCGGTGCACCCGGGCGACTTTGAATTGCTGGGTTTTAAATTTAAAGGGGAATATTATTTTGATAAGGCCATGCCTTTTGGCTGCTCCATATCATGCTCGGCTTTCGAGCGTTTTAGTACCTTCCTAGAGTGGGCTTTTGTACGCAGGTCAGGGTCCCGGTCTGTAGCCCATTACCTGGATGATTTTCTATTCGGGGGTGAACGGGGCTGGGACACGTGCGCACGTCTCCTCAATACATTTCAGACGCTAATGCAGGAACTTGGTGTCCCTTTAGCGCCCGAAAAGACCGAGGGCCCATCGACCAAGTTAGTATTCCTGGGGGTGGAGATTGACACAGTAGCGCAGGCTTCTAGGTTGCCGGGTGATAAGGTGTCCAGGATAGTGACCCTTATCTCCGAATTGCTGGCCAAGCGCAAGGCATCCCTGAGGGAACTGCAGGTGCTACATGGGCACCTTAATTTTGCTTGCAGGGTGGTCGCACCGGGCAGGGCTTTTGCCCGGCGCTTATGCGACGCCATGGCAGGGTTATCCAGGCCCCACCACAGAGTCAGGCTCACCCGGGGTATCAGGGCAGACATGTTCGTCTGGTTGCAATTCCTGAGGGAGTTTAATGGGGTCTCATTTTGGAGATCTGACCTCCTGGCATCCCCCAATTTCCAGATCCAGTCTGATGCCTCAGGATCCCTGGGTTATGGGATGTACTTCAATGGGAAGTGGGCCTATGGTGGGTGGCCACCGGCATGGGCAGGCACAGGTCGCCTGCGGGATCTCACATACCTGGAATTTTTTCCCATTCTGGGGGCTTTGATGCTATGGGGCGAACAGTGGGCTAATTCAGTGGTGCACTTCTGGTGCGACAATGCTGCTGTTGTACACATTGTCAATGCACAGACTTCTAAATCGCCCAGGGTTATGGATCTAGTGCGCCATTTTGTACTGCGCTGCCTGCGCCTCAACGTCTTGTTCAGGGCCAGGCATGTCCCAGGGGTTAATAACGATATTGCTGACGCTTTGTTCCGCCTGCAGATCTCCCGGTTCCGTGCCTTGGCCCCGGATGCGGAGGAATTTCCCTCGCCACTCCCGGACGAGATGTGGACTATTGGCAAGGAGAGGTGAACCGGGCGATTGGCCTGTCACTAGCGCCACGCACGCGTAAGGCGTATCAACAAGCATTCAATTCGTACAGGGTTTTTGCTACTCAATTTCACTTGCCAGAGACCTGGCCTATCCCGGTCGACCATGTTCTGCGGTTCATGGTTCACCTGCATGCACAGGGCCTCGCACCTCGCACCATAGCATCCAAGCTCTCGGCGTTGGCTTTTATCGCCAAAGTAGGGGGTCATGTGGATACCACCTCTGACTTCCGTGTGAGACACGTTTTGGAGGGGTGGGTGCGCGAGCGCGGGCGTTGCCCGGACGACCGGCACCCTATTTCCCCAGGGGTTCTTACCCAGTTGGCCCGGGGCTGGCCAGGCCTCTGTTTTGATCATTATGAGGCAGCCCTTTTTCATGCAGCCACAACGGTGGCATTTTTTGGAGCGCTCCGCGTCAGCGAACTCGTGATGCTGTCTAAGGCGGATGCAAGTGGTAGGGCACTGGAACTCGAAGATGTCTATGTTGCCAAAGACTGGGCCCAGTTGAGGATCCGCTCCTCTAAAACAGATCAGCATGGCGTAGGCAGTGGAGTAAGACTGCTACGGTGTTCTTTGGCAGACATCTGTCCGGTTGGTGCCCTACAAGAGTACCTGGCACTGCGTGGCATGCACCACGGCCCGTTTTTCTGTCACCAAGATGGGTCTCCCCTTACTAAATTTCAGTTTTGGAAGGTGACAGCCAGAGCCCTCACCAGGGTGGGCCTACCAGGTGCCCGTTATGGCACACATTCTTTCCGTATTGGTGCAGCCTCTACAGCAGCTGCTTTTGGGTACTCTGGGGCTGACATACGCAGCATGGGGAGGTGGGGCTCACAATGTTTTCAGTTTTATGTGCGCCCACTCCCGCCATGAGTACCAATCCAGTCACCTTACCTCCCCTTTTTCTCAATTTTCTTACAGACCCTGGGTGTCGTATTACACCGGTGACAGTATGGCTGGTGGGCCACAGCTATGTGCACAGGGCAGCGCGTTACGCTGCGGCGACAGAGTGGGGACCCCGACTGGGACTGGGTGACCACGCCAGTCTCGCATGGCATGGTAAGCCTGGGATGTTATGGCAGGAGCTGCGGCCTTTCCTTTTTTCTGGCCTGGGGGCTGACCCGCCTGACATTCTAATCATCCACCTGGGGGGCAATGATTTGGGCCAGGTCACCGGCTTATCGCTCAAGCATGCGATTTGCGAGGAACTCGCCTATTTGCATTATGTCTGGCCTGCCACAACCCTGGTTTGGTCGGACATTGTTCCGCGCCATTCTTACAGAGGGGGCGTTAACCTCCTGGCTCTTGACCGCGCTAGGCGCGCGGTCAATAAGGCAGTGGCGCGGTTTCTTGCCACCAGGGCTTGGGGACGGGTTAGTCATCACCCCGATATTAGTCTACAAAATTATGACCTGTATGCAGGGGATGGGGTCCATCTGTCGCGAGGAGGTATGGACCTCCTGTTGGGTGACTGGCGAGCAGGCCTGTTGACCGAGCTGACGGTCTGGGGGGGGGCGTCAGGTCTTCTGTGAAGCCCCTCCGTGTGGCGGGTAGCACTGGTAAGGTAAACAGTATGACCCACAAGTATCCGGCAGGTTCGCAATTGACTGGACAACACTAGACAGGAATAAATTAGTTAAACGTTGTCCGGTCAACGACGAATCAGGCGATGGGGTGATGACGATTGCTAACCAGCATGCATCACCCCTGTGATTTCACGGATACGCGTCAGAGGGTGGGGTCATGAGTTAGTTATTGACTACGGTCAACAATTTGTTTGTTGTTAACAAACAAATTGATACAAATTGATACATTGTAACCAATTGCCGTTGGCAATTTTGGGGTGGTACCTTACCAGTGTTACTTCGGCCTGCTTGCCTTAGAAATTATGATTGGTCGTTTTACCAATACAAATTTATAATTCGGACTAGGGCATTGAATCAATAAATGTGGCCCTTTGCTGTTATCCACTTTCAATGTTGTCTGTGTCCGTTATTGGGGGGGTGCGCCTGCAATGCAAGCGCGGCGCCAAAATGGCCGCCGCGCCCTTTGCGGGCCCCCCCCCACAGGACAGAGAATCCGGGTAGTTAGGGGCGTGGCCAGCTCCCTTATAAAAGGGGTGGCCACGAGGCAGCCGAGCTGCCATTTTGCCTCAGCGACGGAGCGGAGAAGTTTTTTCCCCTCCACCCCCTCCCTAGTTAACAGTGTGATATTATGGTCGCTTCGGGGCCGGGTGGGAATTTTTGGTTGGGACCCATATTGGCTCCGGGTCCTGGCTTTTTTGCCCATCCCACACTGTTGCTATGGTTTGATATAGGGGTCTTTCTGCGTTCCTACTGTTGACTTTGGTCACATGGGCGGGTAGCACTGGTAAGGTAAACAGTATGACCCACAAGTATCCGGCAGGTTCGCAATTGACTGGACAACACTAGACAGGAATAAATTAGTTAAACGTTGTCCGGTCAACGACGAATCAGGCGATGGGGTGATGACGATTGCTAACCAGCATGCATCACCCCTGTGATTTCACGGATACGCGTCAGAGGGTGGGGTCATGAGTTAGTTATTGACTACGGTCAACAATTTGTTTGTTGTTAACAAACAAATTGATACAAATTGATACATTGTAACCAATTGCCGTTGGCAATTTTGGGGTGGTACCTTACCAGTGTTACTTCGGCCTGCTTGCCTTAGGAATTATGATTGGTCGTTTTACCAATACAAATTTATAATTCGGACTAGGGCATTGAATCAATAAATGTGGCCCTTTGCTGTTATCCACTTTCAATGTTGTCTGTGTCCGTTATTGGGGGGGTGCGCCTGCAATATCACACTGTTAACTAAGGAGGGGGTGGAGGGGAAAAACTTCTCCTCTCCGTCGCTTCGCAAAATGGCAGCTCGGCTGCCTCGTGGCCGCCCCTTTTATAAGGGTGCTGGCCACGCCCCCTAACTACCCGGATGCTCTTCGTCCAGGGGGGGGGGGCCGCAAAGAGCGCGGCGGCCATTTTGGCGCCGCGCTTGCATTGCAGGCGCACCCCCCAATAAAGGACTCAGACACTGATGAAAGTGGATAACGGCATTGGGCCACATTTATTGATTCATGCCCTAGTCCGAATTATAAATTTCTATTGGTATTCAACCAATTATAATTCTTAAGGCAAGCAGGCCGAAGTAACACTGGTAAGGTACCACCCAAAATTGCAAACGGCAATTGGTTACAATGTATCCATTTGTATCAATTTGTTTGTTGACAACAAACAAATTGTTGACCGTAGTCAATACCTAACTATTGACCCCACCCTCTGACGCGTATCCGTAAAATAACGGGGTGATGCATGCTGCATAGCTCTTGCCATCACCCCATCGCCTGGTTCATCGTTGACCGGACAACGTTTAATCAACTTGTGCCTGTCTAGTGTTGTCCAGTCAATTGCGAACCTGCCGGATACCTGTGGGTCATAAATGTTTACCTTACCAGTGATACCCGCCACACGGAGAGGCTTCAATAAAGGCTCGACGCCTCCCCCAGACCGTCAGCTCAGTCAACAGGCCTGCTCGCCAATCTCCTAACAGGAGGTCCATACCTCCCTGCGACAGATGGACCCCATCCCCTGAATAAAGCTCATAATTTTGTAGGCTGATTGCGGGGTGCCTAATGACGCGCCCCCAACCCCTGTCAAGAAGGAATCGGGCAATAGCCCTGTTCAACGAGCGACGAGCTCGATCAAGGGCCTGGAGGTCGAACCCTCCCCTGTAAGCATGCCGTGGTACCATGTCTGACCAAATGAGGGTTGTGGCAGGCCACACATAATGTAAGTAAGCCAGGTCACCACAAATCGCATGCTTCAGCGATAGTCCAGTGACCTGTCCCAAATCATTGCCCCCAAGGTGTATGATCAGAATATCTGGCGGGTCAGCATTCCTGCTGGATAAAAGGAATGGCAACAGTTCCCGCCATAACATGCCGCGCTTACCATACCATCTGAGACTTGCGGATGCACCCAGTCCCAGTCGGGGTCCCCACTCTGTCGCCGCAGCGTACGACGCTGCCCTATGCACGTAGCTGTGGCCCACCAGCCATACTGCCACCGGTGTAATACGACACCCAGGGTCTGTCAAGGAAAAAGAGGGGGGAGAACAGTGACTAAACTGGTACTCACGGTTGAAGAGGGTGAACATAAAACTGAAAACATTGTGATCCCCACCTTCCCATGCGGCGTATTTCCGCCCCGGAGTACCCAAAAGCAGCTGCAGTAGAAGCCGTCCCTATCCTAAATGAATGGGTGCCGTAACGAGCCCCAGGGAGGCCAACACTGGCTAGTGCCTTACCGGTCACCTTCCAAAATTGAAATTTAGTAAGGGGAGACCCATCTTGGTGACAGAAAAACGGGCCATGGTGCGTGCCACGCAGTGCAAGAAACTCCTGTAGGGCACCAACCGGACAGATGTCTGCCAATGAACATCGTAGCAGTCGTACTCCACTGCCTATGCCGTGCTGATCAACTTTAGAGGAGCGAATCCTCAACTGAGCCCAATCATTGCAAACATAGACATCGTCGAGTTCCAGTGCCCTACGACTTGCATCCGCCTTAGACAGCATCACAAGCTCGCTGATGCAGAGCGCTCCAAAAAAGGCCACCGTAGTAGCCGCATGAAACAGGGCGGCCTCATACCTGTCAAAACAGAGGTCATGCCAGCCCCGTGCTAGGTGGGTAAGAACCCCTGGGGAAATTGGGTGACGGTCATCCGGGCTATGCCCACGCTCCCACACCCACCCCTCCAAAACATGTCATATGCGGAAATCAGTGGTACTGTCAGCGTAACCCCCCACTTTGGCCATGAATGCCAACGCTGACAGCCTGGATGCTATGGTGCGGGGTGCTAGGCCCTGGGCATGTAGGTAAACCATGAATTGTAGAATGTGGGCGACTGGGATAGGCCAAGCCTCAGGTAGCAGAAACTGGGCACAAAACGCGTGGTGATACGCCTTATGCGTGCGGGGCGCCAGCGACATGCCGATCGCCCAGTTCACCTCTCCTTGCCAAGTGTCCATATCTCGTCCGGGAGCGGTGAGGGAAATTCCTCTGTGTCCGGGGCCAAGGCACGGAACCGGGAGATCTGCAGGCGGGACAAAGCGTCAGCAATATCGTTATTAACACCAGGCACATGCCTAGCCCTGAAGAGCACATTGAGGCGCAGGCTACGCGACACAAACTGGCGCACCAGCTCCATGACCCTGGAAGATTTAGACGTCTGTGAGTTGACAATGTGGACAACTGCCGCATTGTCACACCAGAAATGTACTACCGAATTGGCCCACTCCTCACCCCATAGCATCAAGGCTCCCAGAATGGGAAAAAATTCCAGATACGTGAGGTTGCGCAAGCGACCCGTGCCCAACCAGGCTGGCGGCCACCTGCCGTAGGCCCACCTCCCATTGAAGTACATCCCATAACCCAGGGACCCCGATGCATCGGACTGGATCTGGAAACGAGGGGAAGCCAAAAGGTCGGACCTCCAAAAGGACACCCCATTGAAATCCCTCAGGAACTGAAGCCAGATGAGCATATCCGCCTTGAGGCCCCTGCTAAGGCGTACCCTGTGGTGGGGCTTGGTTAAGCCTGTCATGGCGTCGCACAAGCGTCGAGCAAAGGCTCTGCCAGGTGCGATCACCCTGCAAGCGAAATTGAGGTGACCATGCAGCACCTGTAGCTCACGAAGGGACGCCCTGCGTTTAGCCACCAAGTCGGATATGAGTGCAACGATCCGTGAGACCTTATCAGCCAGTAACCTGGATGCTTGCACTACCGTGTCAATTTCCACCCCCAGGAATGTGAGCTTGGTAGATGGGCCCTCGGTCTTTTCGGGCGCTAAAGGGACACCAAGTTCCTTCATTAGCGTCTGAAATGTATTGAGGAGACGCGCACACGTGTCCCAGCCCCATTCACCCCCGAATAAGAAATCATCCAGGTAATGGGCTACAGACCGAGACCCCGACCTGCGGACGAACGCCCACTGCAGGAAGGTGCTGAAACGCTCGAAAGCCGAGCAGGAGATGGAACAACCAAAAGGCATGGCCTTATCGAAGTAATATTCACCCCGGAACTTGAAACCCAGCAACTCAAAGTCGCCCGGGTGCACCGGCAGAAGACGGAAGGCCGACTTGATGTCGCACTTAGCCAACAGTGCACCCGGGCCACATGAGCGCACCATGCGCAGAGCCTGGTCAAAAGATGTATACCGGACCGAACAAAGGTCATCCGGGATAGCATCATTGACCGATCGGCCGGCTGGGTAGGACAAGTGATGTATTAAGCGGAACTCGCCCGGTGACTTTTTGGGCACTAGCCCCAAGGGGGAAACTTTTAAATTAGGAAACGGTGGGGGGGGCAGGGAAAGGGCCGGCAACCCTGCCAGCAGCCACCTCCTTAATAATGCTCAAGGCAGCCACCTCCTCCCTTTCCCTAAGTGACAAAAGGTTGGGTGCATCTTGGGGAGCCCTGACCCCCGTGAAAGGAATACGAAACCCCTGCTGGAAACCCTCAAGCAGATAAGCTGCGTCTGCCCTCCTCGGGTACATCGTGAGCCAACGCTCTAACATGTCCACATCAATTGGTGAGGGGGCCTTTTGCCTGACCAGCTCCCTCTGCGGCAGTCTTGCCCGCCCCCTGTCCACCTCTATCCCTGCCCCGCGCTCCTCCCGGCCTAGGACAGGCGGAGGCAGCGTGGGGGCCAGCACAAGAGGGACACTCATGCCTATATCGGCAATTTCTCCTGCTGCAGGTACCATTGGCCGAGAAGGTCCAACACAGCAGGCGGGCTGGAACCCCCTGCCCCGCCACCTGGCGGGGTGTCTGTGCCGGAGCAGCTCGCTGGACCGCATGTCCACAATGGTACCTCTCCCCAGGCGCCGGGTGCATGGGGGTCATATACAGAAGCCACAGCTTCTGGCAGGGCTCATCCCACCTCAACTCCGGGTGTAGGGGCACTCTCATGCGAAATTCTTCGTCGTAAGCCAACCACGACGGGCCCGGGAAGTCAACCATCGCCCGGTATATGTTGTCCAAGTACTGGACCATCGGAATGGCCAGATCCGGCCGGGCCCTGAGGTACACAGTCATGTATATGAGGTACGCTGGCAGCCAGTTGGCCCACGTGCGTGGCGGCTTACGACGACGTGCCTGTTCCTTATCTTTCTCATCCTGCCCCTCCCTCTCCTCCTTGGTGGGTTCTCTATTCAGAAGGGAGAAAATGTCCACATACTCCCCCCGCCAGATTTTCACTTTGGTGGCCTGGGCAAGATGATCCCCAAGGGGCAGAGAATACCCCGCCGTAGGCAATGCCGACAATGGCACAGAGGCCGCATTGGGCACGGTGAAAGGAGCCTGGACCAAGCCCGCCACCCCGAGTAAGTTCCCAACGGGACAGAGGGCGCCACCCCCAGTGGGGCCCTGGATTGATGGTGCCGCACCCGTATGGCCCGGCGGTGGCTGATCCACCGCGCCAGCCATACGGGGCCACGGCCACTGGACGCCCCCCCCCCCAGTATAGGTAGTGGTGTGGGTGCACTAGTTTGAACCGCATACTCACAAGCTGCACCCCCATGGGCCGCCCCTACCAAGGGTTCCGGCCCACTGTGGGCGTCGGAGCTCGCGACCGCAACCGAGCTCGTGGACAAGGCCTGGTCAGTACCTGACGGCAGCAACTGTTGCACGGGGAGCTGCGAGGCCGCGGCTGACGCCGACCCACGGGCCTCAAGCAGCTCTACCCGTCCGGCCGCCTGCCGATGACCGGCAGCTGATGCGTCGACCTGTGGTCCCAAAGGCGCCCCGGGTGGGTTAACCACCCCCAAAGAAGCCTCAAGGGCCACTACGCGGGCCAGAAGGGTGTCAACATTAACATAGCCCCAGACACTGATGGGGGGCATAGGGCCGGCCGGCCCACTGATAAGAGGCACCGGGTCAGGTCTCTGGACCCCGGGTCCCGAATATGGCCATGAACCCAGTACTGGCCCTTGAGGGGCCGGAGGTATGCCCTGCCAGGGAAGGGAACCCAACCACCCCCCATGGTTAAAGCCCACCGCAGGTAGCTGCGGGGCAAGGGCAGAAGGCCCCAAGGTATAAACCGGGCCAGAGCCGGGAGCCACCGATTGAGAGCCGGAGGCCGCGGCTCCCGCCGGGCCGGTCTGAGGACGCCCAGTCCTGGGCCATGGGGCAACCGACCCCATCCCACCGGTCCTGGTGGGCGCCGGCAAAGGGGGCTGTTGGGGGGTGCAGTCGCGGTCCTCCGACCCGGCTGGCGCCTCCCCGAAGTGTGAACCGCGTTCGCCAACGCCTTCTTTTTAGAAGGCATTCTTGAAAGTGCTGGGAAGCCGAAGAAAAGGAACGAAAAGGACCGCTGCCCGAAGTAGCTTCCCGGCGAAGGTAAGAGCGACGGAGCAATGGGGGAAAACTTCTCCTCTCTGTCGCTTCGCAAAATGGCAGCTCAGCTGCCTCGTGGCCGCCCCTTTTATAAGGGTGCTGGCCACGCCCCCTAACTACCCAGATGCTCTTCGTCCGGTGGGGGGGCCCGCAAAGAGCGCGGTGGCCATTTTGGCGCTGCGCTTGCATTCTGTGGCTTCAGAGTTAGGAGCCATGCAATAGATTTGGACTGCAAGAAGTGACTAAATTAGAAAGAACTTCCAGACAATTAGAGTTGTTTGAAATGGACTATCTCAGAAAGTGGTGGACATCTTCATTTCAGATTCCTTTGAGGCGTGATGTCAACCTGTCAGGGGTGCTTTAGTTGTAAGTTTCCTGTTCCAGTAGGTATCAGATTTTATGACACTTGGGATTCCTTTCAGCTCTATAATTCTGTCATGCATATCTTATTCCTAAACATGAAACAGAGGGAAATTTGAGCAAACATTCCCCCTTCCCTAATAGGTAATGTGCCTGTTCTTGCAGTAATTGTGTGAGATTGGTCATGCAACTGGTTGCAAGATGGAATACCCAGTGTGGTATAGTGGATCAAGTGAATGACTAAAACTCAAGAGGTCTGATTTCAGATTTTTGCTTAGCTATGGAAACTCACAGGAGGGAGCAGCAATGGTAAAACCACACTGTAAATATCTCACCTAGCTTGAAAGCCCTATTAGGGTTACCATAAGTCAATTCTGACTTGACAGCTCATTTTTCTCTCTCAATCACTCATTTACTGACATGCAAACCTGCACACCCTGCACAAAATTCTAAATCTTCTTTGTTTTTCTTAAAGTTGTTTAAAGAAAATTCATATGCATGGTATCTTCATGACCTATGAACACCTGTAATACTTTGCTATGCATTTCCTTCATATTATTCATTTCTTGCAAGGTCTCATCCTTAACCTATAGCATTTGTTCATGCATTTCTACCTGCTATATTACTTTTATGTGCATTTTATTTTGATCAGATAACTTTCTTTGTAAAAAAATCAGATTAAGTAAGAAAATCAAGAAGTAGTTGTGTTCTGGCCTGCCTTCTTCTTCATGGAGTGGGAGTTAGGTAAGTTTGTATTTTAAAAAAAATAACCAAATTGATTGTTCCCATCCCTTCTCTGAGAACTGGGTCACACCATTTGTATTAAGTATCACATTTGACAAGGGTCTACTTCAATTCGTATGTCTGTCACAGCTATGAGGTATTTTATATGGAAGAAAATAAGCTTTTTAAAATCCTTAGTTTACAATCAGATTGCATACCTGTGGGATTTCCTGTATGAGGTTCATAAACACACAGCGCCTTTTCAGATCCTACACTAATTAGCAAAATGTAGCTGATTCACCTGCTTTAATGAAAAAGGCACCCAAGTTTATGGCACCGTAATGAATTTTTCATGAACTCCTGAGAGTATTGATAAAACAGTGAAGGCTTCATAGTCTAGCCAGCAAGCAAGCTCCAAAAGTAATATTGTTCTTCAATAACAAAAGTACCATAGCTTACTTGTTGCAGAGAACTTTTCCTTACAGTCTGGATACTTGAATATCAAACAGTTTAGTTTGTTCTGACCTTGAGGAAATACAGTTGGTTTCAAAATTGAAATATTTTTTAAAAAAACGATAGATGACTTCAGAGCTAAATCTGAGTCAACATCATTGAAAAGAGCAGGGCTACGGTGGCTTAGTGGTTAAGAAGCTCGCCTTGTTAGCTGGAAGGCTGGCAAGTTGGCAGTTCGAGACCCAGGTACTGCATGATGGATTGAGTGTCCATTTCCAACTCAGCTCTTGGGGACATGAAAGGAGTCTCATTTTGCCATTCCCTGAGCGGAGTTTCTTCTGCAAAAATCCTTTCAACCCATAGCCACAGATTTATGTAAGCTCCCTTTGGGAAACCACAAGCTCAAACTTAAATATTTTGCCTCATAGAGGGAGACACAGAGGAACTTGGTAATTCTAACTGTGTTCACTTTGTCCACCAGCAAGATCTATAGTATGAAGCACAGAGTAGCTCCTCATGGATACACAGGTGTAGCTGTTGAGCTCTCTCTGCACTTGCTTTCAATAGGATGGATTTCTCTGTGAATGAGTCTGTTTGGCAGAAGTACATCACATGTGACAGTGGTTTTTCTTTTTCTTAATAAGTGTAAAGATCAGCAGACCAAGCATTCCAGTGATTCCACGGAAATAGATTGGGTTTGCTTCCAGGTACGTTTTGTGCTGAATCATTCATCATTGTCAGCTATAAGTACCCATTTTTAATCTAGAGAAACTAGCAGTTTGCTTTAAAATGTTTGCTTAAGGTTCACACAGCTCAGTCCCTATTGTATGTTTCTATGATCAGCTGCTTACAATGCACTAAAAAGTGTGAGTAGCCCCATATGGTTTAGGGCTGCTAATAGAACTCTCCCTTTATGTTGGCTGATAGTGGGAGAACAAACAAAATGTAAGCCAGGAGTAAAAGAAGGGTCTTCCACTGATATAATTTCCACTCCACTTCATCACAAGGTTTCTTTTCTTTCAACAATAATAGCAACAGTTGCTGCTTTGTGTAGATTTGGAATGGAGCATATCAGGCTCTCTAGACATTTTTTGGCTACACCAACAATCCTTCTCAATATTCCAGTGGGAGTTGTAGTCCAATATCCAGAGGACCTCAAGTTAACCACTAGGGTGTACACCATGCTTTTAATGAAGTGGTGGCCAAAAAATTTTCTAAAGTGCACTAGAGACAGAGTCCGCGTATGAGAAATGCTACTGTATTATGCATTTCACTTTCTTTGTTGACCTATATGTCCCGGACTGTTTAGACTCTAGTCTGTTGAACTGTAAACTGCCTTTGACTTTATGCCATAGCGACCCTTAGCTTTTCTATTCCTGTCCTGGGTCACTTGGGCCATCCATGATGACACAGATTGGCCATCAGTAGTCAAAGCATACAGGAGTATAGACCGATGTTCTTTCACTTTCTCATTATTCTGTCTGGGAGAAGTTCTCCATGTCTTCAGACTGGAGGCCTTCTCGTCCTTGCCAGGACTGGATCTGGGACATTTCCCTGTATGAGAAAGATGTATGATTTATCACCAGTCAACAGTTCTTTATTTTCCAAACTACAATTAGGGCATCAGCCTTTTTTCTTTTACTTGCACTCTTTCATTATACTCTAGCAACCTGTACAGTGCATCCAACAAATAACCATTCACCTAATGGGGTAATCTCTCTTCTTAACAAAGCATCAAGAAATGCTTTTCTGCATCTACTGGAAATTGAAAACTACTTGATGATCTATTGATAGATCACCAATGTAATAATAGCCTCTTATCTACTATTTATGCTGCCATCACTGGCATAAAGGAAATGAGTGTGCCATGTGAGGTACAACACACAAGGGCTTCGGAGTCTCTTATCATGTCTATATGAACCTAATATGTGGAACCTCTTCCACACCCATGGATATGTGTGGAGGGTTGACATGGCATTAATATGGAGCAAATACAAAGGGTAAAGAAGCATGAAGGTGGGATGATGGGGGGGAGGAGAGTGTGACTATTGTGGAGGGAATGTTTGCTAAGTTGCAGGAGGAAGTGCAATGGAGAGATGGGAGCTCACACCATCATGCAGTATTCGGGTCTCAAACTGCTGACCCGCTGACCTTCCAGTTGTCAAGTTCAGAGTCTTAACCACTAAGCCACCGCAGTCTCGAAGAATATAAGGAATATTAATTGATTATGTATGGCAGATTATGAATTATCCTTATTGCCATAGAATATATATAAGCCAATATTCTGCTACATTCAACATACTGCCCAGCAGTTTGTAATATATAATGGGATTCAATCTCTCTGAAGGTTAAGTGTATTGATTTTTCCATGTGCATTCAACTTAAATGTTTTGCATCACCCCTTGGCACACTATTGATTTGCTATTTTCAGTTCAACTCAGAAACTACCCCAGCAACTTTGTGCTTCAATGTTCGGGGGGGGGGGGGGACTAGACCTTTGGAAATAAATATAGTTAAAACAGACCCTTTCATGAGATTGGTAATGCCACATTAGTTCAAAGAGGCACTTACATGAGTGGGATCAACAGGTTTCTCTGCTTAGCAATACTGCGTTAGACTTGCAGAGTAATGTTTCCTCTCTCCAGTTCAAGAGCCCAAACCCCCAAAAAATGTTGCCATGTGTTGCTTAGGTTGCTCACATCATAGAGGGCAACCTCTATTTCCACTGGCCAATCCAACGCTGTCATTTAAAAAAAAAAATTAGGAACCACTGAAGGAAAAGTAGGGCCTTTGAAGATGCCCATTTGTAATTGGTACCTGGACAGCTGCACAGCTCACCTGGTCAAGAGGAGAGGTTAGATTTAGACTTAAATACCCCATGCTATGTAGCATATCGGGCAGGAAGGGATCTCCAATGGTTTTGGTCTTGGCATCCTTCCATGTCATTTTCAAGGTCTTTAAATCTCACATGAAAGTTCTTCATCATGTATTTCAAGGGTGTCCTTGTTGGATTTTTTTTGCTCCCAGCCAGCAGATACTAGCTGGTTACTGTGGTAATCTTCTATAGCTGTTATTAGATAGGTAGGCTCCCTGTGGAGTAGGGATATCCTGGCTGGCACTAACCATTAGCTAGTTCAAAGATGTTTGTATATTTTCAAACGTCCTCAGCTTTTTACTCATTGAATTGGTTCTCTAGCTCATTGGTTAAGCATCGCTTATTTCAGTGGTGCACAAACTTTTCAGGCCTTGGGCCGGTCATGTGGTCCAGCGGGCCAATCACGTGGTTCCTCCCACTGGAAGCAGAAGTAAAACATGCCTTGGAATCTGTTTTGCAACAGGCTGAGATAGATTTTAGGCTGCCATTTTCTCTGCTTAAACCAGGGGTGCCCAAACTATGGCCCATGGGCCAGATCTAGCCTCCAATGCCATTTCATCCAGCCCATGCCGCCTTCATCGCTCACGGAAGTGGAAGTAAAATGGATTCGTATAGACGCGTTTTACTTCCGCGTCCAGGAGTGACGAGGGTGGCGTGGCCATAGTTTGAACACCTCTCCCTTATTTCTACGCACGTGGCAACAGTTTTATTGTGATTGGAATAAATGGCAAAGGGTTGACTCATTTCCAAAGACCCTTAACATAGACTATTTAATATTCTTGTCAATCCCAGAAAGTCTAGAATTCATACTAACACTTTCCACTACTGTTCTGCCTTTTCAGTAAAATATACAAAATCAGTTTGATTTTAATTGGCACTTCTTTTCACTGTTTGCTGACAAGCCAGGCTTTTAAACCTCCTATACTGAATCAAGTCACAGACACAGGGCTCATGGCATTCTCTGTCACAGCTTGATGGGTCTGAAGTTGCCTTTGTGATGCAGAAAATATTAATTGGCTGTGAGTGACAATGTGAAGATGGAAAGGCTGGAGTTCTCAACCTTATTAAGCCGGGGGCCGGGTCATGCTCCCTCAGGCAGCTTCGAGGGCTGGATGACTGTTTTGCCCTTCCTGCATCACATGGCACTTCCTAGTGTGGTGGAGGTGGTGGGGAGCCACATGAAAAATAGTGCTGCGGGCCGCTCCAGGCCCATGGGATGCAGGTTGATAAGGCCAAGAAGAAATTAGCATGGTTTGTAAAAGGCCTAAGTCAAACAGTGAGAACTAGGATCCCATTCAATTCTTTGAATCTTCTTATTAAACTAATCCATATTAAGCTAATTTGAAGTTTCTTTATGCATATATAAGATTGTTGGGATTATATAAGATTAGAGGCTTCTATTTTACCACTTGCTCACAATAAATACAATTTGAAATATGTGTTGTGTACCTTTATCTCCCTTTCATTATTGTTGTTGTTATTGCTTTTAAGATATTCATGTTCATATTTATTTTATTTAAAATATTTTTACTCCACCTTTCTTCTATAAAAGACCCAAGGCAGTTTACATCATTAGAAAAAGACAATATAAAAACTAAAGACAATTATTACAACAATAGAGTTAAACAATATCATACTAAAAATGGTGTATAAAAACAATATTAAAATCACATTCAATAGTAACTAGGCACAAACAATACTATTTTAAGAACTCCCTCTTAGACAGCCAGACACTGCCTGAAGAGAAAGATTTTTTCCTGTTTGTGGAGGGACAGCAAAAATGGGGTCAACTTGTTGTTATGTATGTTACCTGTGTTTTCTGACAGTAGCAGAATGTATCTTTTCTCATGTATCTATTCTTATGCAAATAAGTGGATCGAAAACGTGCACATTCTGTTAGCCAATGGGCTTGTTGGATTATTGTTACTGCTACTGTTTATAGTGTATATAATTCTGAGTTTTTGCCCCATCCAAACTGTGTTCAAACCCCACTGATAAAGAGCTGAATTTCACTACTTCACTTGTCTGCTTCTTCATTCCCTGAACACGAAACTTGTCATCTTGTATGAAGAGGTATTTCAGATTTTGGTTGCAGTGACAGGTAAGGACTTTTCCAATGTCCCTATATAAGCAACACAGTTTCATTTCATTGACCATTCTATTTGTCAAGAATTGTTGTTTTTGCTAAGGAATTATGACAAAAATTCGGCCTTGATTCAGTAAAAATGCGACTCTTTCCTATTGGGTTTCTGTGGAATTATTAATTTAAAATTGTGTGCACATTTGCTTTATATTCCTGACTTTACCAGTACCCATCTGCACCTTGCCCATCCAATATTGGTAGGGCAAGACTTACCATTAGGTGGAATGATGAATTAGCCACATGTAGCAGATACTGAGCTTGGGGCAGTGTCAAAGAGTTAAAAGACAACTGGGTGTGCACCTTATTGGATTCACAGAGCCCCAGTAAATTACTATGCTACTCTCAAATGCAGATAAGGATGTGGTTCTTCTCTAGCTAATGCTTGTGATAAGAGCCAACCTTTGCTTAGATGTAAGTCTAGCTGGTCAACAAGCAAACCTTAAAATGTCTTTGCTTTCTTTTGACTAAAAGGAAAAGAAACAATTCTTCCTTCCCTCATTGTCCAGTGAATTAACATCTCAAATCACTGTGAGATGTCATATGGACTCAAGTCTCTATAGCAACCTCAGCAGTAGCAGCAGCAGCAGCAGTAGCACTATAGCTTTCAACATGCTTTAGTAGCAGTAGCAACAAAGGCAGCTACAGTGTTGTGCTTGGAACCACATGCAAATAAAGACTTAGAAAGGTCTTCTGTTTAAAGTACATCTGAGAAAGAGAACAAACATCACATCTAGAGTTCAGATCATATTTAGGAACCTATAGCAGATACCTCATAGAGCTTATGTCACTGTGTGGTTACAAATACTATCTCAACAACTTCTCACCCTACTCCTTCTTCCTATACAACTTCTCATCCTACTTCCTATACTTCACACTGTTCATAAGCTGTCTGCTATAGAAAAAACATGGATTTATACCTCTTAGAACATAAGAACATAAGAACATAAGAACAGCCTTGCTGGAACAGGCCACAGCCCATCCAGTCCAGCATTCTGTCTCACACAGTGGCTCACCATTTCCTTCAGGGTATTCCCAAGGAGATGCCTTCACCTGCTTAGGATTCCCTGGAAATGGCATTGAGAGATATCCTGCCTATCTCTCCAACCCGGAGGTTGTCCTTAGGTAGCCATAATTATAGCCATTGATAGCCTTGTCCTCCATGAACTTGTCTAATCCTTTCTTAAAGCTGTGAAGACTGACAGCTGTCACCACTTCTTCTGGCAGGGAGTTCCATAGACCAGTAATCCTCTGGGTGAAAAAGTACTTTCTCTTATTTGTTTGAGAACTAGTACCCAAAAGTTTCATGGAGTGTCCCCTAGTTCTAGTGTTGTGCGATAGGGAAAACAGTTTTTCCTTATCTACCTTGTCCACACCGTGCATGATTTTATAAACTTCAATCAGGTCACCTCTTAGACGCCGTCGTTCAAGAGTGAAAAGGCCCAACCGTTGCAGCCTCAGATGGTAAGGAAGGTGTTCCAGTCCCCTAATCATTCTGGTTGCCCTCCTCTGTACTTTCTCCAACTCCATAATATCCTTCTGGAGGTATGGCGACCAGAACTGTACACAATATTCCAGATGGGGCCTCACCATAGATTTATAAAGAGGCAAAATGACACTTGCTGACTTATTTTCTATACCCTTCCTAATGATCCCTAACATTGAGTTTGCTTTTTTCACTGCTGAGGCACACTGGGTTGACACCTTCATTGAGCTGTCCACCAGGACACCAAGGTCCCTTTCCTGGTTTGTCGCAGAGAGTTCAGACCCCATCAGTTTATAAATGTAATTGGGGTTTTTTGCCCCAACATGCATCACTCTGCACTTACTGATGTTGAAGCTCATTTGCCACTGTTTTGCCCACTCCCCCAGTGTCAAGAGATCCCTCTGGAGCTCTTCACAATCTCTCACAGTTTTCACTACCCTGTATAATTTAGTGTCGTCAGCAAATTTGGCTACCTTGCTTTTTACTCCTACCTCTAGATCATTTATGAAGAGGTTGAAAAGCAGGGGTCCCAGTACTGAACCTTGGGGGACCCCACTCTTTACTTCCCTCCACTTGGAGAAGTGTCCATTTAGTGCTACCCTCTGTTTCCTGTCCCTTAGCCAGTTGCTGATCCAGGACAAGACCTGTCCCTTTATTCCATGACTGGTAAGTTTATTCAAGAGCCTTTGGTGTGGGACCTTGTCAAAAGCCTTCTGAAAGTCCAGATAAACAATGTCAACTGGATCCCCCTTATCCACATGCTTGTTGACACTCTCAAAAAATTCCAACAGATTAGTGAGGCATGATTTGCCCTTGTAAAAGCCATGTTGGCTCTCCTTTAGCAGCGCCTTCTCTTCTATGTAACTATTAATTCTGTCTTTTAGGATGGTTTCCATCACTTTACCTGGGACACATGTCAAACTGACAGGCCGGTAATTTCCTGGATCACCCCTGGATCCTTTTTTGAAAATTGGTGTTACATTCGCTACCTTCCAGTCATCAGGCACAAAGCCTGATTTGAGGGAAAGATTATATATTTTGGCTAGGATATCAGCAATTTCATCTTTAAGTTCCCTGAGGACTCGTGGATGGATGCCATCTGGTCCTGGGGATTTGTTAGTGTTTAGCTTAACAAGACATGCAAGGACCTCCTCCCTGGTTATTTCTATCTTGCTTAATTCTTCGGTTTCCCTCCCTACGAAGATAGGCTCTGTTTTGGGCATGTGGTCTCTGTCTTCTTCAGTGAATACTGAAGCAAAGAATTCATTGAGTCTCTCTGCAATCTCTGTTTCCTCTTTAATAACCCCTTGCCTTCCATTGTCATCTAATGGTCCAATGGCCTTCCTAGTTGGGTTCTTACTTCTAATGTACTTAAAGAAGTCTTTGTTATTTCTCTGAGTATTTTTAGCTATACGCTCCTCAAAGTATTGCTTTGCTTTCCTGATTGTTGCCTTGCATTTGTTCTGCCAGAATTTATGTTTCTGCCTGCTGTCCTCATTTCGACAAGCCTTCCATCTTCTAAATGAGCTTTTCTTGCTCTTGATCACTTCCCGAACAGCTCCTGTAAGCCACATCGGAGTCCTCTTGGACCTGGCAGTGCCCTTTTTCCTTTTGGGTATGCATTCCAATTGAGCCTCTGTTATTGTTTTTGTAAACAGCCTCCATGCCTCTTGGAGTGTTTGGACTCTCTCAATTTTCCCTTTCAGTTTCTTTTTTACTAGTTTCCTCATCTTTGGGAAATTTCCTTTTTGAAAATTTAAGGTCTCTGTGTTAGATTTTATCAGTGACTTGCGGTCTATGATCAAGTTAAACATAATTGAGTTGTGGTCACTGTTCCCTATTGGATCAGTCACATTAACATCTTGCACCAGATCCTGAGTATTACTCAGAATCAAGTCAAGGATTCTTGTACCTCTAGTTGGGTCTTCAACCATCTGTCCCAGGGAACAATCATTGAGCATATCTAGAAACTTTATCTCTTTATCATGTGCTGAACAACAGTTCACCCAGTCTATGTGAGGGTAATTGAAGTCCCCCATTATAACCAGGCTTCCCTTCTTGGATGCCTCCTTTACAACATTCTCCAACTGCCAGTCTCCCTCAAGAGTTTGGGTCGGAGGCCGATAGTATATGCCTACTGTTAGACCATCCTTGTGGCCTGGTACTCTTACCCACAGAGCTTCTAATGGTGACTCCAAATCACCTAGATATTCCAATTCATACGATTTTATCACTTCTTTGACATACAAGGCTACACCACCTCCTGTTTGCCCCTTCCTATCCTTCCTGTACAGTTTGTAGCCTGGGATAACTGTATCCCATTGGTTATCATCCGTCCACCAGGTTTCAGTGATACCAATAATATCAATATTTTTATCTATTGCTAACTATTCCAGCTCCCCTATTTTGTTCCGGAGGCTTCTGGCATTTGTATACAAGCATTTATATATGCTTTCCTGATACAGTCTTTTGAGTCTAGTTGCATTGTTAGACTGCCTCTTGCATCCTTCTGCTAGAGTGCTGGTGACTAGCTCCTTGCTCTGCTCAGTAATTTTTGCATCCTCCTCACTACTCAAGTACACACTTTCCCGAACCGGATGCTGCCCAGCTCCTGTCGGCTTTCCCCCAGTTATCAGTTTAAAAGCTGCTCTGCAGCCTTTTTGATGTTGAGTGCCAGCAATCTGGTCCCATCATGGTTTAAATGCAACCCATCCCTCCTGAACAGATTTGGCTTGTCCCAAAATGTTCTCCAGTTCCTGACAAATCTGACGCCCTCCTCTCGACACCACCGCCTCATCCATGCATTGAGGCTTCTGAGCTCTGCCTGCCTGGTAGGTCCTGCGCGAGGGACAGGCAGCACTTCTGAAAATGCTACCTTGGAAGTCCGGGACTTCAATCTTCTTCCTAACAACCTAAATTTGGCTTCCAGGACAGACCGCTTGGCCTTCCCAACATCATTAGTACCAACGTGTACCATGACAACTGGCTCGTTCCCAGTTCTCTCTAACAATCTATCTAGATTTCTTGTGATGTCTGCAACTTTTGCACCTGGCAGGCAAGTCACCATACGGTTATCATGTGCATCACAAATCCATTTCTCTGTATTTCTAATTATTGAATCGCCTAGTACAAGGAGCCTCTCTCGTGCAATCTGTTCATCTACATGCACCTCATCAACCATATAAAGGGAGAGAACCTCAGTTTGTTCCTGTTGTTCATCTTCCTGGATCTCATCAAGTGTGATGAAGGAGAGATCATCAGGTGGAACCAGTTGTTCCTCTGTGTGTTCCTCATCAGGTGTGATAAGGGAAAGAGCCTCAAATTTATTCTGTAATTTCAGACTCTCAGAGTGATCCTCTACTCTTCTCCTCCTTTGAGTCACATTCCTCCAACCATCTCCCTCCTGAGTTAGTGAAGGGCCTTCTCCCTCAGAACTGTGCCCTGTCACTTCTTTGTCCAGCATAGTCTGCTCCGCTCTGTCCAAGAACAGCTCAAGCTCCTTAATTTGTTGGTGGTTAGATATGCGGGCCACTAGCTGCTGGACCTTCTCTTCTAGTAGTGCAACCAGCTTGCACTTGCTGCAAGTGTAGTTCTCCATATGCTTTGGCAAGAACACAAACATGGCACAAGAATTGCAGGTAACTACAGCTGTTCCCTCAGAATCCATTTTAACAAGTGCAGTATTCTGGGCCTCAAAAATGTACACGTTTACTACCTTTCTACCTAGTAAGACTACAAAATTTTTTTCCCTAGTTTGTAATCTCGCGCGCCGTTAGGCGCGCGGGCCACTAAAGCAGCTCTACTCCAACTGCAAAACTTACCAGTGCTCACTTCCTTTGTTTGGCTCTCCTCAGCAGCAGCTCTGCTTAAGAGCACATGCAGAGTCAAAATGGCTGACCCTGAAAGAGCTCAGAGCTTTTAAAGGCTAGTGTGGCTCCGCCCCTATGAGTCACAGTTCAGGGAAGGGCCTGGTGTGGCCCTGCCCCCTGCTTCTGGAAGCTTCAAACTGCTTCCTCTGTTTGAACAGAGGTGGCTCTCAGCAGTTTCAATTATCAATTTAAATTAGTAGAGGCCTCTAAAGCAGCTCTACTCCAACTGCAAAACTTACCAGTGCTCACTTCCTTTGTTTGGCTCTCCTCAGCAGCAGCTCTGCTTAAGAGCACATGCAGAGTCAAAATGGCTGACCCTGAAAGAGCTCAGAGCTTTTAAAGGCTAGTGTGGCTCCGCCCCTATGAGTCACAGTTCAGGGAAGGGCCTGGTGTGGCCCTGCCCCCTGCTTCTGGAAGCTTCAAACTGCTTCCTCTGTTTGAACAGAGGTGGCTCTCAGCAGTTTCAATTATCAATTTAAATTAGTAGAGGCCTCTAAAGCAGCTCTACTCCAACTGCAAAACTTACCAGTGCTCACTTCCTTTGTTTGGCTCTCCTCAGCAGCAGCTCTGCTTAAGAGCACATGCAGAGTCAAAATGGCTGACCCTGAAAGAACTCAGAGCTTTTAAAGGCTAGTGTGGCTCCGCCCCTATGAGTCACAGTTCAGGGAAGGGCCTGGTGTGGCCCTGCCCCCTGCTTCTGGAAGCTTCAAACTGCTTCCTCTGTTTGAACAGAGGTGGCTCTCAGCAGTTTCAATTATCAATTTAAATTAGTAGAGGCCTCTAAAGCAGCTCTACTCCAACTGCAAAACTTACCAGTGCTCACTTCCTTTGTTTGGCTCTCCTCAGCAGCAGCTCTGCTTAAGAGCACATGCAGAGTCAAAATGGCTGACCCTGAAAGAGCTCAGAGCTTTTAAAGGCTAGTGTGGCTCCGCCCCTATGAGTCACAGTTCAGGGAAGGGCCTGGTGTGGCCCTGCCCCCTGCTTCTGGAAGCTTCAAACTGCTTCCTCTGTTTGAACAGAGGTGGCTCTCAGCAGTTTCAATTATCAATTTAAATTAGTAGAGGCCTCTAAAGCAGCTCTACTCCAACTGCAAAACTTACCAGTGCTCACTTCCTTTGTTTGGCTCTCCTCAGCAGCAGCTCTGCTTAAGAGCACATGCAGAGTCAAAATGGCTGACCCTGAAAGAGCTCAGAGCTTTTAAAGGCTAGTGTGGCTCCGCCCCTATGAGTCACAGTTCAGGGAAGGGCCTGGTGTGGCCCTGCCCCCTGCTTCTGGAAGCTTCAAACTGCTTCCTCTGTTTGAACAGAGGTGGCTCTCAGCAGTTTCAATTATCAATTTAAATTAGTAGAGGCCTCTAAAGCAGCTCTACTCCAACTGCAAAACTTACCAGTGCTCACTTCCTTTGTTTGGCTCTCCTCAGCAGCAGCTCTGCTTAAGAGCACATGCAGAGTCAAAATGGCTGACCCTGAAAGAGCTCAGAGCTTTTAAAGGCTAGTGTGGCTCCGCCCCTATGAGTCACAGTTCAGGGAAGGGCCTGGTGTGGCCCTGCCCCCTGCTTCTGGAAGCTTCAAACTGCTTCCTCTGTTTGAACAGAGGTGGCTCTCAGCAGTTTCAATTATCAATTTAAATTAGTAGAGGCCTCTAAAGCAGCTCTACTCCAACTGCAAAACTTACCAGTGCTCACTTCCTTTGTTTGGCTCTCCTCAGCAGCAGCTCTGCTTAAGAGCACATGCAGAGTCAAAATGGCTGACCCTGAAAGAGCTCAGAGCTTTTAAAGGCTAGTGTGGCTCCGCCCCTATGAGTCACAGTTCAGGGAAGGGCCTGGTGTGGCCCTGCCCCCTGCTTCTGGAAGCTTCAAACTGCTTCCTCTGTTTGAACAGAGGTGGCTCTCAGCAGTTTCAATTATCAATTTAAATTAGTAGAGGCCTCTAAAGCAGCTCTACTCCAACTGCAAAACTTACCAGTGCTCACTTCCTTTGTTTGGCTCTCCTCAGCAGCAGCTCTGCTTAAGAGCACATGCAGAGTCAAAATGGCTGACCCTGAAAGAGCTCAGAGCTTTTAAAGGCTAGTGTGGCTCCGCCCCTATGAGTCACAGTTCAGGGAAGGGCCTGGTGTGGCCCTGCCCCCTGCTTCTGGAAGCTTCAAACTGCTTCCTCTGTTTGAACAGAGGTGGCTCTCAGCAGTTTCAATTATCAATTTAAATTAGTAGAGGCCTCTAAAGCAGCTCTACTCCAACTGCAAAACTTACCAGTGCTCACTTCCTTTGTTTGGCTCTCCTCAGCAGCAGCTCTGCTTAAGAGCACATGCAGAGTCAAAATGGCTGACCCTGAAAGAGCTCAGAGCTTTTAAAGGCTAGTGTGGCTCCGCCCCTATGAGTCACAGTTCAGGGAAGGGCCTGGTGTGGCCCTGCCCCCTGCTTCTGGAAGCTTCAAACTGCTTCCTCTGTTTGAACAGAGGTGGCTCTCAGCAGTTTCAATTATCAATTTAAATTAGTAGAGGCCTCTAAAGCAGCTCTACTCCAACTGCAAAACTTACCAGTGCTCACTTCCTTTGTTTGGCTCTCCTCAGCAGCAGCTCTGCTTAAGAGCACATGCAGAGTCAAAATGGCTGACCCTGAAAGAGCTCAGAGCTTTTAAAGGCTAGTGTGGCTCCGCCCCTATGAGTCACAGTTCAGGGAAGGGCCTGGTGTGGCCCTGCCCCCTGCTTCTGGAAGCTTCAAACTGCTTCCTCTGTTTGAACAGAGGTGGCTCTCAGCAGTTTCAATTATCAATTTAAATTAGTAGAGGCCTCTAAAGCAGCTCTACTCCAACTGCAAAACTTACCAGTGCTCACTTCCTTTGTTTGGCTCTCCTCAGCAGCAGCTCTGCTTAAGAGCACATGCAGAGTCAAAATGGCTGACCCTGAAAGAGCTCAGAGCTTTTAAAGGCTAGTGTGGCTCCGCCCCTATGAGTCACAGTTCAGGGAAGGGCCTGGTGTGGCCCTGCCCCCTGCTTCTGGAAGCTTCAAACTGCTTCCTCTGTTTGAACAGAGGTGGCTCTCAGCAGTTTCAATTATCAATTTAAATTAGTAGAGGCCTCTAAAGCAGCTCTACTCCAACTGCAAAACTTACCAGTGCTCACTTCCTTTGTTTGGCTCTCCTCAGCAGCAGCTCTGCTTAAGAGCACATGCAGAGTCAAAATGGCTGACCCTGAAAGAACTCAGAGCTTTTAAAGGCTAGTGTGGCTCCGCCCCTATGAGTCACAGTTCAGGGAAGGGCCTGGTGTGGCCCTGCCCCCTGCTTCTGGAAGCTTCAAACTGCTTCCTCTGTTTGAACAGAGGTGGCTCTCAGCAGTTTCAATTATCAATTTAAATTAGTAGAGGCCTCTAAAGCAGCTCTACTCCAACTGCAAAACTTACCAGTGCTCACTTCCTTTGTTTGGCTCTCCTCAGCAGCAGCTCTGCTTAAGAGCACATGCAGAGTCAAAATGGCTGACCCTGAAAGAGCTCAGAGCTTTTAAAGGCTAGTGTGGCTCCGCCCCTATGAGTCACAGTTCAGGGAAGGGCCTGGTGTGGCCCTGCCCCCTGCTTCTGGAAGCTTCAAACTGCTTCCTCTGTTTGAACAGAGGTGGCTCTCAGCAGTTTCAATTATCAATTTAAATTAGTAGAGGCCTCTAAAGCAGCTCTACTCCAACTGCAAAACTTACCAGTGCTCACTTCCTTTGTTTGGCTCTCCTCAGCAGCAGCTCTGCTTAAGAGCACATGCAGAGTCAAAATGGCTGACCCTGAAAGAGCTCAGAGCTTTTAAAGGCTAGTGTGGCTCCGCCCCTATGAGTCACAGTTCAGGGAAGGGCCTGGTGTGGCCCTGCCCCCTGCTTCTGGAAGCTTCAAACTGCTTCCTCTGTTTGAACAGAGGTGGCTCTCAGCAGTTTCAATTATCAATTTAAATTAGTAGAGGCCTCTAAAGCAGCTCTACTCCAACTGCAAAACTTACCAGTGCTCACTTCCTTTGTTTGGCTCTCCTCAGCAGCAGCTCTGCTTAAGAGCACATGCAGAGTCAAAATGGCTGACCCTGAAAGAGCTCAGAGCTTTTAAAGGCTAGTGTGGCTCCGCCCCTATGAGTCACAGTTCAGGGAAGGGCCTGGTGTGGCCCTGCCCCCTGCTTCTGGAAGCTTCAAACTGCTTCCTCTGTTTGAACAGAGGTGGCTCTCAGCAGTTTCAATTATCAATTTAAATTAGTAGAGGCCTCTAAAGCAGCTCTACTCCAACTGCAAAACTTACCAGTGCTCACTTCCTTTGTTTGGCTCTCCTCAGCAGCAGCTCTGCTTAAGAGCACATGCAGAGTCAAAATGGCTGACCCTGAAAGAACTCAGAGCTTTTAAAGGCTAGTGTGGCTCCGCCCCTATGAGTCACAGTTCAGGGAAGGGCCTGGTGTGGCCCTGCCCCCTGCTTCTGGAAGCTTCAAACTGCTTCCTCTGTTTGAACAGAGGTGGCTCTCAGCAGTTTCAATTATCAATTTAAATTAGTAGAGGCCTCTAAAGCAGCTCTACTCCAACTGCAAAACTTACCAGTGCTCACTTCCTTTGTTTGGCTCTCCTCAGCAGCAGCTCTGCTTAAGAGCACATGCAGAGTCAAAATGGCTGACCCTGAAAGAGCTCAGAGCTTTTAAAGGCTAGTGTGGCTCCGCCCCTATGAGTCACAGTTCAGGGAAGGGCCTGGTGTGGCCCTGCCCCCTGCTTCTGGAAGCTTCAAACTGCTTCCTCTGTTTGAACAGAGGTGGCTCTCAGCAGTTTCAATTATCAATTTAAATTAGTAGAGGCCTCTAAAGCAGCTCTACTCCAACTGCAAAACTTACCAGTGCTCACTTCCTTTGTTTGGCTCTCCTCAGCAGTAGCTCTGCTTAAGAGCACATGCAGAGTCAAAATGGCTGACCCTGAAAGAACTCAGAGCTTTTAAAGGCTAGTGTGGCTCCGCCCCTATGAGTCACAGTTCAGGGAAGGGCCTGGTGTGGCCCTGCCCCCTGCTTCTGGAAGCTTCAAACTGCTTCCTCTGTTTGAACAGAGGTGGCTCTCAGCAGTTTCAATTATCAATTTAAATTAGTAGAGGCCTCTAAAGCAGCTCTACTCCAACTGCAAAACTTACCAGTGCTCACTTCCTTTGTTTGGCTCTCCTCAGCAGCAGCTCTGCTTAAGAGCACATGCAGAGTCAAAATGGCTGACCCTGAAAGAGCTCAGAGCTTTTAAAGGCTAGTGTGGCTCCGCCCCTATGAGTCACAGTTCAGGGAAGGGCCTGGTGTGGCCCTGCCCCCTGCTTCTGGAAGCTTCAAACTGCTTCCTCTGTTTGAACAGAGGTGGCTCTCAGCAGTTTCAATTATCAATTTAAATTAGTAGAGGCCTCTAAAGCAGCTCTACTCCAACTGCAAAACTTACCAGTGCTCACTTCCTTTGTTTGGCTCTCCTCAGCAGTAGCTCTGCTTAAGAGCACATGCAGAGTCAAAATGGCTGACCCTGAAAGAGCTCAGAGCTTTTAAAGGCTAGTGTGGCTCCGCCCCTATGAGTCACAGTTCAGGGAAGGGCCTGGTGTGGCCCTGCCCCCTGCTTCTGGAAGCTTCAAACTGCTTCCTCTGTTTGAACAGAGGTGGCTCTCAGCAGTTTCAATTATCAATTTAAATTAGTAGAGGCCTCTAAAGCAGCTCTACTCCAACTGCAAAACTTACCAGTGCTCACTTCCTTTGTTTGGCTCTCCTCAGCAGCAGCTCTGCTTAAGAGCACATGCAGAGTCAAAATGACTGACCCTGAAAGAGCTCAGAGCTTTTAAAGGCTAGTGTGGCTCCGCCCCTATGAGTCACAGTTCAGGGAAGGGCCTGGTGTGGCCCTGCCCCCTGCTTCTGGAAGCTTCAAACTGCTTCCTCTGTTTGAACAGAGGTGGCTCTCAGCAGTTTCAATTATCAATTATCAATCTTAAATGCTTTCTTTGTTACTCTTGTTCTTATCCTTCTTGTGTGCGATGATCTTTTTTAGTTCCATCATGCCTCTCCCGTAGACACATGTGTGTACCATTTTCACATCAAGATATGTATGGTTGCTGACCAGGACATTTTGTGACTTGTAGCAGACAAGTAACTTGTCACATTTCTGCTCTAATCTTGACCCTGCTTGCTTTAAAGCTTAGGATGCTGACATTTGCCATTGTATGGCTCTAGACACCTTCCAGACATTTTAAGGAGAAGGTATAAACAGGGCAATGAGCCAGAACATGTAGGTGACTGGAAGGAGAGTGTAACATGTCACATTAATATCATGAATATAAAGAGATGCATACTCTAGTGTTGAGCAAACCAAATTTCCAAGACAGGCAGATTAGGCTATGGCATACCCTTGATGTAGCTTACTGTTTTTTGTGATAACCTAGGTTGGGTTTTGCATTTGCTGCTTGACCATTGTTATTTAGGTGCAGTAGCATTGTATTAGCTATTCACCACAAGCAAACTACATAATGGAAAAAATAGAGTTAATTGAACATGAAAATCCACTGAATGCAATCTAGGGGAAAGGAGTCTCTTTCATCTTTTGGCAGCTGCAACCAGATTAGGTGTAGGTGCACTTTACCAGAAACACAATACTGAATGTGCAACTTCCCCAGCTTTACTGGCCTATAATGCTATCCCTAGCCAGCACAGCTAGCACCAAGCAATGATTGGATTGCCATTCAGGAACTTGTGTAAAACCACACTTTCCCCATCTTCCTCTTGGTGATCTTGATGAATGGTTGTTGGTCCAGGACATAACAATTGTATCCTGCACTCCAGAAGCAGCAATCCTGAATGCTGATCTGTGTTGTAGTAAAAGTCTCTGTATGTATACATATAATGTACACTAAGGTGGGATAGATGAGTTAGGTAGAATTAGGTGTCCCTTCTCTTCTCACTTGTACATTCCCAGAATCTGCCATGGAGAATCTCCTATTAATCTGGAGCAGATTTAGAGACATGGTGGGCACTGTAAGGGAGAAGGAGGAATCATCCCATCCCATTGGCTGAGGCCATTTTATCAGTGGAAAGAGCTAACTCGATTACAGCCATACTTACTCTACAAAAGCAATTCATATGCAGAGCCACTATGAATGTTTTACTTGTATGTTTGAATAACACTCCTGTCTTTACTTTAAGCAATAATTCAATTTTAGTAAAACAAGCTGTGGTGGGCCCTGGAAAGGAATGATATAGGTCACCTATATTTTACTGAACCTTGTATATTTGGAATTGCTCATTAAGTTTGATTAGCCAAACAAGCATGCAATTCTTAATACACAGACCCAGACATGTTTTGGTCTTGAGGGAAGGGGGCAACAGAAGGCCTTTCTTTAAGAGAAAAAGAGCAAACATGCATTTCAAACAGGTAGTCAGACCAATCTAAGTGGGTTCTTGAAAGTGGCTTTGAACTATCCCTTTGTCTACAGGTTAGTTATCAATAGACTCAGCATATTCTTCTACCTGCTGTCATAAGTTTTATTTGCAGGATGATTATTTCTGTGTTTGAGAGGGACTTGTTTACATTCAGAGTCTGCCAATGGAAATCAGCTCCCACCTTTTAAAAAGCGTGTTGATTACTAAGCAGCTTGGATAATAGCTGACAAATTTCTGCTTCTCCCTGTAAGAGAAAAAGTAATGATAGTTTTATTTGCAATTTACAACTGAAGCAAAATGTTTAGCCAGAATTTCCACCCAATCATACAACAAAAAGCAAATTTTGTATGATATTTCTCAGGTATTGTTATGTATGATAACTGATGTATTAACTGTCAAACAATTCAAACCGCCAAGTTCCCGTGCTCAAAGCTGTCAAACAGCATCCCTTTTTGACAGCTGCAAAATCTCGTTGAATAGCTTAGTCTCGCGAGATTTTGGGAGGTGCACAATTTGAAATCTGACAGGTGCGCAATGTATCTCCTTCATGCAAATAAAGGAATTAAGAAGTGTACATAGGTTGATTGACCAATCGGCATTGTTCTTTGTTGTAACTGTATCTTTCTGTATTGTATAAAAGTCCGTGTTTTGCCCCATCCATGTTGTGTTCAGACTCTCCAAATAAAGAGCTGTATTTCACTTTCAATGCTTGCCGTCATAATTTCCTGAACACCAATGGTATGTTCTTTACAGTTTTATCGACTCTTTAAAAAGACTGGTTCGCTTTAATTACAAACACTGATTAGCTGACAGATCAAAGTTTGGGGCTACTTCCTCAGCTCACTCAGTCCTACAAGTGGGCTCCCACAGGTTGCTTGGGTCTGATGCTGAAAGATGGGTTGTATTCTCATCTTTTTACACCAGCTCATCTCTTTATTGGAAGACTTATTTCTGACTTATTGCCTTGGTGGATAAATTGATTAAGAATGAGGCCAATGCTTCCTGCTCTTGCTCTATGTTGGTTTTGTGCCATTGTAATATAGCCATATCTGATTGGCTGGGTGATGATCCTTACACTATCTATATATGAGATCAATCACATGCTGGAACATTGCCTCAGGAAGAAGCAGTGGTGGACATCAGCAGGTTCGCACCAGTTCACCAGAACCAGTAGCAGAAATTCTGGCTGCTCCTGCCCATCCAAATTTTGAAAAAAAGTAGTCCTAATTCCCAATGCAGGGCTTTCTCCCTCGCCACGGCCACCATACCATGGCTACAGTGTGGTAGTAATTTTTTTTGGAGCCCACCACTGGGAAGAAATATCTGTTTAAGAATGTGATGCCAAAATTGAAGGCTGGTGAAAGAGGCTTTTGCAAAATAGGCAGCAAACAACATATGAAAATGATAAGCAGGGTAGGGCAGGACAGGCAACAAATTTCTATCCAGTTATGGCTCTCACAGTCTCAGATAGATAAATGTCTTTCTGATTCCTTGATTGTAAAAGACTGGTATAAAAAGAGAAAGGAATCACTGCTTTACAAATGTGGGGGTTTTTTTTAAAATGTAATACTCTCCACATGGAGCCATTATGTAGGGAGAAGTAATGCACATTGATTTTTTTTTTAAAAAAATTGGGGATCAATTGCTTTTACATGTTGATAATGGTTCTTAAGTAAATGCATTCATCATGATAGCTCCTATAGCCACAGTTCCAAGGAAAGTCCAAAGATACTTACAGTTGTGTCGATCGATATTTAACACACTCACTCATACACTTTCTTTAAGTTCTGACAGAGGCAGCACACAACAATACCATATTGCTGAGAAAATCCATATCCTCTCCCAGTGAGGGCTTGAGCTAAATATAGTCATTGCAGAGAAAGGTGGCTGTGGGTAGTAGCAAATGAACAGTTCCTTCTAATTGAAGAAACAATAACAACCACCCTTGGCACTTTAACAATGTGATCCCTATGTCTATTGCAACACCAACAATGGACTCTTCATTACTAACTGTGGCAGGGCCGTAGCAAGGATTCCAATTTTTTTAGGGGGAGGGTAAAAGAAAAGAAACAGAGAAGTGCTTCAGCTGCAATCTTAGATTGATGATAGAATGTAAGCAGGGTACTCTTGACTTAAACAAAGGGTGCCCAAACTTTTTTGGGCCACATGGTTTAGCGGGCCAGTCATGTGGTTCAGTGGGCCAGCCACATGGTTCCTCCCACCAAAAGCGGAAGTAAAATGCACCTTGCAATCTGTTTTGCAACAGGATGAGATAGATTTTAAGCTGCCATTTTCTCTGCTTAAACCAGAGGTGCCCAAACTACAGCCCATGGGCCAGATCCAGCCCAGATGCCAATTCATCCTGCCCACACTGCCCTCATTGCTCCCAGAAGCAGAAGTAAAATGCACCCATATGGGCGCATTTTACTTCAGCTTCCGGGAGCAACGAGGGTGGCACAGGCTGGATGATTTGGCATCGGGGGCCAGATCTGGCACACGAGCCATAGTTTGGGCACTCCTAACTTAAACTATTGCTCTATGTTGCATGTCAATTGCAACTTATTGTGATGCCAACAGGGTTTTTAATATTTTGGAGATGTTTAAGTAGTTGTTTACAATTGCCATCTCTTCCCCAAGTGACTTTCCATAGCCAAATGAGGAATTGAAACCAGTGTTCTTATATTCTGTGTACCTAGTGTGGGGTACAGTGATAGAATAGAGCTCAGGTGATCTGGGTCTGAATCCAGTTGTGGGATTCAATTTTTTTACTACCTACTCTGTGGGTATGGTATGGTCGCTGTAGCCAGGGGGAAAGCCCTGTGTTGCACCCAAATTAGGACTATTTTATTTCAAAACTTAGATGGGTGGGGCCAGTCAGATTTTCTTCTACCTGTTCTGGCAAACTGGGACGAACCTGCTGAATCTAACCACTGTCCGAATGTCTGCTGAGCCATGGAAAGGCCACTGGAGGAATGGACCTGGTGAAGAACTCCTTAAAATATCTCAACTTGAAAGCCAAATTGTAATCACTAGAAGTTAGTTCCAATTTGATGGCACATAACTACTACTGTGTTCTAGTTCAACACATATCCCCTATACCACACATTCTTTTACACTATAGGTCACCCTTGCTCGAAAGCCAGTCATATTTGATTCTAGGGGGGCAGTGTTCATCTCCATTTACAGCCAAAAAGCCAGAGCTGTCTGCATCTAGACACCGGAGTGCATAGAACACTGTTTACCTTCCCTCTGAAGTAGTACTTATTTATCTACTTGCAATTTCTTGCTTTCAAACTGCTAGGATGGCAGGAGCTGGGACAGAGACGGGAGATCTCTACATTGTGCAGCACTTGGGTCTCGAACTGTTGACCTACCAACATTCCAGCCATCAAGTTCAGCATCTTAACCACTAAACCACCTCAGTCCCCAGTGTTTTATACTATAGAGAGTAGTAATAAGCAAAGAAAGCCTAGAGATCTATTTAAAATAAATAATATCTTAAGGCCTAGGAGTCTCAATTTGGCTGCTCCCTACATCAGACTTCATTCTTCTTTGTGTTACTAATCTGGAATTTGTAATATCCCCCTTCTCCCTTTTCATGTTACAGCTCTTACACCTTCTTCCCCACCTTTGCCAGCAAGCATGCTGCAGTTGTAGAATGATAGTTCCAATAATAATTATAATCAAGCACCATGTGGACTGAGTGCTGCAGTTCTGGTGTCAAGTCTCTTTCATAAGTTTTCTTTGACCTAGATCTCCCATTTTCCCTAGCCAGCATACCCAACTGTAAAGGATTATGGGTTCTGCACAGCAGAAGCATTAGAGCTGCAGTTACCCATCTCTGTTTCATTTCATAGGCTGTCCAGTCTATGGTGTTTTGAAAGCAAAGAGTCATTATAAAGGAGAACAAGATTCCAGGCACTTGGCAGCAGATTGAGCAAGCATGCATGCAACATGGCAACTGTCCTTCCTATTATAGTGGAATGTATTTCTTTTAGATTACAGACATCCTGAGAAACAGTTTACATCTATACAGATAAATTAACACAGAGAGAGCTGTGGTTTTTCTCCAGGTTTGATTATGTGCTTTCTTCTTTTCAGCAATGTCCAGGATTTCTACCAAGCACGACAGGTTTCTATATCCCTTGGCCCTCTTGCCAGTAACTGTTGAATAATATGGTACAAACCAAACCAGCAAATTAAAGGTGAAGACAAAGGCTCCAAATGAACAATTTAATGCAGGGATTCTCAACCTACAGCCCATGGGCTGGATATGGCCCATGATGCCATTTCATGTGGCCCCACACCACCTCCACCAGACCAGGAAGTGCCATGTGGTGGAGGAAGGGCAAAATGGCCATCTGGCCACCAAAGTTGTCTGAGGGAGCGTGATCCGGCCCCCGGTTTAAAAAGGTTGAGAACTCCTGGTTTAAAGTAAGGCATTCGGAGAGTTGTTTTTCTCCTCCTGTTTCTTAATCTGGAGCAGTTTCAAGTTATACTCAGTGAGTGTGTTATGAGTTCTCATGATATATTGACATAATCTGTCTGTTTCCCACTGTTCTGTCATAAATTCCAGCTGGATCACTTAAAGCCAGCACAGGTCCTGTTTGCTAGTACTGTACTGTATATGCAACCTCATATTATGTAAGTACCAAATTATTGAGTAAAGCCACCAGTTGTGTTCAACTTAAGTAACTTGTCTGTCTGCTTTATTGGAGATAGCCAAACTCTACATTTAACCTTCCATGGCTGGTTCTCATCTCACTTTCATTGCATCTATGTTACTCTGCTAACTCTATTTAAATACACACCTTCAACAGATCATATGACTCAAGAAGAGTTTTTTAAAAACTCAAATAATAACAGGGTCAGAATTGTACATTATCATTTGTGCTTCTCAACCTGATTAATTAAACCTGATTTAATGGAATAAAGCTACCTTAGGATTCTGGAGAAAGTCCATTGCTTTGAAGTGACAACCACTGAACAAATGTAAAGAATTAGGAACAAAAAGCAATAGAATGGTTACTAAGTGTATTTTTTTTTAAAAAAAATGCATCCACATTGCTACAAAGGAAATATGCTACTTTACAAAAAGGGTATTTTAGCCAGCCAGCATTCCTACCACATTTCTATTTCCATCCCTCTCGATAGCACTCCCTTTGCAACAAGCTCTTCAAAGATAGCCCCTAAATCATTTCATTCTGCCTTGGGTATTTTGGCTCTTTGATAATTTATGGTGGAGCTTGACTTTTTTCTTTTGACAAAGGCAAGAGGCCAAAAAGTCCATGGAATATATTGGGGACAGGCCAGCTAATTGGTCTTGAAATCGAAGCATATGGCTTCTTTCGGGATCTTGACTTTCTAAGGCCTTCTTTGAAAGTAAACATTTGCAATTCTTCATGAAAGGCACTTGTCTCCATGAATCCCTCTTGACCTTCACTGACCTGGCTTTCCAACTATATAGTGCTTTACACTTGGGGATGACTGAGAAGGCTCTCTCTCTTATTATTCTGCACATTCCTCTCAAGGAGTAACAGGCTCCAGAGCTGTCTGGAAGAAGCAAAAGCTTGCCTTTAATCAGAAAGACCAGATACACTCTGCGCCACCTAAGCACCTAACATCTGAGTGCTGGGAGGAAACAACAAACATAATTGCACACAGAAAATGCCTCGCTCTACAACATCAAGAAATGTAATGTACTGCAAGCAATTGAATAATAAATGCAATTTATTTGATTGGTTATGTGCAGAGAAATAGAATGAGTCAAGGCTCATTCCTTAGTTATGTCACATCTGAGTCTGGAAAAATGCACCCACAGGTCTGTCTGTCTGTCTATCTTCCTTCCTTCCTTCCTTTTCTGTAGCATAGATAAATCTATGACATCATTTGTGAGGAGAGTAAGGTGTTTTCAGAGCTTGGAAATTATCTGACAAAGTGGACTTAATCCATGAAAGCTCAAGTGTAAATACCAGAATTAGTCTTTAAAGTGCCACAATATTTTTGTCTTTTGTTGTTGTTTTGTTTTATTTACTCTCTGATATAGACATTAGGGATTGCAGTGGCTCAAATGGCTAAGACACTGACTGGAAGTTCAGCAGTTCGATTCCCGAGTACTGTAGGATGGAATGAGCTCCCATCTTTCTCCCAGCTCCTGCCAACATAGCAGTTCGAAAGCTAGAAATTGCAAGTAGATAAATAGGGACCACTTTGGTGGGAAGGTAAACAGTGTTCAGTGCGCTCCTGTGTCTAGTCATGCATGTCACATGACCACAGAAACCATAAGCAGACAGCGCTGGCTCTTCGGCTATGAAACACAGATGATCACTGAACCCAAGAGTCGGATACGACTAGCTTTCGAGCAAGGGTGACCTTTACCTTTAGAAATTATCTATTACTTATAATTAGTTCCTTTTCCAAATGACAAAGATATAGGTGCATGACAATTCAAATCACAAAAACATTGTGGTGCCCTCAGGGCTGACAGCTTTTTCCAGTGTGGGCCTTTGTGGATTGTCATCTGAGACCTCCAGCCCCTGCCAGCAAGCATGCTGTAATCTGGGAATGGTAGCTGGAAAAAGAAATTCAAAAACATGGAACACAATGGCAAGTTCACACATTTATATATAATGTACATAGCAGTGGAAGAGGGATAGCAATGGGCAAGGGAACTGTAAGACTGGATAAGGCAGGGGTTCCCAACCTATGGCCCATGGGCCAGCCCCAACCCACAATGCCATTCCAACCGGCCCATCGCCATCTCTCCAGCACTCAGAAGTAGAAGCGGGTATGTTTATGTCAGCCATAAAACGCACCCACGCATGCACAAATGCACTTTCAGCTGACATAAACACAGAAGTGGGCACATTTACATCAGCCATAAATATGCCCACTTCCACTTCCAGGTGGCATGGTCCAGTCTGCTCAGCTGTTCCAATCAGGTCAGGCCCAAGGCGCAAAAAGGTTGGCCACCCCTGGGATAAGGGAAGATGGCTACAGAGCCAAGTGGAATGGTGGTTGCATTTAACATCTGATAATGAACCTTTAACATGCCATCTGCGTTGCTGGATTGCCCAGAAAAGTGTCAATAACCACTCAAGAGGAGGAGTGATGTGCCTTTCAATTTGCATCTCCTGTCCGAATGAGAACTAACACTTTGAGTCTTAACTGAATACTTCCCCTGATTGTCTGTGAATGGTCAGGGGAAGTGATTTTTTTTAAAAAAAAGTTTTGGAGATCATCACTGAAATGATGCATCACTTTGTTTAAATAGGTTTTCTTTGCATGTGTGTGTCTTTATACACATATTTTCTTTGCATGTGTGTCTGTACACACACACAATATGCACAGCATACACACATGCAAGCATTTAAAAATATTACTTAAACAAAGTGGATCATCACTTCAGAGTAGATCTTCAAAACATAAAAAAAAAATCTGTGCCCCTAACTGTTTAGAGATGATCAGGGGAAATGCAGGATTAATTATATGTTGAAGTGGCTCATTAGTTGTTTCAATATTCTGGAAGCAGAAAGCAGCCGGCTGACAGCTGTGGGACTCACTTTTAGCCTGTTCTCAGCAACCACACTTGCTATGAGTGGGCTAAAATCAAACACCATAAAAATAAAACTTTCCTGTCTGGATACCATAAGCTGGTGTGAGCTCCCAAGAGCACCAAATAGCAGACTATATGCCCTGTCTGGACATGCTGTTACAAAGTGATAATGGGATGAAAGAATCTGAGTAGATAAACCTAGAATATTCTGCAAGGTTGAAATGTTTTGGAATTAGCTACTGTGTTGCTGTTTCTGATGTCATATTTTTTCTTGTCTACTTTCCATCATAAAATTTATTTATTTATTTATTTATCATTCACATTTGTAAATGCCGCCCACTCAGGCAGAACCCGACTCAGGGCGGCATTACAACAACTCTAAAAAATACATAAAAACATTATAAAACCTTATAAAACCCACCCAATAAAAAACCCACCCAATTAAAAAAAAAATCCGACATCCACCCCATTTTAAAACCCATATCCCACTCGCCCGTCCCACCTACCACACAGAGGGAAAGAGAGAGAGTCTTATAAAAGCCAGCCGGCGGGGGCCATAGTCCGGTTCGGGCCCCACACCTGCCCTGCCAGCCAGGTCTTTACTCCTTTCCTGAAGGGCAGCAATTCACTTTGAAGTCTTAGATCTGTTGGTAGGAGGTTCCAGAGGGTTGGTGCGGACACGGAGAAGGCCCTCCTTCGGGTGCTAGTCAGATGTGCACCCCTCGTTGATGGCACCACCAGAGAGCCTCTCCGGTCCGCTCTGGTTGGACGGGCAGTCACTCTTGGGACGATGCGGTCTCTAAGGTATCCTGGCCCCCTGCCATATAGGGCTTTAAAGGTCAAAACCAGCACCTTAAATTGCACCCGGAGACAAACTGGTAACCAGTGCAGCTCCCGAAGCAGCGGTGAGGCATGGGCATATCGCCCACACCCCATCACCACCCGGGCCGCCGCATTCTGGACCAGCTGCAGCCTCCGAATGGTCGTCAAGGGCAGCCCCATGTAGAGCGCATTACAGTAATCTAGTCGGGAAGTAACCAGAGCATGAGTGACCATAAGCAAGGAGCCCCGGTCCAGGAGCGTGCGCAGTTGGCGAATCACCCGAAGTTGGGCAAAAGCCCCCCTGGCCACAGCTGCCACTTGTTCTTCCAGCAGGAGCCGTGAGTCCAGAAGGACCCCCAAGTTGCGCACTGGGTCTGTCTGGGGCAAAACAGCCCCATCCAGTACCAAAGATGGTAACTCCTTGGATAACGTGGGGCCCCTTATCCACAGCCACTCTGTCTTGCTGGGATTCAGCCGAAGCCCATTGGCCCCCATCCAGACCCCAATGGCCTCCAGGCATCCGGATAGGATTTCAACAGCATCACTGGGGTCCCCACGGGCCGAGATGTACAATTGAGTATCATCCGCGTACTGATGGTACCGCACCCCGTGGGAACGAATGATCTCACCCAGCGGCTTCATGTAGATGTTAAATAAGAGAGGAGAGAGCACAGATCCCTGAGGCACCCCATATTTGAGAAGCCTAGGGCTGGACCTCTCACTCTCTAACAAGAGTTGCTAGAAAAGGCCATAATGCTAGGGAAAAAAATAAGTGTAGTAGATAAAGAGGAAAACTAAATATGTGGGGGGGGGGGGATTGACTCAATAAAGGAAGCCACAGCCATGACTTTACAAGAACTCAGTAGGGCTCTTGGGGATAGGAGAGTTTGGAGGTCACTCATTCCTCGGATTGCCACCAGTCAGAGGCAACTTGACACCACAACATAATAACAACTAAGGTTTGCCTCCATGCCATGACAATCCCACTCTTTCCCATCTTTCTCCTTCCCTTGCCACAAGCACTACTGGGTGCTTCATGGATTTTGTGGATTAGTGCCAGAAGAATGAAGTGGGGGGGGGGGGGACAACATGAAAGACCCTCAAAGGAGGACTCCATCTTGGTAAATGAAAGGAGTGACACAGGAAAACAGTGGAAACAAAAGAGGCAGTCTGTGTGTGTCTTTATACACATATTTTCTTTGCATGTGTGTCTGTACACACACACAATATGCACAGCATACACACATGCAAGCATTTAAAAATATTACTTAAACAAAGTGGATCATCACTTCAGAGTAGATCTTCAAAACATAAAAAAAAAATTCTGTACCCCTAACTGTTTAGAGATGATCAGGGGAAATGCAGGATTAATTATATGTTGAAGTGGCTCATTAGTTGCTTCAATATTCTGGAAGCAGAAAGCAGCCGGCTGACAGCTGTGGGACTCACTTTTAGCCTGTTCTCAGCAACCACACTTGCTATGAGTGGGCTAAAATCAAACACCATAAAAATTAAATCTTCGGGGGGCGTGGCTAAGATGGCCGACGAGTAACATCTTGATCCGGACGCTCGCGCCTATCAAAGTGGTAATCAATGTGATTGAGCGAAATGGGAAAACTTTAAAGTGGTAATTTCTGTTGATAAGACTCCTGCTTGCCTCTCTGGAAAATTTTGGGAAGTTTTGAGGTCGGACGGTCGGAGTTCGGGAGGCTTTCCTGGGAGGGCGAGGCCCGTGACGGCAATCACGGCTTTTCCTGCCGAGGAGCCGAGAACGGGACCAGCGAGACGGCGGAGATTTGTGGAAGCAGTGGAATTGGCAAGAAATTGATTGGCAAGAAAACAATCGCATGTAAGTGCATGAAAGGATATACGGAAAGTTAAAGTTTAAAGTTAGCTGGCGACTTTGCTTAGAAGAGCCTGGACTTGGAAATGGAAATGGGTGGAAGTAGATGAAACCAAGCGGTTGTTCCGTTAATGGCGGCGGTCCTGGAAAACGAAAGTGATCGTGTTTGGGTCTATGGTTTCCTTGCGCCCCAGGAGAATCGCGGCGTGTTTTGGCGATAACAAAGTGGTTTAAGAAGTTCTTGTTTGGGCTCTAGTATTGGAAGGCTGCAGTGTGTTTTCCAGTTTAAAGCGTGTGGGAAAAGTTTGCCATTCCACAGAGGAAGAAGGGGGGTTTCCACCCCGAAGTTAATGCAACCGCTGGAAAATGGCGCTTTGATTTGTCCGCCTCAAGAGAAGGGTTAATTGGTCTTCTTTTTGTTCCTTCACTGTGTGGATTACAAATATCACCTTTTTTTGAGCACATTGCTTCTCACGTCTTTTTCCCTTCCTGCTTGGATTTTGGGCTTTTTCCCCCCCTCCCTTTTTTGGCGGCTTGGACTCAAACGGGAAGTTCTGGGTGACTGTTTCCTTGGAGCCGTTACTTTCGTGGTTTGGAAGACGATCAGTTGGACCGCTTGCCTTGGGGAAACGGATCTGATGCGGATTATTATTTTCTTTTTCTTCTTTCCTTTTCTGCTGTTTGCTGGGAGTACACTTCGGTTCCTTCTGTTTTTCTTTTGTGGATTATAGTATCTAACTCTTCGTTGGATTTCTTCCTCCCTACAAGTTTCCGTCTTGGACTCATGGTACCAGTGGTTGCAGTGTCACAGGTTCTGTCTGACTGACTAATTTCTACAACGTTCTGCAACATTGGACTCTTTTATTGTGTATTACTATGGATAAAGGCACAAGAGGGAAAGCAAAAGAGGAAGAGCCAGTCGTGAAGTCCAAGAGGAAGGAAAAAGCACCAATGGAAGAAGCCCCTCAGTCTTCATCTCCGCCCCCAGAGCCCTATGATCAAACCCAAATTATGGTGGAAATTGGCAAGCTGTTTCAGAAATTGGAGAAGAATTAGGAATCAAGGGAGAAAGATAGAAATGAAATGATGAAAAAGCAAGATAAGGTGGTATCATCTGTTGCAGATTTTTCAAAAAAGGTGGATTTAAGTATGAAAAAAATAGAGGGAAATGTGAAATTGGTTCAAACTGAGGTAATTGCCATAAAAAAGGAAATAAAAGGGACTCAGGAGGTGGTGCGGGAGAATAAGCTGAAATTGGATGAGCAAGAGAGAAGGATTGATGCTGTGGAAGATATGATGAGAAAGCAGAATATTGTGATTCATCAGGTGGTGGAACGGACACCGGATTTGTTAAGAGAAAGAGTGGTTCAGTGGTTAAATGGTTTGAATATGGGAAAAGAATTTGTTCAGGAAGATTTTGTAAGTGTCTTTCGGGTGGGCCCAAGAAGAGGGAGGGTGGTTCAAAGAAATGTTTTGGTAAAATTTGCAAATTGGGCCGATAAGCTAAGAGTAATGGCCTATTTGAAACGAGCTGGTCCTGATGCTTTGAAATTTGATGGTTCTGATGTAGAAGTTTATAATGATATTTCATTGAAAGAAAGAACGTGGAGATATAAGATGAGGCCTGTAACTAAATTGTTGATGAGTAAAAATATAAGCTATAATTGGAGATTCCCACAGCAACTGCGCTTTTATTATGACAAAAGAATGCAAGTAATTGATGAAGGGGCTAATCCATTGCAGTATTTGAGCTTGTTGGAGCTGGTAAAAACAGACTCGGAAGAATGGATAAATCTCAAGAAGGAATTGATGGAATCGGGAGCCTTGGGGAGGGAGTATGAGAGGCCGGAGGCTGGTGGGGCAACAGGTGGAACACCGCAGCGAAGGGAAGAGGAGGAGGAGCTGTCGCTGATCATGGTGGAGGAGGAGACAAGTAAGGAGCAATGAGAATTAGATTATTACAATTTAAAGCATTTAATTGATATAGAAGGGTGAGTAGCGCGTAGCACTGGTAGGAAGGCACATCTTACATGTCCCCCCTCTCCCCTCTTTGGTTGTCAAAGGCGGCTTTTTTTTTTGAAGAAGGTGGGGAGAGAGATAGTGTGTGTTATATGTAGTTTTGTGTGGTATGGGGGTAAGGGGTTGGTGGTCGCACGCCTGATGGAGAGTTCAGAGCTTAGAAAGGAGATAGATTATGGGAAATATTAAAATAATATCATGGAATGTGAAGGGTACAGGTTCTGTTCTTAAGAGACGGAGACTGGAACTGGCGCTGAAGAAAGATAGACCCGATATATTGTTTTTACAGGAAACGCATCAGAAGTCAAAAGATACGAATAAACTTTTTTTGGGATGGATGCAACATTATGAGATGGCGTTTGGAACTTCAAAAGCGAGAGGGGTGGCAATCATGATTTCTAAAAAATTAGGTTTTGAGATTACAAAAAGTGTTGCTGATCAAGAGGGTAGATATTTGATTGTAAGAGGAAAAATAGAGGATGAGGAAATCATGTTGGTAAATATTTATGCTCCAAACGATCACCAAGTGGATTTTCTAGAAAAAGTTCGGAAAATAGTGGAATTAGAGAATGTTGCAAAAACTATTGTGGCGGGAGATTTTAATTTGATAAGGTCGGGGTTAGATTGTACGAACATAGCAAGAAGTGGAACTGGCTTGAAAGGGAAGGTTTTGGATAAATGGATGGATGCTATGGGTTTGAAGGATTCTTGGAGAGAGTTTAAGGGTTCTGAAAGGGCATATTCCTTTTTTTCACATGTCCATGGGACCTACTCGAGAATAGACTATGTCTTTCTTACGGAAAACTTGATTAAAGATATAGAAGGAATGGAATTTGGGATCATTAAGGAATCAGATCATGCCAAAGTACTTTTGGAATTGAAATTACAAAAAGATACCCGAAGAGGAAGAAGTTGGAGGTATGATCCTAATTTATTTAAAGATCAAAAATGTAAAGAGCAGATTATGGAAAGGTGGAAAGAAAGTTGGCAGTGGAACGATAATAACGAGGTTAATTTCAATGTTGTATGGGATACCATGAAGTCGGTTTTCAGAGGGGAAAGCATAAAGTTGGCGAGTTTTAAATATAAAAGACATAAAGTAGAACAGATAGAAAAAGAAAGTGAAATAAAGCAGTTACAGGAGGATCATGCGAAAAGTAAAGATAAAAAAATCCTTACGGAATTGCAAAGACTTAAAGCAGAATTAATGGGTAAAGACATTGACAAAGTTAAACGAGACTTGATCTATTTAAACAGAGAATACTTTGAATTTAGCAACAGAAGTTCAAAACTATTAGCAAGAGCAGCTAAGGCCAAAAGGGAAAAAAGAGAAATTGGGGTACTGGTTAATAAACAAGGTTTAAGGTGTAATAAGAACAGAGATAAATGTAAAATTGTTAGGGAATTTTATCAAGCATTATATGCAAAAAAGGAGGTAGATTTGGAGAGGCTCAAAAAGATACTGGAGAGACAGTTAGGGAATGGAATAAAACAAGAACATAGAGAGAAAATGGAGGAAAGGATCAATGACAAAGAGGTAAATGAGGTAATTAATGGGTTGAAGATGGGGAAAGCTCCGGGGGATGATGGATTATCGACAGAGTTTTATAAAGAATTTAAAGAAGTGGTGGTTCCAAAATTAGTGAAGCTATATAATTATATTTTAGATGGAGGACCAATCCCGACTTCTTGGTATAACACTACAATCGTTCTACTGCCAAAGCCTGGTAAGAACTTGGAAAGAGTGGAATCGTACAGACCAATTTCTCTTATAAATCAGGATGCCAAAATCTTCACAGCAATATTGGCCAATCGTCTAAACGGTTTTATGGGGGAATACATAAATGTCGATCAAGTTGGGTTTTTAAAAGGTCGGCACATGGCGGATTTGACTAGAAGGGTATTAGACTTAATTGATAATGTTAATCAAACAAAGGAAAAGGTGGGCTTATTATCATTAGATATTTTTAAGGCATTCGATTCATTACAATGGTCTTCAATCAAGGAAATAGTTAAAAATTACGGGTTTGGGGACAGATTTAGAAGGGTAATTGATTTATTATATCAAAAAGGGAATGCTAGGATCAGAGTAAACAAAGAGGTTACTGATGTGGTAAAGTTTGAGGCTGGTACCAGGCAGGGATGTCCAATATCTCCTATCCTGTTTATTATGGCAATGGAGATATTAGCTAAAAATATAAGGGATGATTTAAATATAGAAGGGATAATGGGTAATAAAGTGAGCATGTACGCGGATGATACACTGCTTATGGTGAAACATCCGGATTAAAGATCACCTACAGGTATTTGAAGCTATAACCGGATTAATGATAAATTGGGATAAATCAGAACTGATGCTGTGTAATTTGGGGGTAGGCGAGATGGGAAGGATAGTGGGGATACTTAATATACAAATTAAAGATAAGCTGAAATATCTGGGGATAATTATTTCAAATAAATTGGAAGAACTTAAACAATTGAACTATGACAGTTTGAAAGCCGAATTTAAGAGTAAAATACAAGAGTTTCAGAAGTTGAAGCTGTCATGGTTTGGAAGGATTGCAATTTGCAAAATGATATTGCTGCCAAAGATTAATTTTTTATTTGATGCACTAGCGATCCATTTGAAGGAGAAGGAAATTAATGAGTTTCAAAAGATGTTTAACAGTTTCTGTAATGGAGGTAAAAAATCTAGACTTTCAAAGAAGCTCTGGTACTTATCTCAGAAAGAAGGGGGTTTGGGCATGCCAAATTTGTTAGCATACTATCGAGCATTCCAAATCAAGAATGTTGTGAAGATTTTGGCAAGAGAAAAGGCAATTTGGGAGGAATTGGAGATGAAAGAGTATAGAAATATTGGTAATATGATCTTATTGGGAATAAAGGACAAGCTGAAAAAGTCAAATAATACTATGATGAGAGGGCTCATGGAGGTGTGGAAAAAGGTAAAGAAAGATATGGTCCCAAATCTCTCTCCAATTTTGGAATTGACTGATATGGTGTGTTTTCCAATAAAATTAGATAAGGAAAAAAAAGGAAATGTTGGATAAAAATGACATGTTCTTACTGAAGGACTGGTTAAAAGCTTGCGATGATGATACCAAGAGAAAAAAAATATTTGAAAAGTTAAAATTGGACTGGTTTCAGAAATTAAAGGTGGATAACTGGAATAAAAATATAGAAGAAAAGTAGAGATAGATAGAACAAAGACTGAATTTGAAGAATTGGTAATAAAGATCAGAAAAGGGGAAAAGAGCATTAAGGGTCTTGTAAGCAAACTTTACACTATACTGAATAAGGGTAAAGATCCACAGGAAGATTTGAAACGGAAGTGGGAACAAAATTTGAATATAAAAATAGGGGAGGTTGAATGGAGAAATAAATGGAAAAAGAGGATTATAAGAACAATGTCTGTAAGAATTAAGGAACACAATTTTAAAATGTTGTGGCAATGGTACTTGACACCACTAAGACTTTATCAGATGGATAATAAAAGGGATAAGTTATGTTGGAGATGTAAAGAAACGGATGGAACATATGAACACATGTGGTGGAGTTGTAAAAAAATAAGGGATTTTTGGGGAAGAATAGAAGGGGAGTTTGGTGAAATAATGGGCAAAAGTGTTAAGTTGGTGTCAGGTACCATTCTTTTAACAAATGTGGAAGGTTTGGGTCTGAATAAGGAGGAAAAAGAATTACTGGAAATTGTATTAACTATAGGTAGACAATGCATAGCTAGAAATTGGAAAAACGATGTAGATATACAGATTGGAGAGTGGTATAAAGAAATGTGGAGTTTAGCATTGAACGACAAATTGACATGGGAGATCAAAGTAAAACGAGATAAATTAAAAGAGAATAGGTTTTGGAGTATTTGGAAACCGTTTGTGGATCATTCTCTAATGGTAAACGATAGCTCAGGACCTGTACCATCTCAAAGAGGTTTTTGGAGTTGAAGCAGAAACTAAACTCTCCGGGCATTGTATATACTCACAGGGTGATGTGTAATTTTAAAAAAAAAATAATAGTGGTAGCACAGAAAGTTTTTATTGTTATGATTATAGTAATAAATTACAATGTGGTATTTAATATTGAGGGTTATATGGTAAATAATTAGTTTAAGTACTACTATGTGCTAGCTCTTATGAATTTGAGCCAACATTGTATTGATGTTGTTTTTGTTTTATTATTATATTGTACTGTTATTGTTTTTCTTTTTTTGTATGTTTGTCAAAAATTTAATAAAAAGATTTTAAAAAACTAAACATAAAACCTTCCTGTCTGGATACCACAAGCTGGTGTGAGCTCCCAAGAGCACCAAATAGCAGATTATATGCCCTGTCTGGACATGCTGTTACAAAGTGATAATGGGATGAAAGAATCTGAGTAGATAAACCTAGAATATTCTGCGAGGTTGAAATGTTTTGGAATTAGCTACTGTGTTGCTGTTTCTGATGTCATATTTTTTCTTGTCTACTTTCCATCATAAAATGACAAGAGTTGCTAGAAAAGGCCATAATGCTAGGGGAAAAAATAAGTGTAGTAGATAAAGAGGAAAACTAAATATGTGGGGGGGATTGACTCAATAAAGGAAGCCACAGCCATGACTTTACAAGAACTCAGTAGGGCTCTTGGGGATAGGAGAGTTTGGAGGTCACTCATTCCTCGGATTGCCATCAGTCAGAGGCAACTTGACACCACAACATAATAACAACTAAGGTTTGCCTCCATGCCATGACAATCCCACTCTTTCCCATCTTTCTCCTTCCCTTGCCACAAGCACTACTGGGTGCTTCATGGATTTTGTGGATTAGTGCCAGAAGAATGAAGTGGGGGGGGGGGATAACATGAAAGACCCCCAAAGGAGGACTCCATCTTGGTAAATGAAAGGAGTGACACAGGAAAACAGTGGAAACAAAAGAGGCAGTATGTGAAAGAAAGAGAAACAAAACTGAAATGAAAGTTTCCAGTGCACATCCTTAGCTGGTAACATATGTCATTAGGAATATCAGTATTACTTAATGACAGAAAACTTCCTTGCTGTGTAACTGCAATGTTGTAGTTGCTTTGTAGGGTGCACCAGAAAGAGCCTCCTCAAAGAGTGTGGTATTTCTGAACTGCAGTCAGGTGTACTCTGGTAACGGCAGCCTTGTGTTGCTGGCTAATCTTTCTTACACTAGGTCAAGTGAAAGGAACTGTAGAACAAACTCACCAAAAGGTGCCTTCACTTTGGCAGTTTCATGTCTGCCATGTCTGTCCTAGACATGGAAGAAGTTGCCTTGTAATTATAGAGTACTAGTATATTTTGCCTGGCAGTGTCGGGCTTTGTAAAATTGTGTTGGATAGTAAAGGGTTTCTTTTTTTTTCTTGAACCAATGGTGCTGGGCTCTTTTAAATGGTGTTGAAAGGTTTTGTGATTTTGTGGCTTCGAGGCACTGCATCTGCCTGTGGAGGACTTGCACTCGCAGTGTGTTTTATTTTTATTTTTTGTGCGCCGGCTTCCTCAGTGCCGGGCTCTTTAAATTGGTTTTGGAAGGTTTTTGTTTTATGTTTATGCAAATTTTATTTTATTTTAATTTATTTAATGTACATTAAATGTTTTTAATTTAAAATTTTATTTTTGTTTTTAAAATCTTTATTTTTACGCATTTTTTATTTTTTGTTTTGTTTTTTTGTTTTTTTGAGTGAAAAGTGATTTCTGGTTTTTTTGGGTATTTTTGAGATTAGTGTGAATATTTTTGAATGTTTTGATAACTTATTTGATTAATTTGGGAATTAATCTTATTAGTTTCAATATTTTTGAATGTTTTTTCTCTTGTGGCCTCTGGGTGGGGGTTTTGAGCTTTTCTTCCTCTCTACAATTTTTCTCTTCTGTCCTCTGGGTGTCACTTCCGGTAAGTATTTTCATTATTTTCTCAGTTGAGTTCCAGTCGTCATGGAGTGAAGCCGTCTCCTGGTAAGCTCTCTGGTTTTTTTTTTTGGGGGGGGGAGGGTTGTGTTGGGTTTTTTGGGGATGTCTTTGTGATGTTTTTGTGGTTACTTTTTAGATGTTTCTGTGTTTCTTTTTGACTGTTTTTGTGACTGTTTTTGAATGTTTTTGTGTGTACTTTTTTTTTTGGGGGGGGTCTTTTTTTTTTCACGGGCCAGGCTGGATCCCTGGCCCGTGAAAGAAAAGGGCGGGGTGGTGGTCTTTTTTTTGGGGGGGGTTCACGGGCCAAGCTTGATCCCTGGCCCGTGGAAAGAAAAGGGCAGGGTGGTGGTGTCTTTTTTTCCACAGGCCAGGCTCGATGGCTGGCCCATCAAAAGTAAGGACAAGGGAGAGAGAGAAATCCTTTAAGTTTGCTTTTCCTTGTTGCTGACTCTTTAAAAGAATTCTCTCCTGTTATTATAATCCAATCCCTCATTACTGTCATCCTTTTCACATGTCTCCACCTGGGAACTATATCTAGTTGGTATTTTTGCAGTTTGCCTAACGCTTCCACCCAATATGAGTTACTTTGTAGAGGTGATGTTAGCACGTTGTTACAGGTACTACTCTTTTTACTGTTTTGCCAGTTATGCTCGTTCAGTAATGGCTTTATGTTTGGTGTTGTTTAATGCATTATATTGTACTGTCTATTTATATATGTATATATGCTTTATTCTTTCTCGTTTACTGTTGTCACCTGAGGTCTTGATTTCCTTGCAGATCTTGATAAAGAGTACGAAATATTCTCTACCGGAAGAATATCGACCTGTATCTGCTCTTTCCTCGTACCTGTTTGGTGACATTTGCTTAGCCCTTCTGGCTGCTATATTGTATTCCCTTTGTGTACGTTCGTGACCGGACTACCTGACTTTTCATGGACTGTGGACATTGACTTTGACCAGCGCTTTTAGCCACTACGCTACCTTTCTACTGTTGACACAGCCCTTCTGGCCGTTATCATCAGCTTTTGTTACTACCACGCTTCTCCCTGTATGCCCGGATGTCGACATAGCCCCCCTGGCTGTTATTGCATATTGTATACTTTATTTTTTTGTGTACTTCATATATTGCATACACGGATTAGGACTGTTCAACGGACATTCTTATTTCATTACTAGGCTCCACCCTGTTGTTGTATTAGCTTATTTGGACATAATACTTTTACAGCCACTGCTGTTTTGGTGGGCTATTTTGTGGTGAGTGCCTAGTCTTCTTAGTATTGTATTCCCACAGTTTTTGTCTGTCCGGCTCCTCAGCGTTTTTACTATTTTCACCTATTAAACACATTATTTTGTAGCTTAAATTTTGCAGCTTAGTTTCTCCTTCGGGGTGTATTTCTCTCTCTCCCTTGTCCTTCTCGACACCCTTGCCGTCTCCCCTCCCATCAAAAGTAAGGGCAGCGGTGGCAGGTTTTTTTTTTGTCATTTATTTTTCGCGCGCCAGCTGGCCCATCAAAAGTAAGGGCAGTGGCGGGGGGGGGGTGTTTCTTTTTTTTCACATGCCAGCTGGCCCATCGAAAGGATGGGCAGTGGTGGCAGGGGTTTTTTCCGTTTTTTTTTTTTTTGCGCACCAGCTGCCTCAGTGTTCTGCGCGCTAATGGCGTGCAGGACACTGGGGCTTTTAGTTTTGCGTGCACGTGTTTGGTTACTGCAATGGTTTTTTTCTGCAGCTTTTTTTGATTGGCCGCGGCGCATTTCCGAATGTTCCTTTTGCCGCGCCGCTCAGCCTGATTGGCTCTGGTGCGGCGCGGCGCAAGGACCGTTGGGAATTGAAGTTCCCTCTTTTTGTTTGCATCCAGGGGGCTCCTGCCCCCCGGCCAAAAATTTCAACATGACAGTTACCTGCGAACCCCGTTCGGGCGAGTGCACGGAGGCTCGGATGGGGCTAGTGGGGCCTGGTGCAACATCCTTTGTCACATTCCAATGGTTAACGCACCATTTTATAGGTATAGATACAATGTAGCTTCATTGATGGATGGAAGAGAAGTATTGTAACTCATAGTTTCAGTGCTGGCTCACTGCTATGTCTTGTGCTGCTGCCTTGTGTTTTGTTCTGGTGCTGAAGCAATAAAGGGTAGCAGGAACATCCTGTTTTGTCTTACAGAACAGCAGCTTTCAGTATTCAGTTGTTTTGTTTTAAAGAACTAATTGTTTTTAAGATGGATTGCTCTTCTAGGAAAGTTCACAGTGGTGGTGTGGAGGGGTTTCTCACAAATCTAGAACAGGGGTCAGCAAACCTTACTCTCCAGGTGTTCTTGGACTTCAATTACCAGAAGTCCAAGTCAGCACTCCTGCTGAGCAGGGCTTCTGGTAATTGAAGTCCAAGAATATCTGGAGAACCCAGTTTGCTGATCCCTGATCTAGAACAATCCACCATAGTTGCCCATCCTTGTTTTAAAGGAACAGCTAAGAACTCCAGGTTGTCTGGCCAGGCTATCCTGCTATTGTAATAGAGCAGACCATATTGCCAGCGACTCAATATCAATCATCAGGCAGCAATTATCTAACTTGACAACCCTGAGGACTAACGGCCTTGGATGGTGAAGACCACAGGGAAGGTTGATGGTCCTCAAGTGGATTAAATCCCATTTGAATTCATCTTGATGTAGGACAGCAGCTACATCAATACTGGCCTGGGGCTGAGGAGGATTTTGCCTCCCAAAAGGGCTCAGGACGAGAAAGTGTATGGGTGTCATGCTGCAATCCTGAAGGCAATTGGAAGGCCCCCGCATTATATTCTCAGGACAGTCTTCATGGCTGATCACCATGATGATCACCAATATTTGGAATTGGATATGGCACATAAAAAGAAGAACTCCAGATTAACACACAGCAATTCTTGCTTTAGGATAGTGTTTCCAAACCTTTGTTTTTTGGGCTTCAATTCCCAGAATTCTAAGTCAATTCCCTAAATCAATGATCAGCCAATGTACTGATTTAGGCTTCTGGGAACTGAAGTCCCCCGTGGGGCATAGGCCCCATGTTGAGAACAATTGCTTTAGGATAATAGCTATATACTTATATAGATATCTGAATCTTTTCTTAGTACAGTACAATCTTTTAATGTTTGAACTAAATAGAAAAGAGAAGATGTGACTTTTCTATTTCTTGAATTTATTCCCTAGCCAATTCAATACAATATTGCTTTTCAGTACTGTATCTGCTTTGGTCTGCTGGACATTTCCTCTCCCTTTGTCCCCATAATTTTGGGGTAGAACTTTGTCACAAACCAATTGTCTGTATTCTGTCAAAGCATCAGCAGCAGCCAAACAGCTCTCTGCTGGAGACTGCCTCTGGTTTGACAATTAGCAATGGAAGTCTTTGTCGTGCTGTACAATATTGCCCCTGAGACTAGGGGTTGACGAAACTGCTATCTGCATTAAAGCAAAACCTAAAAAGAAAAAAAGAGTAGTTTCTGGCCATTCGATTTTTTTTTAAAAAGGAAAATGAATGACCTCTTCCAACAGTCAGCCAACTGCACATCAATATAGTAACTGGGGGCCGGGGGGGGGGGGGAGAGAACCTGTACTTTCTTGCTAATATTTAACATATAAGTGTATTCAGTTGCTGACTGATGCTTATATCCACAAGTTTTGAATGTGTGTTTGTTATTAGGTGAGCTTTGCTAATAACCACATTTCTTACCAAATATTTTAAAATGAAATCTATTTATTGGGCAAGGGAGAAAAGAATTGTACAAATCTGTATTTGATTACAGGATCTTGACTTAAAACAGACATTTTAAATAATCAATTAAGTACGTAAAGTAAACCCATTCGTGCGGATTCACAGAGACTTGGGCTTCTGGGAACTGAAGTCCAAGAACACCAGGACTGCCAAGGCTCACCATCATGGGCCTAAGCTATTTTGCTGCTACAAATGGAAGATAAGCTGGTGCCTCTGCCTTTTCCATGTACAAAACCACAGCTGGTTGGGACTTGAGTCTAGCTTCAGCACTTGCAATATGATAACATCCTACTTTGAAAATGATCATGCAGACTTTTGTAAGGGATGCAGAGGAAGCATACCCTACAAGGTGTTCTTCCCAAACTTCATTGCTGCTTTTTGTCTGTGGAAACTTCTTGGTAGAGAACAGAATAGAATAGAATAAATCTTTATTGTCATTGTCCCCTTGCAGGAGCAACAAAATTTATTGGTTACTATATCAACTCAGATTCGGCACTCCACATAATTTAAAACAGCTGCAAAACACTAATTAAAACAGTACAATACAGTACAATATAGCAAATAAAATAAGATGACTTCAGAGTCCAGACTTTCCATTTAAGGTCAAAATTGCTCTGGAGAAGAAACTGTTCTTGAGACGGCTCGTTCTCACCTTCATTGTTCTATATCTCCGTCCCGATGGCAGAAGCTCAAAGAAGCAGTGGCCAGGATGCGATGGGTCTCCTAAAATATCTAATGCTTTTCTATGGCACCTAATGGTGTAAATTTGTTCTAAGGTGGAGCGTGAACAACCAATGATACTCCCCGCTGTTTTAACAATTCTGTGCAACACTGTCCTATTCCGATAGGTACAACTTCCGTACCACACACATAGACCATACGTAAGCATGCTCTCAATGGTGCAATGATAGAAGGCAAGCAGCAGCTTTTGCAGAAGATGGCTTTTCCTTAAAGTTCTCAAAAAATACAGTCCCTGCTGCACCTTCTTCACAAGCCCCCTTGTGTGGACCCCTTGCGTGGTCCCCTCACACAGGCCAGTGATAGAACCAACTCTGCAATATCCATGGTTTTGACCAACTGCTACCAATATTAGCCAACTCAAGGTTGCTTCTCAACCCTTCTAAAATATTGGCAGATCTGCCGTAGTTGATATTTGATTTGGCTATTTACATATCAATTTTTTAATCAAGATGCCATATATTTTAGTTCAAAGTTACATTCTATATTTATATTTTTATTTCTATACTCCCAATAATCAATAACTAGATCTTATTTTTTTAAAAAAAATTGGGTTTAAAGAGAGATATTTTCAAAAAAGATTAGGTAATGTTTTGAAGTGGTAGCCATGACCGTCTGTGTTGCCATACTAGCAAAACAACAACAACAACAACATTGTGGCACTTTAAATACTAACTGCTATATTTTAATGTGAGCTTTTATGGATCAAATCCACTTCTGCAGACATACTAATGTAATATCACCCTTATGTTTGATTAAAATATAGCAATTAGTATTTATGGTGTCACAATGTTTTTGTCTTATTTATTTTTGTTTTGTTTTTTGTCTGATATGATTAGCTAACAAATGCACATTTGCATTATGGACTGAAATAAGCATCAGGTGGTAATTAACCACCACTACCCCTTTATTCTACATTGAGTAAGAGTTGACATAAAAGAGTTTCAATCATCCTCAATTATGACATGTTGAGTCCCTAAGTCTCTCTGCTCAGATATTTTTGATTGTCACGCCCTGTTGTCTTAAATAAATCTGCAGTTACACATATATTTCTGGAAAGAAGCTGGCAAACTAAAATTGTACTGAACAATGATGTTGAAGATGAAGAGTAAATTCAAAGATAGCAGTAAATTAAGTATTGTGACAGGTTAGTGCAGTGAACACATCAAAGTGGTTTAAGGAACAAATTCCTTCTAACCAGCAAACAAACACCCAAGACCAAGCAACCAATAAGGTCAACATCTGTCAGCTGTGCTGATAGAGCCAATACTCAGGAATTTGGGGTTTTCAGTCCATGACCTATAGAGTTGGCTTAGATAGTTGGGCTAGGGCTGGGAAGACTCCAGTTCAAACTTCCCTTCAACCCATGAAATGATTTTGGGCCAACATCGTCATTTCCAAGGTTGTTGTGAAAATAAGGAAATAATGGGGAGAAAACCATAGCCATAGCAATTACACTTATATACTGTCCCTTAGCTCTTAGAGCACTCTCTGGACAGTTTTGCCCCCAAAATGCTGGATACTCATTTTATCAGCCTCAGAAGGATAGAAGGCTAAGTCAACCTGGAGCCCTTCTGGATTGAACTCACAATGCCAATCCTCTGGGAAACACCAGGCTATTAGTACAACAGATAAAAATAAAAACAGTACAGAAGCATATGTTTCATGATTGTAATCCAGTTCTGCACGAAGTGCACTGCAGTCCACAAAACCTCTTGCTGAAATTTGTTAGAAATTTGTTTTGTTGTAGTTCAGCTGCACAGTCAATTCCGACTCTTTGTGTTATACAAAATTTTTGTTGCTGAAAGAGACTAACACAGATATTATTTGAAAAACTGTGACGGATGAATAAGTACTGTCTCTCTACATTGCCAAAATAAATAATTGTTTGGACAAATCATCACACTTAGCATTTTATTTCTCTAAGCAATCTGAGTGGATGCTGGAAAGTTAATTCAGTAAAAACTCCACCCAGGGATGGCAAGAAACGTAGCATGACAAAATGATGCCTTAAGAAGAGAAAGGCATGTGAGCAATAAACAACATGGGATCGGAAGAGGGATACCTCTGTATATAAATTTCTGAACCCCATCTCTCCAATAATAAAGACTCGGGATAGTTAACTTAAGACAATAAACAATGAGCCCTTATCTGAAATTGGAATATCACTGGATCCAGCTACATCATCTTACCTCTCACCACACATTTATATTAAAAAAATGCTGCACTCTAGGAGAAAGTGTTTGCAAACAGCATTGAAGAGATCCTTGCTTACTTTAAGTGACCTTTTGACCAGGACCAGAGGAGATTCTTAGGTCTTGCTGCAAATCTGCATTGGACAAAAGGACTGCCCCCACCCCCCATGGGTGCATTTGAACTGGCCAGCCAAACATAGCCCAATCAACAAAATTAGAGAAGCTTAATTCAAGACCCTCAGCAGTGGGGAGCTTCCATGGAAAAGGAGGTATTCAGTTTGGGTATGGCTTTGTCCTGTGGCACCCTGCAACTGAGTGACCTCCCATCAAAGGACATTTGAGCCTTTTGTCATGCAGGAGAGTCAAGTCCCACACAGGAGATCTGGCAAATCTGCTCATTCTCATGTACAGTAAGAGCAAAAGGAACCTACAGGGACTTGAAGTAAAAGTAATTTGGGGCATTAGAATGTTACAGAGTCTAAGCTCCAGATGTGTGTTCACAGTTCTTCAGTAATCTGCCCTGATGATGTTCAAAGAGATAGATCTAGCATATAAAAAAATGTGTATTAGCCCTCTTTCTGCTCTCCAAGTTACATAGTCCTTGGTGGATTCTTCCACTAAAAATGGGGAAACTGAAAAGCGCAAGATACTTTTTTTTAAAAAAAGAAGCTGGTCCTAACCTAAACGGCTGAGGCGGATACATCTGAGATCACAAAACCAGAGGATGATTGAGGACACCACCTCTATAACATGTATGCATGCATTTTGTATTATACTGTTTAAGCAAATTTAGAAATAAGTACTGTAAATGAAATATAAATACAATACATAGTGCGGTCATAGTATGTGTTTACTCAGTCTGTGACTCAGGTGTGACATGTGGATGGGCAACTTCCCTTGTTGTGGTTCTTGTTCCTTAAACTGGAGTAGAGCCTGACAATTCACATAGAGTACTGTCCCCAACAGTCCTTTGAGCAGATGAGGTCTTTTGTAAAGTAGGGTATATGACATTCTGACCTTTCCTTTACAACAATGACTTTGGCAGTAAGATGAATATGTGCTTCTCCAGATGTTACTGGACAACCATTTCCATTCTCCATATTCTTGGCTGTGGCAGATGCAGATGAAAGGAGATTACATCCCAGACTAGAAGACAGTAGAGACTAGAAGACTCTTAGTCTCATTCCCTAGAATGCTAGAACATCACCTGGCCTATTCATTGCCAAATAGTCTCTGTGCATAAATGTCAGACAGTACTTCTCTACTGAGGATTTTTCCCCCACTGAGGCAGAGTCCCTTGGCATTCTTGGATAGTAGAGCCAGCCTGTTGCTATGATTGGAGAAGAGTTGTGAAAGACAGTGGGTTCATAAAAGAAACTGAACAGTCTCTGAGAAGAGAGAACTTTTCTGTCTTCTTCTTCTCCTCCTTCTCTTTCTTCTTCTGAATATTGGTTATCATCATGGTGATCAGCCATGAAGATTGTCCTGGCTTCTCAGCATTGACAGCTGTACCATCGATCCAGTTCCATGAGTACCTTTCAGGTCCTGAGCCATTTTGGCATGCAAAGTCCTCATCAGCCCAATGTCACTATTGAGGAAGCTGATGCCCTCAATCAAGATGGAGTCAAATTGGATGTAATCCACCGGGGAACCATTGCCCTTCCCTGTGGACTTTGGCACCCAAGGCTTGTCAAGGGTTGTCAAGTTAGTTAACCACTGCCTGGCGATCAGCATTGAGTTGCTGACAGTATGGTCTACTCTATTACCATAGCAGGATACCCTGGCCAGACTTCCTTTTCTGTATATCCTTGAGTAATTTGGGATCCCTTGGAAAAGTGTTAGAATGTGTGAAGAGATACAGCTGCATGGAATCTATACCTATAAGAAGGGGGTTGGGCCATGCGTGTGCGGAATGTACTTCCACACCCGTCCAGCCCATCCCGTAATGTGCCGTGCACACTTACCTTTTGTCCCTGAGATCAGCGCCATGAGGGTCCGGGGGCCAAGGGTGGGGTGTTCGCCCCACAAAGACAAAAAAAGCACTGCACGCATGCAAATGGGGGGGGGGAGAGAAAGGTCCATGCACCATCGTCATTTGAGATGTGCACACAGGGGGCCCCCACGCGCAGCACAGTCTGCGCATGCCCAAGAAAAAATGCCGCATGCAAAACTGGATGTGGGTGAGCCCCTTCTCCGGATGCAGTGGTGCTGCTCCCTTAGGCCCTTGCCTGCTGGAGAAAATGTACCCCTTCTCCGGGAGGCAAGGGCCGGATGTGGAGCTCCATTCTGCCCTTGCCTGTCGCAGAAAACACAACTACCTCCCCCCCCCCGGGCGCAGGAAGGAAAGGGCAAACGGATAACATCCACCTCCCCCTTTCTCCCCCCTACTCACCCGGGCACTGGCAGGGAAGGAGGAACAGATCACGTCCACCTCCCCCTTCCTTGCCTCCCCTCGGGCGAAGACAGGGAAAGAGGAACGGATCGCGTCCACCTCCCCCCTTCCCTGCCTCGCCCTGGGCAAAGACAGGGAAGGAGGAACGGATTGTGTCTACCTCCCCACCTTCCCTGCCTCCCCCCGGGCGAAGACAGGGAAGGAGGAACGGATCGGGTCCACCTCCCCTGCCCTACTACCAACACAAAATCAATACTTGCCTGGCAAGGTCAGGCAAAATAGCCAGTCTTTACTAGGCTTCCAAATGTGAATGGGTTTGCTATAGATTTGCAAGCTTGGTCATGTCCACCTCCTTCCTTTAAGTGCTACCAATTTTGAATCCTTCTGAGAAAGAAAAGTCTGGGATTACTGAGAAATCACTCTGTCTCTGCTTAGTTTCTATTGATATCTTTAGGAGACCTTCTTTTCAGGATTACCATCTTAATCTAGCTTTTGAGGGTATTTTGTGAAGGATTTTGTTGAAAACTGTCTTTCACTGGGAAGTTTGTTCACACCCTTTCATTGCAACTGTAAAGGGTGCTTACTCAGGTGTATGTCTTCTTGACTTGAGTCCAAGGTATACCTAGGTCCTAGGTATACCTGGGACTGGAGTTTGGACTAAATGGAATTGTGAATAAATGAACTACAGTACTTCCTTATTACACAAAGTTGGAAATGAAGAATCTTCTAGATTTTTTATCCAGTTTACTAGAGAAAATACAAACCAGGGAGTTCTGCAAATCTCTTTCAGACAAGCAAAATAAAATTAAATAAGCAATTAAAATAAATTGTTTTTCAAAATCTGCTATATTCTTTCTTCATTTTTGGTATTCATAGATTATGATTGATTTTCTAGCCTGTCCTTTATAATACGTACATCACCCCTTCTTAGATGCAAACCTTAATGTGAGGTTTGCACATGTCAATGAGGCTGAGAGCAATGCTGTCAGGAGACCAAACTCTGTTATGAACCTAGGCTCGTGATGACGAACCTTGGCACTCCCGATGTTCTTGGACTTCAATTCCCAGAAGCCCAAGTCCCCTTTGAATCCACACAAATGGGTTTACTGTGATTAATCCAGCCCGCACTGCCATCGTCGCTCCCGGAAGTGGAAGTAAAACACGCCCATATGGAGGAAGAGTTAACCCTGAAGAGTCTTAACCATACGGGCGCATTTTACTTCCGCTTTCAGGAGTGACAAGGGCAGTGCGGGCCAGATGAATCACAGTAAACCCATTTGTGTGGATTCATAGGGGACTTGGGCTTCTGGGAATTGAAGTCCAAGAACATCTGGAGCACCAAGGTTCACCATCATGGGCCTAGACTCCTAGCAGGGTCACCCAAGGCAGAATGGTCACACCATTCTAACATGCATACATCCTCTTCAAGATACGTAATGCTCATTTCAGCAAAAAAGAGTGGATAGCACCAATGGTGACAAGGCAGCAGATGCTGGGCAGCAGCAGTGGCTGAAGGTGACACAGGTGGGGAAGCAACAGTGGTGACACTCAAACTGATTTTGGTTAGTACTATGCAGAAGTAGGAGACAATGGAAAACATTGCGGAGCATTTACCAGCAGACCATGATCCAAAGAACTGGGGACTCACCAACCACTGCAGAATGATGTGCTCCTCCATACATGATCCATAGGTGTCTGTCAATCTCTGGGCTGCTGAGGCCATTTTTTTGGAGACAATGTTGTAAGGATATTTTGTTTCAATAGCAGTCTCTATTACACAGCATGGTTTGCCTTTCTGGATCCAAATCCAACAACATTGTTCTTATGTGTTAGGCTAGTCTCAGCATCACGAAACAGGTTACTCAGAAAAGTCATCTGACCTTAATCAATCCAGATGGTAATTTAAGAGTCTAATCTTCTACAACTCATCTGGGAGTAAGGGCCATTGAACTTAATGGGGCTTACATCTGAGTAGACATAGTAAAGGTAAAGGTCACCCTTGCCTAAGGCGCGGTGCTCATTTCTGTTTGCAGCCAAAGACCCGATGCTGTCTGTGTCTGCAGATGTTCCCATGGTCATGTGGCAGGCATGATGAGATACCAGAGTGCACAGATCACTGTTACCTTTCCACCAAAGCGGTACCTATTTATCTCCTTGCAATTTCTGGTCATCAAGCTCAGCAGTTTAACCACTAAGCCCCTGCAGAACCTTTAGGATTGTGCTAAAGTCCTCAAAAGTCAGCAGTGTCTTCCCTTAATCCCCAGCACAGCTCCCTATCATTAGCAGTGAAAACATCATAGCAGTGAAGTAAATAATGTACAATTTGCTTCCTCTTCATGGCACCACAAATTAATTGCCTGAGGCAGCTGCCTCTCACTGCCTAATGACAGAATTAGACCTGGGAGTGCTGGGACCAGTGCGTACTTATTCTCTCTCTTACAGCAGGAACAAAGAGGATCTGAGACCACCTACACCAGACACACAAGGAAATTGTCCATTTCCCTTAGGTGTATCACCATGTTAAGGTTCAACAGAGCATAAAATTTTCAGAATAACTGTGCTCATTGGAATCTCTTCCAATATGGATTGTTATGCTATAACTGTTCACCGTGGCACTGGCAGTGTTCTTCCTTAAAACAAAAAAGTCATCATTCTGGCATGGAAATACATTAAGTAGCACTCAAGGTCCAGCTGAGAAGCAGAGCACAGAACCAGCCTGGCAGAGAGCATGACCATCACCTAACCTTGACTGTGTTTGCTCAGTTGGAACAGTGTGAAAAAAATCAGTATCAGGCTGACCTGACAGGAACACAGTCACTCATTCAAACCAGTTTTGGGCTTTAGAACAGATAGACAGTGGCTCTATTCAGATCCACTGCCCCTACCCTCTCTATTCTTAGTTACGTTGCCTTCCTTCATATGGTGATGAACCTGAAGAGGTATTTATTTATTTATTTGATTTCAACATAACAACAATTATGTTGTTTGCCACCTTGAGTCGGCCTCGGTTGAGAAAGGCGGGGTATAAATTAAAATTTATTATTATTATTATTATTATTATTATTATTATTATTATTATTATTATTATTATTATTATTATTATTATTATTATTATTATTATTATTATACCGCCCATCTGGGTGTTATCCCACTCCACTCTGGGCAGTGAACAAACAGAAAATGAATAACAATGATACCCACAACAAATCAAAACCCACCACCAACAAATACATCATAGACTAAAATAAAATAAAATAAAATAAAAATAATTGGCGCCAGAGGACATTGGGACTAAACCTAAATGGTTAATTTATTGATAGGGGAACAACACCCTGAAAGGCCTTCTTCCTTGAAGAAGGTAAAGGTTTCTCTTGCTCGAAAGCCAGTTGTATCTGACTCTAGGGTGCAGTGCTCATCTCTGTTTCAAAGCCGAAGAGCCAGCATTGTCTGCTTCTGCAAACGTTTCCGTGGTCATGTAGCAGGCATGACTAGACATAGTCATAGTGTTGGTGCCACCACTGAGAAGGCTCTATTTCTGGTTAAAGACTTTCGAGCCATCCTCGGGGTTGGAACCTGGAGCTGCGCCGACTGTGATGTGGGGTGATGTGGGGAGTTGCTCAGAGCTTAAGTTCCAATGAGATTCATTACCTTTCGATGTGTGTAAATGCAGTAGGGCTGATGACAGAAGGAAGGAGCCTCAAGTGTTCCTTTCTGGTGGGGTAAGTTAGGTAAAGGGAAAAGTCACCCTTGCTCAAAAGTCAGCCGTATCCGACTCTAGGATTCAGTGCTTATCTCCATTTATAGCCGAAGAGCCAGTGCCGTCTGTGTCTGCAGATGTTTCTGTGGACATGTGGCAGGCATGACTAATAACCGGAGTGCACAGAATGCTGTTTGCCTTCCCACTGAAGTGGTACCTATTTATATACTTGCAATATCTTGCTTTTGAACTGCTAGGTTGGCAGGAGCTGGGACAGAGACAGAAGCTCATTCCATCATGCAGTACTTGGGTCTTGAACTGCTGACCTGCCAACCTGCCAGTCATCAGCATCTTAACCACTAAGCCACTGCAGTTCCCATTAAGTTATCCACATGCTTAATATTTGAATAGGGCTATTATGATCCTCAGTTGATAAAAAATGAACCCTGCAGTGAAATTTCACATTGTGGTGTATTCCTGTTTAGGGTTCCAGCTCAGAACAGAGTGGCTATGCTGCATGGGGAGTTCTGAGAACTCTGGTCCAAAATCATGAATATACCTACCTCCATTTCAGAATACTACCGGTAACTGGATAGCTCAGTGAGTTAGGTATCTGACTGTAGAGTTGGAACTTGAGAGTTCAAGTCCCTATCCTTCCAGGAAGAAGAGACAACCTTCTGTTCAACCTTCTAGGCAAGCTGCATACATCTAGAGAACCTCCAGAAAAGGGAATAGCAAACCACTTCTGGGTACTTATACTGAGAAAACCCTAGCAACAGTCACCATAAGTTAGAGTAAACTTGATGGTGCATCATCATCACCATCACCATCATCATCAATTATAGAATAATCAATTCCATTATTCTTTCCCCAGTTTTATTGTCCCTGCCCTATTGTGGTGTAGTGAGTGATGGATCAGGACTTAGGAGACCTGGGTTTGAATTTTTGTTTTACCATACAAACCCATTGGGGCAGATTTGGAACTAGTAAAACCTTACATATATCATTTACTTTAGAGGCCTTGTTAGGACCAGTATAAGTTGATTCCAACTAATAATAATTATTCCATTCCCATCAATCATACTTATTCGATCTTCGATTCTTCTGATGGAGTTGTCTTAGGTTTATTTTCCTGTTTTTTTATTCCTGCAATCTTTGGGGTTCCCCAAAGCTGGTGATAGCTCCACATTATGCACATAGTGCTGTTTTGACTATGTAAAGATTCATATATGGGGAATGAGTTTGATGTTAATATTGTAGGGCAGGGGTTCCTAACCTAATGCCCACTGCACCATTTCATGTGCCCACCCCTCCAAGGGCATTAGATAAACAAAATGAAGCTCTTAGGACAAAATGGCCACTTCCATCGTGCAGACACGGGGAAATGGCTGTCTGGCCCTTGAAGCTGACTGAGAGTGTGTGACCTGGCACCCAGCTTGAAAAGGTTGGGAATCCCTGTTGTAGGGTATAAATCTTTATTCTGCGGTCATTTCAAAGAAGTGCTAGTCAGCAGAAATGTATGCAGCACAGATGTCCTACCAAAAATGGTTCTATACTAAATCTCCTTGCTTCTCTCATGACCACTGCAATTCTTCTTCAAAAACACTCTCTCCCCCCCCCCCCCCCCAGCCACTTGCTGAAAATGGGAGTGGTTAATGCTTATGCTCCTTTATTTGTGGGTTTAACACCCTTTCTCTCCCCCTCCCCCAGACACCAACAGCTGCATTTCTAAAGGTCAGTCAGTGCAGATAGGTGCCTCAGTCTGTGGTTAACATTTTGAACACATACACACCAAGGTTAATCTGTACAATCAGATGAGCTTCTAGAGAAGAAGTGGAATTCTTTCTGCGATGATCTCTTTGCTTATCATGACAAACATCCCAGCTGCAAAGCAACTCTGATGGAAAAGTGATTGAATGTGTACCCAGGAAGAGTGTTGGGGGTGGGTGGGTTAGGGTGTCAGAGAGGGTAAGTGTCTAATCCCTTGAGCAGCTGTCACTGGGGTACAGCAGGGAAAGAATCCCTTGACAGTCAAGGATGCAAACACATCTGTTATTCTCTAACTACAAATACTTAAGGGACAATCCCTTTGTATTTACACTGCACACATGTCTGCTTGACAGCAACACTGATGGCACTTCATTTGGGAGTCTTTGGATGTTTATATGGGAACCCTGCAGGCTAAGAATGCTTAATTCTTTAAAACAAAGCAAAAATAACCTTTTGTGGAAAAAAATATCTTCAGTATACAGCTCTCTGGTGGTTCAGCGGGTAAAAGCACTATGCTTGGAGACTGAAAACACTTGGTTCGATTCCCCTTGCTCAACCAGACATTCTTATCTCTCTGGCAGCTTTTCTTGACTAGTTGGTAATATGTCTAATATCTTAGAGTTGATGTTTCTTTCTCTTCTACAGTTTTTGCCTACTCACATTGCCCCTTGGCTCTTTTCCTCTCATCTATTAATTTCCAGCTGTGATCCCGAATCCATTGGTCTTTTTGTGTGCTCTTACTTTTTCCAATAACCGCATAAGCACTTTCAGTCACTCTCTGTTTAAAAAACTGACCATTGATCTTCAACATTGGCTATATTTTAAAGAGGCCCAAACCAGTTATTAAAATCTGTCTTGAAAGATTCAGCATTATCATGATTTTTTTACTTTTTCAATAGCATATAGGCATGCAGGTCTTTCCATTTTCAATTTCTACAAGCATAGATGTCATTTAGCTATTAATAAATGATCTGATCCTACATCTGTACCTTGGAATTACATCTTGTAATGATGACCACCATCAGTTTCTAATAGATAGATAGATAAATCTTTATTGTCATTGTCCTGCACGTTGATCTCATTATTTGTGTTCCCATCTGGTGACTTTCTTTCCATCTCATTTCACTTATACCTACAGGGCCATAGCCAGGATTCTAGATTTTTTTTGGAGGGGGCCAAAAAATTTCAGGAGGGGCAACAATGTCACACACACATATATAACATTGGCATCACGGATTGGGTTTGGGGGGGGGCTGTTAGTTTAGGAGGGTTCCCCCCCCGATCCCCTCTGGCTACGGTCCTGTATACCTAAAATTCATATAATAACAGAGCTAGTTTGCCCATTGATAATGTGTTTATACATTCCGCGTATCCCAATCTTGATGGTCAGCTTTGCGCTCTGTAATGATTGCTGCATCAGGCACAATAATAATAATAATTTTGTGTCAGAAATTATTCTGGTTTGAAAGGATTTTTGCTGGAGAAATTCTGCCCAGGGGAAGCCCGAATGAGGCTCCTTTCATGTCCTCAAGATCTTTTCCCACTGAAATGGCCCCTATTTATCTACAGTACTTGCCATTTCTTGCTTTCGATCTGTTAGGTTGGCAGGAGCTGGGACAGAGATAGGTGCTCAATCCATCATGCAGCACCTGGGTCTTGAACTGCTGACTTGCTGGCCTTCTAGCTAACCAGGCATCAGGCACTGAACTTCCTTTTGGCTTTCATCTAGCGTCGTCATAAATGACCTGTTGGCCAACAAATCTGTTTCCTTCTGCAACAATGATTTTTGAACACACTGATTTGCATTTGTCAATTCTGCTGCAATATATGAGTTTTATAAGGCCAGGTTGTAAGCCCGACCAAAACCCTCCCCATTTTTCTGGGCTTGGGACCAACATACAATTGTACATGGGAATGCTGATCTTGGTAAAACCACTTCTTGAACATCTTTGAACAAACCTCTTTGTTAGCATTGCTGTACGTCAGATGTGAGTTAAGGACACATAAATAACAGAGAGAGAAGGAGGGAGAGAGAGGAAGAGAGAGAGAGATTCTATCATCCTAACTGCTATATCACATTGGGTTCTCTGTGGACAACCCTATTCTTCAAAATGTAGCTTGTGCTGCACATTTTGAAGCCTTATTGGATAAAGCGATATGCGGGTTTACTGTCTCAAAAATTATGGAAGCAAGCACCGTTGAGTTAGCAGGATTCGTTTCCAGATAATGAATGCTAAAAGCACAACCAAAGGGGGCAAGGGAGGGAGAATTCCTGGGGTTCAAACCACCATTCACAGAAAGTGGTGACACTAATAGTATCATTTTTTGGCACCTTGTAAAAACTCATTTCTCCTATTTTCTTTGCCCCTCCCCACCTTTACTTCAGGCAGACTAAATTATGCCAATTTCATTGTGGTTCCACCAAATTCTCAGTCATATTGGAGAATAGATACGAATGGGGAAGGGTGGAGGGTTGAACTTCTTTCCCCTTTCTTGGTGATTTTGCTTTTGTTTCTGAACAATTCCGTCTCCTCTTTTGCAATTAACAAATTACCCCCATTATTTGGTCTCATGCCACACTAGTTATCCAATATATTCACTGAGGGATTTAGAAAGGTATGTGGCACAATCATCCTTACAATACAGACATGTGGTGTCATTTGCTTCAATACATTGCTAAACAACAAACTGAATATATGTGGGTGCTTTGGCATAGTATTCACTGCATGAATAAGCAACAAAGACCAATCTTTGTTAATATACAGTATCCACTAAAACAAATGAATTAAAAACAACAATGAGCTAACAATGTCTTACCAAACAAACCTCTGACCACATGTGCTTGCATGAGGCAACTTGTGAGCTGCTTGGAAAACCCCACCTAATACAGCTATGCAGTTAGATGGAGTTTGGCAAGCAGCACATAATCTACCTCATGCAAGCACATGTGATCAGGTAAGGCTTTGTTGGCTAATTATTTCTTCTCACTCAATAGTATTCACTCAGACATGTAAGAGTTCCACGTTGTAAAGAAGTTTTCTACATTTCCCTACATGTCCTACAACTCCTTACATGTCAGAATACACATATAGAACACAGATCAGCTAATTTGTATTATAACCAGGAAAATGAGCAGAGTTTTCTGTTTGGTTCACAATGATTCTTTTCCAGGAAGTTTTTAAGTTGTCTTTTTATTTTGTTTTGGTAAGCAAATTGATGATAGATTTGTAGATGTTGGTACATGCATTCTGTCACTGTTTTAAAAATTTAATACATGTATTTAAATTTTCCATTGACTAATGCTGTGATTGAATAAATATTATGCTAGTTTTATCCTGCCCTGATAAAAACACCTGTGTCTTGTTAAAGTTCTTAGACTCAAAAGACTACTTTAAAAGAATCCCTCAGTTGTGTTGATCTGAGGTATGCAAGCAGTTAACTGACTACACACAACAGGAATTTGTCTTTCTGCAATATAAAAGGAATACTTGCCAAAAAAACCCATTTAGTTCAACCAGGGTGATAAAAATGTTTATGGCAATGGTGAGACAAGGGATCTCTTTAACTTCTGTGTACACAGCAGGGGAGACTTAGTTTGTGGTCTGAAATGTTAAGTTTTTTCCATCCTCGTGGCACAAGGAGCTGTTTCTTTTCTTAAGGGTGGGGGGAGAGAAAAAGAAAACTTTAGCTCCACATTTTGATTCACATACAGTATACTGACTCTCTCACAGAAAGAGGCCTGCTCATTATGTGTAAGTAAAACTTAACTGTTCACATTCTTTACTTTGGTAAGGAGGACAAGAAATGCATGCATCACTTGGAGTTTAGTCTAAGTAAATCATGCTGCATTTTGCATAACGAAAAGGGCAGTTCTCTTTACTTCTAAACAATAATATAATAGAATCAGGATACAGCAATGTGTAGTATAAATCACTTATTTTATATAGCACCCCACTCACTAAATCTTTTTCTTCTTACATATCTGAATCTGAATATAAGTGGTCATCATGGTGATCAGTCATGAAGATTCTCCTGAGAATATAATGCAGTGGCATCATAGCATGACTCTCATATCACTGATCCAGTTCCTCAAGTCACTTTCTGGTCCTGAGCCCTTTTGGCACACAAAGTCTTCATCAGCCCCATGCCAGTATTGATGAAACTGCTGCCTCCCATCAAGATTGATTCAAATGGGATTTAATCAACTTGGGGACCATGACCCTTCCTTGTGGCCTTCGGCACCTGTTGCATCCGCCCCTTATAAGCAGCAGTCCAGAAAACGATGAACAGAACAGCAACAAGTCTTTATTCAACAGTCTTTTAGGATATGCTTACAAGGTGCTCCGGACATAGAGATGGCTATACAATCCCATGTAATCAGTCCCTCCGGAATCTGCCGTGTAGGAGGCAAGGACTAGCTATACCTGGAGCAGTAGCATACTGGAGGAGACCCAGGCTTAGCACCTGTGTGGAATGGGTAGTATAGATCTGGTCTGGCCCCACCCTTGTTTACTCGTGGGGCTTTATATAGTGTCTCCCCGGCGGTGACTCCTTGAAACAAAGTAGCGACCCGTCAGATAACTGTAACTAACCAGTCATAACAGGGCATGTATGTAATTAACCAATGGGGAACAGGATCCAAAACTGTAACCAATCACAGGGCTAGGATTAACATAATGAGCGTTCCCTGGAATGGGGATTTTGCGCCCTTTTTGGCTCCTAATTCGGATGGCGGGAAACCACCATTTTCTTCCTTGCAAGGTGCTACCTGTGCAACTTGCAATAGTGCTTCAATACACAATATTCCTCCCCCCTAAGTTTTCTGTACGGATCCCCAAGTTAAACTAAGATATTGAATCCTCAACTGATGAACCTATTAACTTCTGGCAACGAAGCTGCTCTGCACCCTCCAAGCTTGTGTTCAGTGACCTGTGCACTATACTGGTGCTCTGTGGCGTGAACAAAGATCCTTGCATCTGTGGGGATCTTGCATGTGTTTAGTGTCTTGCTCGGAAGACAAAGAAGGAGTCGCAGGAAGGACTAACACAGGTTTATTCATTGATGCTCAGCGCGAACATGTGGTAATGGGGGAGATACATCTCATTATATACCATAACACAATACATTTGAATCTTGTTGCACGGTAGCTTATTGGCTGCTACCGGCGTGGCCTCGCCCAGGTCATGCCTCTCTTCTGCAGTTGTTTTCTCTAGCTCCTGATCATGTGGGGAAATTCCCGCGGCTGTTCGTGATTTGGGCAATGTGGACCATGTGAGACTGAACGCTCGCAGCTGCCCTCTATGGGCGGCTTGCTTGCGTTCCTTAACAGCTGAGATACATTGTGATTGTGGACTGGTTACATTCATATATTTAAAGTAACATTGTACATGCATACATAACATCCCTCCCCCCTAGGATGGGACGAAGTCCCTCAACCATTGTGGCTTGCCGCATGTGCGCCTGGGGCGTGCGGCTGCTTGACTTAACACAGGGGAGCCGGAGGCTCCTGGTTCCGCGGAGTCCTGCCCTGCAATGGAAAGGGGGGACTCATTAGCGGCTCGGTGTGGCGTCTGTGGTAACCTTGCATTGGGGGACGGGAATGGAATGAATAGTTGGGAAGTGAATCCCTGCCTGCCGTTTGAGGAGTTTGGGGACCCCCCCAGTACGAATCTCGGGACCGACGAAGAGGCCCTCATGGCCTCGCCACCCCCCGCTGCCTGTCCGGGCGTTCTAGAGACTGTGGTGGGCGGACTCGCCCCTGTTGCCTGTCTTGGGGGTGTTGATCTCCGGGGAGCAGGAGCTATTGTATACTCCAAAACAAAAGGGCTAGGGGGACTGGAAGTACCAGGGGCTGAACTGAAACCCCTCTTCTCGCTAGGACGGGTGGGGGACCACTCCGCTACATCCCCCTGGTACTGCAACTCATAATCATCATCAAACTGATCCCTCTCTTTGAAAGTATCCTCCTCTGTGTCTCCCCCTTGGGTAATGCGGGTGGGGGAGGACCCTAACGCTGATTCCCCCTCGCCGGTGACTCGCCTTCGGAGTTGGTCGGCGTGCCTTCTCCAGAGTAGACCTGAACTAGTCTCGACCCTGTAGGATACCGGCCCCGTTTGCTCAACAATTGTCCCCGGCACCCACGCTGGCCCTGAGGCCGCATAGTTTCTGCAGTGAACCGGGTCCCCTACCGCAAAACTTTTGGAGCTCTCTCCCCCTATGCTTATGTTTCTCCCTTCATCCTCCACCCTGGACAGATCCATCCGGTCAAACAGTGTTACCGGACGCCTCCTCATGAGGAGTTCGGCTGGGGAAAAACCTGACGCTAAAGGGGTTGTCCTGTAGCAGATGAGGAGCTGGCACAGATGCAGGTTCAACTCACCGGGACCCATGTGCCGCAGTGCGTCTTTCGTAGTGCGCACTTGGCGCTCTACCTGACCATTTGTGGCGGGGTGAAACGGGGCAGCGGTTATGTGCCTGACGGCGTTCCTCTCCATAAACATCTTGAACTCTGCCGACGTGAAGGTACTCGCGTTATCGCTCACAAGGACGTCTGGCAGGCCGAAGCAGGCAAACAGCTTTCGCAACTGTCTAATGGTTGCGGCAGAGGTCGTGCTGTTCATGGGGATTACCTCCAACCACTTGGAGTAGGAGTCGACTACCAGGAGAAACATGGACCCGCGGAAAGGGCCGGCGAAGTCGACATGGATCCGGGACCATGGCCCGCGGGCCGTATCTCATTCCCTATGGGGTAACCGGGACTCCTCGGGCCAAGAGCTCTGGCAGCTCTCGCACGTGCCCACTAGGCGTTCTATGTCCCCGTCTATCTGGGGCCACCAAAAGAAACTCCTGGCCAGAGCCTTGGAGCGCACGATCCCGGGGTGGCTGGTGTGCAGTAGCCTCAGCACCTTGGCCCTCAGTTTATCTGGGATAACCACCCGCTGGCCCCAGAGTAAGCAGCCCCTTTCCAGAGAAAGCTCTACTCTGCGCCTGAAAAACGGCTTGAAATGTTCCTCGGGGGGAGAGGTGGGCCACCCTTTTCTAACCCAGGAACTAACTTGGGCCAGGATCTTGTCGGCCGCCGTGGCCTTGGCGAGGTCGGCCGGCACAATTGGGGGTGAGTCGAGAGACTCAATCAGCAGGACTTGGTGTTCCTGCTCTACCTCACACGTGGGGTCCCCTAAACTAGGGAGAGGGGATCGGGACAGGGCGTCCGCATGGGAGATCTCCTTCCCTGGGCGATAGACCAGCTCATATTGGTAGGCGTTGAGAAAAATGGCCCAACGCAGCATCCTGGGGGATAGAATTTGTGGGGTTGGTTTGCCGGTAGTGAAGATCCCCAGAAGCGGCTTGTGATCCGTCACTACCGTAAACTCGCGGCCGTATAAAAAATCGTGGAACTTCTTGGTTCCCGCGATTATTGCTAGGGCCTCCCTATCTGTTTGCGCGTAATTGCGCTCGGCTTTCGAGAGGGACCTTGAGTAGTACGCCACCGGGGCTTCCCTCCCGCTCTCCAACACGTGGCACAGGACCGCCCCCACCCCCACTGGGGACGCATCACAGACTAGCACCACTGGTTTTTTCAGATCAAAATGGGTCAGGACCGCATCCGAAGACAGGAGTGACTTAAGCTCTCTGAATGCCCTCTCCTGCTTGTCCCCCCACCGCCAAACCGCATCCTTCTTAAGTAGCGCGTGCAGTGGCTCCGCGACCGATGCCTTCCGAGGCAGGAAGGAGTGATAGAAATTTAGGAGCCCTAGGAATGACTGCAGCTCCGGTTTCACGGTGGGGCGAGGGGCGTCTCTCACGGCCGCTACCTTGGACTCGGAGGGTTTGATTCCGTCCGGGGTTACCTTAAACCCTAGAAACTCTACCTCCCTCGCGAAGAATACACACTTGTCCCTCCTCAATCGAAGTCCTGCCCTCTCGAACACTGAGAGAACCCCATCTAGCCTCTTGGCTAACTCTAATTCGCTCCCCGCTGTTATCAACACGTTGTCAAAGTATGGGAGGACGCCTGGAAGCCCCTTTAAAAGGCGTTCCACGAGGGACTGGAAAATTCCGGGGGCCGAATTCACGCCAAACTGAAGGCGCGTTACCTTAAACGCCCCCTTGTGCGTTACGATCGTTTGCGCGGCGGCAGCAGCCGGGGTTACAGAGAGCTGCTGATACGCCTGGGCCAGATCTAACTTGGCGAAAAACCTCCCCCCATGTAGCGTGGCCAGTAAATGGCTGACCACGGGCACCGGGTATGCATTTGGCCGAATGGCCTTATTTATCGTACATTTATAGTCCGCACAAATTCTGACCTCCCCATTTGACTTGAGGGCTGTAACGATCGGCGTTTCCCACTCCGCCGAGTCAACTGGAACCAAAATCCCCTGCCCCACCAATTTGTCCAGTTCCGCCTCAATCTTGTCCTTGAGGGTGAAGGGCACTCTCCTTGGCTTGAGGCGGATGGGCTGGATTTCTGGGTCCAGCTCAAAGAAGGGGCCCCTTGTATTTCCCGAGCCCCTTCTTGAAAACGTCCGGGTGTGCGTCGCACACGTCCCGCATTGGGTCAGTCTCGATGGCATTAATGCCGGACAGTTCGATCCCCAGGGGAGCAAACCACTGCGTTCCCAAAAGGCAGCACCTCCCCCCTTTTAGGACCACTAGGGGCAGTTTCTCGGAGTAGTTCTTGAACTTCACCTTGAAGTTCCCCACCCCCAACACTGGGATCCCATTTCCCTGCACGTCCCGTAGATTGGATCTCATGGCCCGCAGTTTGGGCCGTTTCTCTGGGGGAATGCGCATAAACTCTTTTTGGGACAGGATGGAATAAGAAGACCCCGAGTCTATCTCCATCCTTACTGGGACCCCCTGCAACAGTACCTCTATGAAGAACCGCCGGTGCTCCAGGCCCACGCGGTTCACGCCTTCCTCGCTGCGGCCGGCTGAGACCTTCCTGGTGCCGGCCGCCTTTCGTTGGTGCGTCTGGGAATGGCTGGAACTGTCCTTGTCCTCGACTCGCCCGCGCCTGCATACTCGGGCGATGTGTCCCTTTCGGCCGCAGTTGTGGCACTCGGCCTTCCGGAACGGACACCTCGTGCGGTCGTGGGCCGCCCCACAACCATCGCAGCGGCGGTCCTGCCATTCTCGGGTCTGCCGCTTCTCACCTCGCTTCTTGATCCTCTGGACGTCGTCGTCCTCGCTGGAGTAGGGATCCGCTGCAGTGGAGGACTCCTCAGACGACGTTGGTGCGGCGGCGGGCGGCTTGGGGGCCCACCAGGCCGTCTTCGCTGGTGTCCGCCGGGCTGCCTGCACTGGTGACCTGGCCCTCTCGGACGTGGCCCCTCGAGACTTGAATAGCCGGACGCCACTCCTGGCCTCCTCGGCTGCTTGCACCTCCCGCAGTACCTCGTTGAACGTGAGGCGATGGTCGCGGGTCATGAGCCTCCTCTGAAGCTCCTCGTCCCTCAAGCCGCACAGCATGCGGTCACGGAGGGCCTGGTCCAGGTCGTCCCACTGGCAATGCACCGCTGCAAGCCTGAGGGCCGCCGCGTAGGCGGACACGGATTCGCCCGGTCGCTGGTCTCGCCTGTGGAACGCGACCCGGGCTGGGAAGATCGAGACGGGCGGCTGGAAGTGTTCACGCAGCCTCTCCAGGATACGGTCGATGGGCACCTCGTCCACTTTCGGGGGGCCACCAGGGTCATCAGGATCCGCAGCGTGGCCGGCCCCACCTGAGACAGGAAGTGGGAGCGCATCTTCGCGTCGTCGTCGACGCCTGCAGCCTCCATGGTGTGCCGAAACTGGCACTCGTAGAGCTCCCATTGTTTGGGCTCGCTGACATCGAACTGGTACGGCTTGACCTTGGGATTCGCCATCGATCCCACCTTCGTCGCCAATTTAGTGTCTTGCTCGGAAGACAAAGAAGGAGTCGCAGGAAGGACTAACACAGGTTTATTCATTGATGCTCAGCGCGAACATGTGGTAATGGGGGAGATACATCTCATTATATACCATAACACAATACATTTGAATCTTGTTGCACGGTAGCTTATTGGCTGCTACCGGCGTGGCCTCGCCCAGGTCACGCCTCTCTTCTGCAGTTGTTTTCTCTAGCTCCTGATCATGTGGGGAAATTCCCGCGGCTGTTCGTGATTTGGGCAATGTGGACCATGTGAGACTGAACGCTCGCAGCTGCCCTCTATGGGCGGCTTGCTCGCGTTCCTTAACAGCTGAGATACATTGTGATTGTGGACTGGTTACATTCATATATTTAAAGTAACATTGTACATGCATACATAACAATGTGTATAACCCAAGGCAAACCAATCCTTCGAGTGGCGCAACTCCCGGCCTTTGCGAGCTGAGCTAGCTGGTGATGAACCCAAGTATGGTGTGTGTGATGAACCCTCCTGCTCCAAGTCCTTGGCCCATTTCTCCCTGAGCAACCCTGGACTCTTAGCCTTGGACCGGAGCTGATTATCCACCACCGCTGAGGCTTCTTTAGAGAGAACTGCTCCTGAATTTACTTCCAGAGCTGCCTGCTAAGAAGGGCTTGATGCACTCTCTCCAGTATGGCCCGAGGAAAGGTCCCTTTTTCTCGGCATACGGTAATGTGCTTTGCTCAGTTTCCCTAGATCTTTCATATTCTGAGATTCTTTCTTTGTCAGATGAGACTTCCTTAAAAAGCAGTGAAGGTGTTAACTCACATTTTACAGTCCCAACATAAAGAATTAGACCAAGAGTTCTCAACCTTTTAAAGCCGGGGGCTGGGTCATACTCCCTCAGACAGCTTGGGGGCCGGACAGCTATTTTGCCCTTCCTCCACCCAATGGCACTTCCTGGTGTGGTGGAGGCAGTGGGCGGCCACATGAAATGGTACTGTGGACTGCATCCGGCCCACAGGTCACAGGTTGAGAATCCCTGAATTAGAAAAAAGCACTTCTAGTTGCACAGAAGTGAAATCGACTGGCAGTTGAATTTTATTTTGGTACTGGCACATGCCCTCTGTTGTGCATTGTACAAATGGGCTAATAATTTTGGAGAGGATATAGAAGACCCAACGTCACTGTGAGTGTGAATCAGAATTTTTTAGCTATTTAATATATATGCCTTGTAATTGGGGAAGGGAAGAGAAATTATCAGTATGACTGACTTCAAACAGTAAAATGGGGAGGAGAGGCACCATCTTGGTGAACTACGGCAGCAAAATGTCTCGACTTGGCCCCACCTCTAATTGCATTGAGCTGAGTCTATACAATGATGGCGAACCTTATCACTCCAGGTGTTTTTGGACTTCAATTACCAGAGACACAAGTCAGCACTCCTGCTGTTCAAGAACATCTGGAGTGCTAAGACCATTACTGGTCTAGTATCTCCCTTCAGAGCTCTACATTTAATGTTCAATGGTCAAAACCTTCTTTCTGTAAGGAAGAGGACGGAGATCTTGGTGCTATTGGATAGCGCTCTTTAGTCTATTTTTTGTTGTTCAGTCGCACAGTCGACTCCGACCCTTTGCGACCCCATGGACCATTTTCCTCCAGGCGCCTCTGTCCTCTACCATCCCCCTCAGCCCTCCCAGCTCTGTGCCCATTGTGTCTATAATACCATCTAGCCATCTCATCCTTGGCCTCCCCCTTCTTCTTTTGCCCTCCACCTTTCCCAACATCAATGCCTTCTCAAGTGAATCCTCCCTTCTCATTTGATGTCCAAAGTATTTTAGCTTCATCTTTACTATTTGACCTTCCAATGAGCAGTCAGGGTTAATTTCTTCTAAGATTGACCTATTTGTTCTCCTCGCTGTCCAGGGGACTCTCAAAACCCTCCTCCAACACCACATTTCAAAGGCATCTATTCTTCTGCGTTCAGCCTTCCTAATTGTCCAGCTCTCACATCCATACATTACTACTGGGAAAACCATTGCTTTGACTATTCTAATTTTTGTTTGCAATGTAATGTCTCTGCTTTTCACTATGTTCTCCAGGTTTCTTATCGCTTGTCTCCCAAGAATCAGTTGCCTTTTTATTTCATGGCTGCAATCCCCATCTGCAGTGATCTTTGATCCTAAGAAAGTAAAATCTGTCACTGCTTCTACTTCTTCCCCGTCTATTTTCCAGGAACTGATGGGGCCTGTTGCCATTATCTTGGTTTTCTTGATATTGAGTCTCAAGCCAGCTTTTGCACTCTCCTCCTTCAGCCCAATTAAGAGATTCTTTAGGTCTTCCTCACTTTCTGCCATTAGGTTGGTATCGTCTGCATATCTCAGATTATTGATGTTTCTCCCAGCGATTTTAATCCCATATTGTGATTCCTCCATCCCTGCACTGCGCATTATGTGCTCTGTGTATAGGTTGAATAAGCATGGTGACAAAATGCAGCCTTGTCTTACTCCTTTTCCTATTCCAAACCACTCTGTTATTCCATGTTCTGTCCTAACTGTTGCTTCTTGGTTCATGTACAGATTTCTCAGGAGGCATATGATGTGCTCTGGTATTCCCATCTCTTTAATTACTTGCCACATCTTGTTGTGGTCCACACAGTCAAATGCCTTAGTGTAGTCAATAAAACAAAAGTAAACTTGTTTCTGGTATTCCTTTGTTTTCTCCATGATCCAGCGTATGTTGGCGATGTGGTCTCTAGTCCCCCTGCCTCTTCTGAAACCAGCCTGCACCTCTGGTAATTCTCTCTCCACATGCTGCTGAAGTCTGTCCTGTATTATCTTGAGCATCACCTTGCTGGCATGTGGGATGAGAGCGATTGTTCGATAATTTGAACATTCTTTGGTATTGCCCTTTTTTGGGATTGGGACGTATACTGATCTTTTCCAATCCTGTGGCCACTGTTTTGTTTTCCAAATCTGCTGGCATATTGAATGCAGTAATTTGATGCCATCATCTTTTAGCGCTTTGAAAAATTCAACTGGGATACCATCATCTCCACTAGCTTTGTTGTTTGCAGTGCTCTTTAGGGCCTTTATGACTTCGCTCTCCAGGATGTCTGGCTCAAGTTCAATTTCTTCATCATTGTGATTATCAGGAGTGTTGAGGTCCTTTTTGTAAAGTTCCTCTGTGTACTCTTTCCATCTTTTCTTAATTTCTTCTGCATCAGCTAGCTCCTTTCCGTCTTTGTCCCTTATTATGGTCATTTTTGCTTTAAATGTTCCCTTGATTTCCCCAATTTTTTTGAAAAGATTTCTGGTTCTGCCTCTTTTGTTGTTTTCCTCCATTTCTCTGCACTGTTCTTTTAGGTAGTTTTCCTTATCTCTCCTTGCTTTTCTTTGAAATTCTGTGTTCAAATGGTTGTAGTTTTTCCTTTCTCCTTTGACTTTTGCATTCCTTCTTTCCTCTGCTATTTTAAGAGCCTCATCAGACAACCACTTTGCTTTCTTACTCTTCTTTTCTTTTGGTATGGTTTTCTTTGCTGCTTCCTGCATGATGTCCCTCATCTCCGTCCATAATTCTTCCAGTACTCTGTCTACCGAGTCTAAGCCATTAAATCTGTTCATCACCTCCACCGTGTATTCTTTAGGGATGCTGTCTAGGTGATATCTTTCTGGTCTCCGTGTTTTCCCTATTTTCTTTAGTCTAAGCCTGAATTTTGCAATCAGTAGGTTGTGATCTGAGCCACAGTCTGCTCCAGGTCTTGTTTTTGCTGACTGTATGGAGGTTCTCCATCTTTGGCTGCAGAGTATGTAGTCAATCTGGTTTCGGTGTTGGCCATCTGGTGATGTCCATGTGTAAAGTCGCCTCTTGTGTTGCTGGAAGAGAGTGTTTGCTATGACCAGTGCGTTCTCTTGGCAGAACTCTATCAATCTTTGCCCTGCTTCATTCTGTGTTCCAAGACCAAATTTGCCTGTTATTCCCTCCACTTTTTGATTTCCTACTTTGGCATTCCAGTCTCCTAATATAATTTGGACATCATTTCTTGGTGTCTGTTCTATGAGGTGTTGTAAGTCCTCATAGAACTGGTCCATTGTGGCTTCATCTGCACCAGTGGTTGGTGCGTATATTTGGATCACAGTGACATTGAAAGGTTTGCCTTGAAATCTGACTGACATCATTCTGTCATTTTTGAGATTGTATCCCATTACTGCTTTTCTCACTCTTTTATTGACAATTATGGCTACTCCATTTCTTCTAAGGTTTTCTTGCCCGCAGTAGTAGATATGATGGTTTCCAGAGCTGAATTCGCCCATCCCTGTCCATTTGAGCTCACTGATGCCCAAGATGTCAATGCTTATTCTTTCCATCTCGTTTTTTACCACTTCCAGTTTTCCTTGATTCATAGACCTCACATTCCATGTCCCTATGCAGTATTGTTCCCTGCAACACTGTATTTCTCCTCCTCCTTTCGTATTCTTCCCCCTTTTCAGATCTGCTGTGCTGAGCATCCCCTTGTTTTGCCTTTTGTTTTGGTCCTTAGGGTTCTCTTGGCAAACTTTGTGGCGTGCCTTGCCAGTCTCTACGCCAGTCTTTTCCCATCACACATGTTATCACAGTTTAAACAGTTTTAAAACAAAGTATTATCATGCACAATATCACAGTTTATCACATAGTATCAAAGTAAAAGTTGAACTAATTAATGAAAGGGAAAGAAAGAAAGAAAGAAAAAGTCCACTATATCAAGTCTCTATGTAAGTCAGTTTCTTGTACAGTCACTATGTCAGTTGCCATAAGCCATCTATGTTTAGTCAACTATATTATTTCAGTTCGATTACTTATCCTTTGCATGCACACAGCAGCTCTTGCCTCTCTTCGGCTGCATGGAGTCGGTCAAAGGCGCCGGCTCGGACCTCGCTGTGATGGTGGTTGTGGATGGTATCTCCTGGGGGTGGTCGGGGGTCTCCGGAAGTGTCCTTCTCTCTGGCCCCAGGTCTTTGGATGGGGAGGGAGGGGCAAGATCCTTTACTCACCTCCCCCTTGGGCCTCTCTGGATGGCAAATGGGCAGTAGAGCTGGGCCTTCCTGAAGCCTTTTCTTCCTCTCCAGGCTCAGGTCTTTGGATGGGGAGGGAGGGGCAGGATCCTTTACTCACCTCCCCTGTGGGCCTCTCTGCATGGAATGAGCAGTAGAGCTGGGCCTTGCTGATTCCTTTTTCTTCCTCTCTAGGCCCAGGTCTTTGGATGGGGAGGGAGGGGCAGGATCCTTTACTCACCTCCCCTGTGGGCTTCTCTGCATGGAATGAGCAGTAGAGCTGGGCCTTTATGATTCCTTTTTCTTCCTCTCTAGGCCCAGGTCTTTGGATGGGGAGGGAGGGGCAGGATCCTTTACTCACCTCCCCTGTGGTGGTGAGTCTATAGATATTTAGATATAGTTATTTAGTCTGGATTACCGTTGGGTGGCAATCTGCACATCATCAAAAACGAGGTCAAAAGAAGACAATGGTTTGCAAAAAAAACCCCCCTGCAAATGCTAATGTACATAGACACAAAATTAGGAATACACTATTTTCATCATGGCAGGAAAGACATCGGACTAGTTACCTGCATGCTTGGCACAGTGGTTAAACTGCTGTACTGCAGCCAGAAAGTTGTAAATTCAATCCTGGCCAGAGCTCAAAGTTGACTCAGTCTACCATTCTTCTGAGGTCGGTAAAATGAGCATCCTGCTTGTTAGTGGTGAAATGCTAATTAACTTGTGAACTGCCCAAGGAGTGCACTAAGTGCTATGGGGCAGCATATAAGTGTAATTGCTGTAATTGCTGTAGCTATTGCTATATGCTAAGACTCTTGTGACTCTCTAGTACAAGGAGAAGGGCCTTCTCAATGTCCGCACTGGCACTCTGGAACCTCCTACCAACAGAGCTACGTCCCCAGACAGAATTGCTGCCTTTCAGAAAAGAACTTAAAACCTGGCTGGCTAGCCAAGTATGGGGTGCAGGTGGAAGGGTGACTTCTGTTGGGTGGCTGATATAGTGCAACTCCGGCCCCCTCGGTCCCTGCACCCATTTTTAGGGGGAGGGTAGTTTTTAAGCAGTTTTTAATTGTCTTTATTATGATTGTGAACTGCCCAGAGTTGGCCTTGGCCAAGTGGGTGGTATAGAAATTGAAATAATAAATAAATAAGACAGGTAATTTTAAAGTCCCTCATCTCCCCCACTATGTTTCCTGATCTTAAAATCAGACTTGGACACGACAGTCCATCAAACAGAAGACATATTCAAAAGGAGAAGTGTCCTGTGTAGCAGAGGGCACATGGGCACTCTAATGCTTGAAGAAACCATGTAGAAATTGAGAGTATTTGAGCCCCATCCTGAGCCATATTCCACCATTTTCAATCTCATTGTTCTGTGAAGGACAATGACAATAAAGATTTATCTATCTATCACCACCACTAAGAAGATCACTGGCACCTATGGATAAAAATAGTAAACAATCCTCTCCTTCCAATCCGTGCCGGTATAACTGCCCCCGTGAGTCCAATGATTAAAATCTAGACATCCTGCTTGGTGCACTGCAATCAACCTACAGAATAACCATTTTCATATCTCAGATGCCTGGATGGAACACTGGCAACATCTATCTCCGATTCCCCATCATCACATAATCAAAAATCCATGTGAATGGCCAGCTGGATTTTCTCTTCCAAGATGGCAGTGCAGGATGCTGAACAGAGAGGGGATTGGCTGTGGTAGATGTGAAGCCACTCGGTTCACATGGAGATGGAAGTCCCCTCCCCAATGTGACTGTGAAGAAGACCAAACCATGGACCACATTATATTTAGGTGTCCTTTACGTGTATTTGGAGGCACATTGGAGGACTTGCATAGTGCCACAGATGAAGCCCTTCAATGGCTTTCAAAGCTGGTTGTGGAACTTGAGATGGACAATTTGTGCTTACTTTATATATCAGTATTAATGTAGATAACTGAAGTTCATCATACTAATAAATAACCGAGAGTATATATTCCTGTGCAGGCAGACAGACGCAAAACATTTCATTACAAATGACCAGAATTCGTGTGGAATTGCTTTTATTTCTGAAGATGGTAGACATAAACAATAGACTTCTGGATCCCCCTCTTCTCATTTTCCATCTGTCATTTCAATCATCTCACCCACTGATATATTGACAATGGCCCACAACTGGGCCAATCTGATGGCTGGTGTAACCCTACTGACTCCAATGGATTTATGCCCAGGGTGATCATGTCCTGCTGTGTCCTTGATTACAAATGCTGCTGAGGCAATTCCTAGCTGGCAGACAGAGCAAAAAAGATATATGGACATTTAAAATGGGTCTCTATCAGGGGAAGTCTTGAGAAATAATGGAGTTCTGCTGGTGGAAGAAAGAGTGAATTTATTTCTTAAAGACCTCTCACTGTCTGAAACACTCAGTAAAATAGCCAGAACTTTACTAGAAAAACATTTTCAATAAATATTTACTGTTTAAAACAATGAAATCTTATGGCATTTGGATTCTGTCTGCAAATTTATTGAATTGTACATGTTTTGAAAATTAAACAAAATAGAACATTTCTCTAACTCTGTAGGTCAGCAATGAATTATTAGAGATATTAATCTACATACCTATCAGAAAATAATTTAACCCACCTCAATACTTTTTTAGGATGTAAGCAGGAAACAAACTTTACTGAGAAGCATACAATGATGTCAATACATTTTAAGCACAAAAGGCTCTTTATCAAGGTGCAGTTTATTCCAAGAGTCATCTTTATTTTACAAGATGAACTGTAACTGAGACATAGGCTCCATCAACTTGCATTTTGATCCCAAGTCACCCTCTTTCAACAAACAAAACTCTTGTTTTCTGCACTCAGATCTACACCATTTTAACCTTGGCCCAGGGTTTGCTGATGAGGAGCATTGCTTAGGGGTGGTGTACTTATTGTCTTCCAGATGTTGTCAAACCACAATTCCCACTATCCATTGACACTAGGTAGAGCTGATGGGAACAAGACTCAACAGCATCTGGGTGACTATTGGTTCCTTTGACCTAAAATAGATAAATAATTAAAAATATCTCCTTGTAAAGAAAATTATAACAGACATCCATGTTCTTAAAACAGGTCTGCTCTTCTTTTATCAGCTCTTTCAGAGGAACCGTCCCACTAATACAGTGATGAGCTGCAAATTTTTTTACTAGCCACTCCCTGGGCATGACTAACTCTGTGGGCATGGCTAACTCTCTGGGCCATGCCCACTTGGCCAACCACACCATGGCCTGGGCTATGGAGGTGGGTGTGGCCAACCAAGTGGGTGTGGCCTGAGGAAATTTCTGCTACCAGTTCCCGGGATCAGGTGGGAACCTGGAGCAGCACATCACTGCACTAATACACTTTCTATCCTTGCATACATTTTGGCTCAACGTAGGTCATTTTGAGAACCCGTCTTTGCCATGTTCTTTAGCTTTGAGATTACTGAGTCTGGGAACCAGAAAATAATACCACTGACATATACAAATGGGAATACTTTTATTAAAGATAAAGTCCACCCTTACTCGATAGCCAGTCGTATCCAACTCTAGGGAGTGGTGCTCATCTCCATTTACAGCCAAAGACCCAGCACTGTCTGTGTCTGCAGACGTTTCTGTAGTCATGTGGCAGGTGTGACTACACACTGGAGTGTACAAAATGCTGTCACCTGAACTGGTACCTATTTATCTACTTGCAACTGCTAGGTTGGCAGGACCTGGGACAGAGATGGGAGATCACTCAGTTGTGCAGCACTTGGGTCTTGAACTGCTGACCTTCCAGTCAACAAGTTCAGAACCAAACAAAAGACTGCGGAATGTTGAGGATTGGGACACAAATACCTGTCATGTTGCCTATACATTACCTTCACAGCAGGGTTGATTTGCCCCTCAGTGTCAAAAGATGGGGGACATGAAATCCCAATTTCCTCACTTGTCTTTCTCATAAGCACCTGGCTGTCCACCATGGGAAGAAAATTCTGCACTAGATTGCAAACATTTTAATGTCCTTATAAGTGAAGGTTTTAAGATTTTTAGAATGTTGCCATCAGGCCAGATAATGAGGAAATCGCCTTTTTATAAAATGGACCCTCCCCACCCAGTAGATCAATATGGTTAATGGAATTTGCTCTCCCAATGAAATGTAAGCTTTTGTCTGCAGCATCCTGTGAATGCATTTTTTTCCTGAAGCAGGAAAAACGCCATTGGCATCAATTTGTTTAATGTGGATACCAGCTTGCCATGAAGTGAGGAAGCACTTAAGTACTTTGTATGTTTCAGTGATCAATGACCCTTGGTGGTGCTTGGCAGCTACAAGAAATGTTGATTCTTTTTAGTGGAATTACAAGATAGTTACTCCTTCAACTCACATTTGAACTATACACTTGCTAATGAAATGGCTGGAGAAATGATGTACTTCCCACCTCAAAAACTTAGCTGGGGTAGGTGCTAGATATATAAAAGAATCACTAACTACACACTTGTTGTTGTTCAGTCGCACAGTTGATTCTGACCCTTTGCGACCCCATGGACCATTGCCCTCCAGGTACCCCTGTCCTCCACCATCCTCCTCAACCCGCCCAGCTCTGTGCCAATTGCGTTGACAATACCATCTAGCCATCTCATTTTTGGCCACCCCTTCTTCTTTTTGCCCTCCACCTTTCCCAGCATTAAGGCTTTCTCAAGTGAATCCTCTCTTCTCATTTGATGTCCAAAGTACTTCATCTTCACTATTTGACCTTCTAATGAGCAATCAGGGTTGATTTCTTCTAAGATTGACCTATTTGTTCTCCTCACTGTCCAGGGGACTCTCAAAAATTTTCTCCAATACCACATTTCAAAGGCATCTATTCTTCTGCGCTCAGCCTTCCTAATGGTCCCGCTCTCACAACCATGCATGACCACTGAGAATACAATTGCTTTGACTGTGCAATTTTTTGTTTGCAAGGTAATGTCTCTACTTTTAACTATGTTCCCCAGGTTTCTTATAGCTTGTCTCCCAAGAGTCAGTCACCTTTTTATTTCATGGCTGCAATCTACATTTCCCTAAAGGATTTGAAAACTTCATTCATATGGATGATATCTGGGCTCACATGGAAGCTCATGAAAATGTTGCCATCTTGGTAACTATTCTGAACTGCCTCCAGGGGTGTGCTGGGCACCTTGGGAGGGCGGTGGACAGGAAGTGATTGGGGCGTCTATTGGAGGGAGAAATCCTGTACATTCCTATTACGTCTGTCTGCCGCTGGGGGGCAACAGTCACTGGCGCGCACTGGGATGAGTCCCTGTTTCCTTGTGGGCCAGCACACCACTGACTCCATCCAATTTAAAACATATTTTTATTGCGCTTACATCAACAAAGATTCCAGTAAGTATCTCTTTGTCTGTGAAACTATGCAATAAATCAGGGGTGCCCAAACTATGGCCCCCAAGCCATAATGACCGGCCCACAGCCAAAAAAGATGACTGGCCTGCGGCCCCTGCAATAAATCCTAGATTAAATCAGAAAATCAAACTTACATTTGAGCAGAGGCAAGGCATCTTATGGGAAGTCACTTGGAAGTCTGTGCTACTGAAATAGATGGGACCTTCTGCCAAGGAACATTTAAAAATAAATAAATAGTAAGGCTTGCAGACACAGAACAAATGTGGCTCTTTTTGCCATTTCTGATATGTGGATGGGGTACACAGAAAGAGCATCTTCAAAGATTGTGGTATTTTTGAACCACATTTGAGCATAACCTGGTACCGGCCACCTTGTGTTGCCGGCTAATCTTTCTCAACTAGGTCAGGCAAAAGGAACTGCAGAATTAACTTACTAAAAGGTGCCTTCATTTTGGCAGTTTCAAGTCTGGCCTAGACACGGAAGAAGACAATTTGTGGGTGATATGGCTAGATGGTATTGTAGATGCAATAGGCACAGAGCTGGGCGGGCTGAGGAAGATGGTGGAGGACAGAGGTGCCTAGCGGGCAATGGTCCATGGGGTCACAAAGGGTCGGAATCGACTGTGCGACTGAACAAAAAAATTGGTAGGACATAATCTGGCAAGAAGCCACATTTTAATTTGTTGACAATTACAATTAAATGTCAGAAGCCAGCATGCTTTCTCCTTCTATTTTCTATGTTGCTTTGTGTTTATGTCATTAGATCACAAGATATGCAAACCTCACTGGTTTCCATAGGGCTAATAAAAATGGAAATACTGTATGACTCTATCTCGTATTGTAGCATTGCATGGTCATCAAGTCCCAATCCCTGCCAAAGCTGGTAAAGCCCCACCCAAAGTATCCATGATAGGTCATCACCCATCCTCTTTGAACATCTATAATGCTGGGGAATTCACACTTCAGACCAATTCCACTGGCAAGCAGCTCTCTCCGTTAGAAAGTTCTTCCTAATACTGAGTTGAAATCTTGGCTTCGGTAATTTAACTCCGTTTCTTCTGGTCCTATCTCTGAAACTGAAGAAAACAAACTCATTGGTCACTTAATTGCTCTTCTGGACCTCTTCTCCATCTCTTAATAGACAGAGTGACTGACTAGGTCTCAGCTCAAGAGGCCTGGGTTTGAATCCCTGCTCAGCCATGGACATCCACTGGTGGTATGGAACTGGTAAAATCCCTCCTTAAATATCTCTTATCTAGGGTCACTAGAAATTGTTTCTGATATGATGGTACATAACAAACTACAACTGTTGTCATGGAAAAACCCTGTTCTGACTGTGCTTTTTCCTGATCCCTGTAGCCACTTGATTGCCTAGTGCTTCAAGATGGAGAATTTCATATGTAGGAGTCCCTGCATATAACATTCGAATAAGACAGAAGAATGTAAATTAATTTCAATTGGCTAGAAGTCCCCACGTGGGAAGACTGTTATCAGGATAATAAAACCACTATGCATAGGATAATAAAACCACTGTGCAAGGAACTGCTCACTCTCTTTCACCATAGACCAGCTGTGGGAGGGCCTCACAAAATGTAATTGTGAGTCAGGTAGGGCCCGAGGGCCTAGATAACCAGTTAAGTTTTCTTTGTTATGTACAGTACTTTGCTTCCTTATGCTATACAGTACTCATTTTCTTAATTTACTTAATAAACCTTATTAACCATAGACCCTTTGTGTCTATTGAATTGGGAGGGGGGGGGGGTTGTTGACTGGACCATGCAGAGGCCACATCTATGCTACCTAATTCTGATTCTCTGCACCCTCACTAGCCTGGGCCAAATGGAGCCAAGAGGAGCTCCTAAGGGGAGTTGCCCCACAGAGGCGGCGGCAGACGCTGCTGGTAAACAGGCAAATGGTGAGGTGTGTCAGCAAGGCATGATTACACCCCCCCCCCAAAGAGGGTAAATATCATGACAACTGTGAAAACTGGTATAATATCAGTATCATAAAAGAGATGAGAATCTCTTTCTTGTGATTACTACGCCAGAATACCCTACCCAGTGTACCAACTGGTCATAGTATGTGGAGTGTTGTGGGATCTGTAGTCCTCCAGAGGCAACATTTATGCAAGTAGTACAACTGCATATTATTACAATGGCAGGACTTTCTTCTCAGTAGAAGTTCAGTGGAATACTGGCTTTTGAAAGAAGCCCTTTTCAAAATCAGTGGCTCAAATCCTACTGGTTAGTTGTGCTATAATAACCACATTGGCACCAATGCAGTGAGATAGCTACTAATTACTAAGCCAGACTTGCATCCTTCTCATATGTCAAAAGTGTGACAAGTGACAGAAGCAGCAACTAGTTATTTGCAGTTTGCTGCTGCAGTTTACACTCCTGCACTTATATCAACATAACTTACCAAAATAATTCTTGCTTACATCTCTGTATTGTTGCCAACACTTGCAAACAATTTATAATGGTTGTGAGGTAAAACCTCTTTTTAGAAGCCATACTAATTCTTTCCCAACAAGTCTTATTCTTCTGTTTGCTTAATAATTGTTATGAACAATGTTTTCCATCAGTTTCAGTTGAACATATGTTAAGCAGCATAGTTAGGGCTGTGTTAGATGCTCTGTTTCCCCTCACATCTTCCCTGTTAAATATCAGCAGCTAGTCAAGACAAGGGAGATATTTTTGACAAGGGAAATATATAAAACAGGGGTGGCCAAACTACAGCCAGTGGGCCACATCCAGCCCCCAACGCCAATTCATCCGGCCCTTGCCGCTCCCAGAAGCTGAAGTAAAATGCTCCTGTATGGGTGCATTTTACTTCCACTTCTGGGAGCGACGAGGGTGGTGTGGGCGAGGAATTGGCATTGGGGGCTGGATCTGGCCCAAGGGCCATAGTTTGGGCACCCCTGGTTTAAAGCAGAGAAAATGGCAGCTTAACATCCATCTCATCCTGTTGCAAAACAGATTGCAAGGTGCGTTTTACGTCCACCTCTGGTGGGAGGAATCATGTGACTGGCCCATGGCCCGAAAAGTTTGGACAACCCTGATATAAAAAGGTTAGGATGTGCAGTTCTGTTACATTTTCTTGGAAGGAGCAGTTTTATACTTACAGAAAAGATTCAAAAATCATTCCTGATCACAGCTCTTTTCATTAGCGTCCTGAGGATCCCCCCCAACTCCTTTTAAGGATTGGTTGCCCCCTCCCCAGAAAGGCCTTGTTCACATCATGTCAAGTGTGTTATTGCCCCTAGTCTTGTCCATAAGATTTATCATTGCTTCTCCAAACCCCAGTGCTGCTAGAAGTCAACTGTAATTGTATCATCCCCAAGAAGCACTATCCTTGAAGGGTTGATGGGAGTTGTAGTTCATTACATTTAACACAAACTTGGCTACCACACAGAGACATGTTTGTGTCCATCCATTCTCTTTGTGCATTTTATAAAAAAACTCACGAGGACAGCACACAAGCCAACATGGCGACATCAAAGGGTGCAAATAGTAAACATGGTGTTTTACCTTTTTGTAATACCAGCATCTGGAAAGTATCAGGAACAGCAATGGTGCATGTAGCACCAGCACATGAAGGGCCAAGAATTGTTACTTGAGTTGTCTCAAAACCCCCAACTCTTTCAGACTGGTCATTTAGAGAGAGCTCATGCAGTAAAATAGGTCAAGCAAGTTGTAATTAACTCATGGTGGTTTTGGGGGTTGGGGATGGGAAGTGAAGGATTTTATGAAGCTTGAAGAAGAAAACTTTTTCAAGTAATCAGGTCTTTTCAGAACCCCTTTTGACTTTAGGTAAATGAGAGGAAGCTGGTTTTGAAGATAAGGAAACAAAGGCAGCTGTTTTACAAGGGTGGGGGGTCATTGCTACATTTATTGAGTTTCCAGTCAGTTTAAGCAGAGCTATGATGCTCCTGACCACAGCTATGAAAGCACTGTGCTGTGACCTAGTATCTGGAATGCAGTTGACTCATTAAAAAAACACCACCACAAGCATCTTAACATAAAATAATTATTTATATGTAACAGTCAGGGTTGGATACTGTTTAGTTGATTTAATTTTGCAGGTAGAGAGAAGTAGTATCACATCAGCTGTTTTCCTGACAGTAGCCCTTTGTTTAAAATAAATAACATATCTCAAAGAAAATAAAAAGCGGTGGGGAGCTTTACTGATTAAGAAATATTAAAAATGAACTATTACAGGACAGTAGGAGAGAACATATGTGTCTTGAAGTGGGCTCTGTCAAGGAGCTGGTATTGTTATCTTTATCAAGAAACCTTCTATTCCCCCACCCTCCACCTCAGGGCAAATTTGGGAAATCCTACATGCTATTCCCCACCTTTATCTATTACACAGGACCTAGTTGCAAACGGCCTAAAGTCTAAACGCCTAACTTCTACAAGAATGGGAATAGATGGGAAATTTCAGTCCACATAAACAACATACTTACAGAATAGAAAAACAAAATTAGTAATAGTGTCATTTATACAAGCATTAACAAATGAACTACAACAAAAAAAGCCCCCATGTCTTAAATCTTAGGGGCTTCATTGCATTTCACAAAATCCTTTAAAGTGATCAGTCAACTTTTATTTTGTAAGTGGAGGCAGAGGCAACTGGGAAAACCTGGCTGGCTTCTCACATTAAACCATAGTCATCAATTTCAGAGAGGCGGGCTGGAATCTCCGGATCTTTTTCTTAAGGGCCTTTGAAGCTTTGATGCGGCAGAGTTTGGGTATGAGAGGAAGAGACTTGGAAGAGTCTGACCGCTGGGCAGAAGAGTCAGGCCAGATCAGCTCAGGCTCCCCCTCGACCTCCCCCTCATAGTCAAGAGTCAGGCTGCTGCCATCACTGCTGCCCTCCAAGTCGCTTTCACTTGACTCACTGTCCCCAAAGCGGTTGGCGGTATAGTCGCTGACCTCTCCTTCACTGGTCTCGGCAATGGTGGAGTGGAAAAGCGAAGCACATTCTGCCGAGTATTCGGAGTGATCCGATTCGCTTTTGGCATATGTTCCGGGATGAAAGGAGTGGCGACTCTTGGAACGTGCCCTCAGAGTTACAGCCCGCATAATCCCTCCTCTTCTGGTCTGCGGCCTAGGCGGACCTAAGGCAAAGCCACCTGAAAGACTAGCAACCTGGGTTTTCGCTGAGATTTCTACAGTGGACTGCCACTTGCGGTGCTTCTTCTTGGCAGCTGAATAAGCGGCTTCAAGAGAATACATGGCATTAGCTGATGCCTGGTAGAGTTCAGGGCCAGAGAGTCCTTGAGGAATTCTGAATGGCACAGGGTATAGGCTGGACTCCGAGCAAGACCTGCCTGCGGTTTCTCCATCAAATGTAGGCCTCCTAATCAGGTTCCTTCCCCTGAGTTGTCGTTGAGAAATATTCCATTCCGTAGGCAGCCTGGCAGCAAGATGATGAACACCATTTGGCTTTTCCACAGAAAATGTCTGTTTCCCAGGCCTCAGCACTGCCTCACTGTTCCTCCTCTTCACCTTCACAGGTTTCATTTTGGAGTTAGCAAATTTTACCCTGACTTGATGAGACTCGGCAGGGACAAACCTGGCATGAACAAATCCGCCCTGAGGCATGAATTCATGACCTCCTGCCTTGCCAGCACAGACAGATTTCTTGTGAGACTTCTTGGCTGTCGTGACATGAACATTTGGAGGGCTCAGGCTAGACTCCTCGGTTCCAAGCTGTGAGCTCGAAGAACTGTGTTCCAGGCTGCTTTCACCCACTTCTGTCAGAGGAGAGTCCCTCATAGATGACTTGGCTGGATAACGACCATTCGCAGCTAGCGAAGGCTCTGCATCAGCCACAGTTGTTGTCTGCTCTGTGTCCACGCATTGCACACTTCTCTGCTGCTTGGCACATTCTCCCTCAGGCATCTCCCTCTGCAATTTCCCCTCTGCTTTGTTGCTATGTGGTGAGCCCCCCTGTTTTTCCAGCTGGCTGCCACTGCTGTTAATTTTCACTCCACCAGCACTGGGGATTATAATGAGTCTCTGGAGCATTGTGAATGGCTGGCTCTTTGTTGGACACCTCGCGCTGGCATCTGCCTGATTGTTCCCTCTGTAGCGTGTCAGCTGGAGGAGTTTGTTGATGTAACCCCCTGGCCTGGACTCTACGACCGACTGAGTCCTAATCAAACTGGAACCAGCAGCACTGGGAGCAACTTTGTTTGGCAAAGGATAGCTTTCTGCACCTGATGGTGGCCCCACCAGAGAAAATAAAGGACTCTGTAAAGCCACGGCATGAAGGGGGCTAGGGTACAGGTACACATCTTTCCCACTTTTAGAAACCAAGTTGCTCTGGTATTTAGGGTCCACACTATAGAACTGGAGTTCTCCTTCTGGACAGATCAGAGGAAAGAATTTAGGGTCAGCTGCTTGAGGAACTGCGACATCTGTCATGGTCAGTCTTTCAAGGTCACCTGGGGAGAGAACAGATTTTTTTTTAAAAAGTCATAGTCAACATAAATCCTTCTTAGTTGAAATTTTTGAAGTGGTAGGTATGTAAGTCTGTGCAAGCATATCAGACAGTAAACAAAACAAAATGAGAAAAAAACATTTGTCACACCTTGAATACTAACAGTTACAGGTAGCTTTCGTGGATCAAGTGGAATACCGCAGTTAGTCTTTAAGGTGCCACAACTTTTTTTCTCTTTCTGTTTTGTTTATTCTCTGATATAAAACCTTCAGCTTATCTTAGATATAAAAAATATCTAATTTCCCCAGGCCATTTTCTCATGTTTTAATGTGGCAGGCCTACAAGTGATGTAGATTTAAGTTTTATTTCATTAACTGGGCATATCCTCAGCCACAAAACTCTTTCTATGCCTTCAATAAAACATCTAGACAGGTGCTAAGATCTGCATGTTCAGTGCAAACCAGCTGGGACACATGTACTCATTGCAAAATACACCCCACCAGCCATATCTTTCACATAAATCACTGAAAGAGAACATTAACTCTATTTCATGCAGGAAAAGGAATTGTGCATAGAATAGGAGGGAGGATTTACCTGTTGAAACAGGTCTTGGTTTGGACCTGGTGGGAGTCCCTGAAACATCAGAATAAGCTTTGAAGTGACATCCCTCCTTTTGATAGGCTCCTTGGAGCTGGAATTGGTTGTGTACTGTGGATTCATCTGCAGATTTGGGACGGTAGTCAAAGACGCTGAGTCGGGTTTTGGGGTGCGGAGAAGAACCTGGTACCAAACTGGTATGGGAGGAGGAGATGGACTCACTGAAGACAGATGTACAGGAATTGGACAAGGAGCAAGACCCCCCATCGCTTAGATCGTAAAAGCCTGCAAGACAACAGAAAACAATTTAAAGTTGAGAGGCACTCAGTTGCAGCATCCCAACGTCTTCTATCACACAAAAAGTGTGGCTTTGTGGATAGCTGGGGCCAAAGCATTTAGTTTAATGCTGCAATATTCACCTATGTGTGACTTCAAAGAATAAACAAAGTATTATTACCCAGCAACTGTATACAGAACCTTCGACTGACTTGTAGACAGCATACAATATATAAACATGAAATGTAAGGAAAAGCAGTAGATCAGTTTTTAATCTAGCACCGTGATGGCGAACCTTGGCACTCCAGATGTTCTTGGACTCAATTCCCAGAAGCCCAAGCACCCAGTGAATCCACACGAATGGGTTTACTGTGATTCATACACATTTTTATTTATTTATTATTTGTTCAAATTTATATAGCCACCACCCAGACCGGGGCGACTCTGGGCGGCTTAAATCCACTAAAAATCCAATTAAAACACTAAAAAATATTAAAACCCTTATCAACACATAATAAAAGCTCACCCACCCACCCCAACTGAAGAGAGGGGCAATTATCTCAGGAGCCACCAGGCAGGGGCCACCTCTCCATCCATGCCCCACACCTGCCCTGCCAGCCAGGTTTTAAGTTCTTTTCTAAAGGAAGTAGCTCTGTCTGTAACCGCAGTTCTACCGGCAGGAGGTTCCGTAGGGCCAGAGCGGACACGAAGAAGGCCCTCCTCCTTGTGCTACAGAGGGGGGCTTCCCTAGCTGTCAGTACCACTAGAGAGCCCCTCCAGTTCGCTCTGGTTGGGCGGGCAGACATTCTTGGGGTAATGTGGTCTCTTAGGTAGCCTGGCCCACTAACATGTAGGGCTGTAAAGGTCATAACCAGCACCTTGAATTGCACCTGGAGGCAAACTGGTAACCAGTGCAGCTCCCGGAGCAGTGGGGAAGCACGGGCATAATGACCGCATCCCATCACCACCAGGGCAGCCGCATTCTGGACCAACTGTAGCCTCCGAATGGACGTCAATGGCAGCCCCATGTAGAGCGCATTACAATAATCTAGTCTAGAGGTGACCAGAGCCTGTGTGACCATGAGTAATGAGTCCTGATCCAGGAGCCAGCGCAACTGGCGAATAACATGAAGCTGTACAAAGGCCCTCCTGGCCACGACCGCCACCTGCTCTTCAAGCAGCAGCCGTGAGTCCAGGAGTACCCCCAAGTTGCGCCAATATTATTGTCATAAATGTATACCTAGCAAGTTTTGGACATGAAAATAAAGGAAATTTTAGACCACACCCTTTTCTCCCAGGCCATGCCCCCTCCTCCCTAAAATCTAGGAACATCCAAGAGCCTAGAAGAGGAGGAGCCACAGAGGAGTGTAAGCTTGGTTTGCAGGCTGCCTTTTCCCCGTGAGGAGAAGCAGTCATGCCTATGTGATGGTTCTTCCTCCACCAGGGGGAGCCCAACACTCCTCTGTTCTGGTATGAGCCACACACCTCATGAATAAAGATATAACACAATAATATATGGGAGATTTACATGCCCCTGGATTTTTTTTAAAATATGGGAAATTATAAAAAAAATACGTGATGGTGGGAAGAGGGGCTCTAAATTACGGGGTTTTCCCAGGCAAAATGGGATACTTTACACCTATGTAAATGTTCTTTTAACATTACAACAAAATAATTATTTAGGGAGAAAAAGGAGGGAAAATCCTGACATTACCTGAACTTGGCCTGCTGTCACTGTCAAGATATTCAATTGATGTTTTGCCTACATCCAGCTTCAGTTCACTAATCCGTTGGTCCAACTGATCCAGGTGGCTTTTTAGTCCAACATCTTGTCTCCTCAGACGTGACTATTAATGTGGGAGAAGGGAAAGAGACAAATTTACAACTATGAAAATTGCCACCTTGGGATTTTTGCCACTAAAGGCAGTTTAGGAAAGTTCTAAACAAACAAATTCGGATTTCCACAGTACCTACTCACAAGCCACCTTTAGACTGTGACAACATTCGGACTCCATGGCTTTCCTAAATGATTAACTCTAAAAATACAGGGCCATGGCTGATGCTTTATCCTGTTGCCCCTAATTGTTTTGGCAGAATTATGAACAAACAAGGAACAAAGCATGTTTTAATCATTAGGGGAATAAAAATGAAATGATAATCCTATGTGTTAGTTCATAAAAACTAGCGGCTCGCTTAGTATGGGACACTGGTCTGGCGGCAAGCATGATACTCTTCTATGTGCCTATATATCCTTGTCAATTCCCCCCCCCAAAAAAAACAACCCCTCCGTCTTTAAAGAGAAGAAACCAAGCGGTTTCTTCTCTTTAAAAACGGAGTTGTTTTAAGGAGGGGGGGGGAATTGATCCACTTTCCCTGGTCTCCTGGGTCCAGAAGGGTTGGGGGGACATACCCCTTTTGTCCCCCCAAACCTCCCAACCCCAGGGGAGCCAGTGGAGAGGGGGGTCGCAACCCCCCACCCACTGATATTAAAGGGGAAACCCGATCTACTTTCATGACTCCACACAAAGCACCATAACACAATAAATCCTCCCTCCCCACCACCTAGCCCGCCCTTCCTACCCCCCACCGACCACACCCTCCTCCCCACCACGTAGTCCACCCTTCCTAACCCCCAACAACCACGCCCCTCCCAACCACCTAGCCCACCCTTCCTAACCCCCACCATAGCTGTCGAGTATCACTTATTAGCCAGGAAAACCCCTTATTTTACCCTCTTTCCCGCCGCCATCCCTTATTAATTAGACTGCAATGCCCCATTGCCGCCATTGGAGGGCAGCACAGGATAAGCATAACTGTCAAGTATCCTGTGTTTGCCAGGAAATTTCCCTTATTTCCAAATCCAAAACTTGACAGGTATGACCCCCACTGACCACGCCCCCTCCCCACCACCTAGCCCACCCTTCCTAACCCCCAATGACCACGCCCCCCTCCCCACCACCTAGCCCAACCTTCCTAACCCCCAATGACCATGCCCCCTCCCCACCACCTAGCCCACCCTTCCTAACCCCAACACCCACGCCCCCTCCCCACCACCAAATAAATAATTTTTTTAAAATTACTAAAAACAGTCAAAAACATCCAAAAATACACAAAAACAACACAAAGTAAACAAAAACAATCAAAAGCAAAACAAACAGACAAAAATACAAATTCCAAACCATGCCCCCCCCCACACACACACAAAAGAAAGAAAGCAAACTTACCAAAATATGTCCTACCTTCACGAGGCACTGAAAATAAATGAATAAAGAAAGAGACTACTTACCAGAAGAAGCTCCACCCAGAGGCCAGGAGAGAAAACACAGTCAAAATACAATAACCCCTACCAGCACCACCTTCTGGCCACAATAGTAAAAGCAATTCAAAAACACAAAACAGCCACAAACAAAAGGCCACAAAAGTAAAACCAAATCAAAAACATAACACAAATTCACAATTGTACACAAAAGGTCACACCAATAAAAACAAGTCAAAAAAATTACACTAAAACACACTTTAACACAAATCACAAACATATGTCAATAAAATACAATAGAAACTTTTAAAAATCCTATGCTGAGTTTTAACTCAAATTAAAACCCAAAACATCTAAACACATTTTAAAAACATTGAATGTAAAAAACATTTACTTTCACATTATTAAAATTATTACCTACGGTACAACTAATTAAAAAAATTCAAAAAACTAAAACATTATTTGCTTACATAAAACAATTTGAAAAAATTATATCATACTTTTTTCTTTTATTAATCCTCAAAAAAAACCCCAAAAAGCAGATCACAGTTAATAACAGCCAAGCCAAAAAAATTTTTTTTACATAAATAAACATTTTAAAAATTAAAATTACAGACTAAGCAATTTTAAAAAAATATTAACACAATTTAACCTTCCAACACAATTTAAAACAGCCCGGCAATGTCGGGCAACCTCTGCTAGTGTTTCTATAAACACAAGTCAAAACCCATTCAAACCTTTTGCTCAGTGCTTAAAGGTTTGTGTGAAGGAAAAGAAACATGCTGGAGGTCACTTGCACATCTAATCCACATACATGTAGGCTCAATGCTTACCTAAAGCCTGAACTTTATTTAATTATTTTTATTTTAAATTCAGATTTCTATGCCGCCCAATCAGGTAAACCCGACTCAGAGCGGCTCACAACAAGTTAAAACATACATAAAAACAATTAAACCATTAAAACCCCAATATACCCACCCACCTATCCCATTCATCTTTTAAAAACTACCCACATTAAAACTGCCTGCATTGAACAATTAAAAGAAATGGGGGCTTATTTTATAAGCCAACAGGCAGGGACCATTCTTCCATCTGGGCCCCACACCTGCCCCGCCAACCAGGTTTTTAGGTCTTTTCTGAAAGGTAGCAGCTCCGTCTGCTCCTGCAACTCTACAGGTAGGAAGTTCCACAAGGCCGGTGCGGACACGGAAAAGGCCCTCCTTCGTGTGCCAGAGAGACGAGCCTCTCTGGCAGATGGGACAATTAGGGAGCCCCTCCGGTCCGCTCTGGTTGGACGGGTGGACACTCTTGGGATGATGCGGTCTCTAAGGTATCCTGGCCCACTACCATGAAGGGCTTAAACGTCAAAACCAGCACCTTGAACTGCACCCGGAGGCAAACTGGTAACCAGTGCAGCTCCCGAAGTAATGGTGAGGCATGGGCATAATGCTCGTGCCCCATCACCACCCGGGCTGCTGCATTCTGGACCAACTGCAGCCTCCGAATGGTTGTCAAGGGCAGCCCCATGTAGAGCGCATTGCAATAATCTTGCCTGGAGGTGACCAGAGCATGTGTGACACTGAGCAGGGAGTCCTGGTCCAGGAGCAAACGCAACTGATGGATGATGCGAAGCTGTGCGAAAGCCCTCCTGGACACGGCTGCCACCTGACCTGCAAGTAGCAGCCCTGAATCCAGGAGGACCCCTAAGTTGTGTACCAGGTCTGTCTGGGGCAAATCAGCCCCATCCAAGACCAAAGTTGGCAGCTCCCTGGATAACGCGGGACCCCCTATTCAAAGCCACTCAGTCTTGGAGGGATTCAATTGTAGCCCGTTGACCCCCAACCAGACCCCAAATGCTTCTAGACATCTGGGTAGGACATTGACTGCATCACTGGGGTCCCCATGGGCCGAGATATATAGCTGGGTATCATTAGCATACTGATGATACCTCACCCCATGGGAACGGATAATCTCACCCAACGGCTTCATGTATATGTTAAATAGGAGAGAAGAGAGCACCATCTAAGTCAGAGACAGATGTGTCACTCATAGACCATATGTTTCTCAAAGGCTGTCTCTGTGGCCCTTGAGAGACCCTCAAAAGCCTCATTGCCACAATTTGATGGCAAGATTTGCTACTAAATGTGGATGGTTAACAGGTGTGGAGGGGCCATGGGTGGTTTGGGGAATTGGCCCCTAGTCCCACCAAAGTTGCTCATCCTTGGATTAGATGATCAGATACCACAGGGTAAATGGATTCTTACTAAATTGAGTATCTTCATTACCACACTGAGCAGACAAGAAGAATTTCTCATATATCATTTGGAAGTGTGTGATAAAACAGACAGCTCTATGGGTTCTTCATCCAGCAACTACTGTTACTAAATGTGTAGTTATGCTGCATGTTTTTCAGCATTCATATTCTGTTATGCAGTTACATCATTCCAGTGTTTTCTCACTACAGTATTTTCTGTCTGCCCCAACTGGTTTACATTTCCTACAAGACCTAGTAAATTTTAAACACAGATTTATCATTGGTACCATCTGAAACCAGAATTTCATACAAAGGCATTACGTTTCAGGTATTTTTTACATAGAGTGTACTGTTAGAAGCACTTTATGTTTCCTTCAGTCTCGCTCATTCAGGAAATTACAAAGTTTTGTATTCAAGGCTAGAATTAATTGCTTAATGATTAATGTTTCGCCAGCATATCCCTCCCTTTATGGTTTCTGATTAATGGCAGAGAAGCTATAAAGCTTTCAGCTAGGTTCTCAGGTGTTCAAAGACAATTTATTGTACCTCTAGGATCTGTTTGTAATTTTACAGCACTTAACTAACATAAAATGATTTACATCTTTTTCATTAACCCTTTCCTTTTTCCCATTGTCTCCTACCATGGGAGTTGGGGTAGGTTTCATGCTGTCTGAGTTACTCTACACTTCTCATTAACTCCTTACTTCTAAGTCCAAGTTTTGATTAAATCACTCATCTACATCCCAGGTAATCATCGCGTTACGCTAAACCAAATTTCACTAAACAAGCTTTGTGGGAATTTACTTTAAAAGGTCACTTAAAGCCATCAGAATGTTTACATAGCATGTAAAATGTACGCCAACACCCAAATAAAATCAAGCATATATGCTAGAAATCTATTGAGTCATCATTAATTGACATATTACCAAAGTAATTAAGTTATTTAGAACCTTCAAATCTGCCATCCTTTTATGATGTCATACATTCTGCTCCCCAAAGTGATTAGCTCAGCTTTGAGGTTTAAAAAATATATTTTTAATTATTTGTCTAGCCCTCCCTTGCTGAGAGTTTCCAAGCATTCTCCAACAGAGTGTGTAAGAACTCAAGGACCCAAGAAGAGCCATTCTGGACCACAGCGCAGGTCAGAAAGAGCCTCCTTAAAGACTGTGGTGAACCACAATTGTGTGTACCTTGGTAACGGTAACCTTGTGTTGCTGGCTAATCTTTCTCAACCTAGGTCAGGTGAAAGGAACTGCAGGATGAACTCACCAAAAGATGCCTTCATTTTGGCAGTTTCACGCCTGGCCAAGACACGGAAGAAGAATCTGTTTCAGCATTCTGAGTACAAGTAGATAACCAGCTGCATGTCAAAAGGATGCCAGCAGGACATAAGCATAGTTCCACCATGTCTACTTGCATTTCCTTGACAATGGGTGTCAAAATTTCATAGCCAGGGAAGAATTACTTTTAATTCTTCATTCTGTTTACTTAATGCTTAGTATGCTTAGATCATTAATCTGTTTTTATTCTGTTCAATTGTTTAACTATGATTAGCTTAAAACGATCCATTTTGGAAGACTGCTGTCCGCAGAAGCCAACTTCTGTCTAATTAAAAATGGCAGGTCAGCCTGCCCTCTGTTCACAGACAGTGAATCTGGGAAAGTATCTGTTCTCAGAGTTATCACCTGGGAGAAGCACGATTCTCAGATGAGCCATCTGTTGGTAGAAGTCTTTCTGATGGGAACGCTGATTAAATGTCCTGTCCCAGACCAGACTTCAAAAGAGGGTATCTGTCACTCAGAACACCTGCACATGTGTTCTCACCTAAAATGGTATAAATATTGTGGCAATCAAGCCAGAAGAGGGAAAAAAGAAGATTAGGAGGGAGAGAGAGAGATGAGAGGAGCAGGACAGTTATCTCAGATCATCTGGAGATGCTTCTGTTTGTCTTCCAGACCGGATCCGACCCTTAATCTGCATGAGTGGCCCGAAAGCCGCACTCTTTTTAGATAAGTATTGCTTTTGAAATACTATTTACTTTCTTAGAAACATGTACTTTTCTTAGCGTAGTTTAGTGAGGATTTTTATATGTTGGAATATTCTCTCTTTTTATTCCAATAAACCTTTTTGAAGGATTTCTTTGTCAAGAACGGTTATTCTGCCTTCTTCTAGCTGAGAAGGAGCAGAAGGGGAATTTTTCAGATAAGGCCTTGTTACTTTTAAAACACGGAATCTTTGTTTGGTTTTTTGTCCAGTGCAGTTGAAGCCGATAATCAAAGGGAGCTAGAGAGGGGAGAGATTTCGGGAGTCTCGCCTTCCCAGGACAGTGCTTTCATCCCCCTCACCTAGCTGAAACATCGAAGGCCAAATTCCCACCAGAATACTGTGACAAAGGTGTATAGGCTCTAATGGATGAAGCCGCTACCAGTCTCAGAGGGCAGTGCAGAGTTTTTCAAACAGCGACACTTTTTAAGGCACCGCAATTATCTATTAGAACTCCATTTTCCTTACTAGTTTTCCCTGCCGGGGTTTAACTTAGTAAAGGCACCGTTTTGCAACGGTACCAAAAGTCCACTTTGCTTTCTTTCACTGAGTCGGCAAACAGTTCCGTTAGTCCAAGAACGAGGTGACCAGACCAGCCAATCAGGGAGAGCAGGTGAAGAAGTGGCCGCCACTAGGCCGGGTCTTGGGCAAGCCAGTGTCGGAGCGAGCCGGGGCCTGGTCACTGTGTGCGATAATGGGTATATCCAGTGACATACTTTTTTGCTTCATCTGTAGAAGATGCTGTTCAGGTACTGGAACATTGCCTGGTGTTGATAATGGACTGGATGAAGGCCAATAAAGAGATACTAAATCCAGAAAAAATAAAGAATCTGCTGTTGGGAGAGTCACCCAGGATGAAATTAACCTGACCTGGACAACACTACACTACTCTCTGAAAGAGTGGGGTTACAGTTTGGAGGTGCTCCTGGACCGGGCATCCTCTATGGAGGCTCAAATGTGTCTTTCATCAACATGTTTGCCCAGTTGCACCTGTATGTGGATAGGAAATGCCTACCAACACTGGTTCATGTACTTGGAATCTGAAAAATATACTACTAATAGATTATTTTATCTACGTATGGCTGCTCTCAAAAACAGTACAGAAACTTCAGCAGGACCAGTTTGGCGCGAGGGTGGAGAGGCGAGACTGGCCCCAGCTGAGGGCAGCCGGTGCGGTGGCTATAAGAACACACCACCGTGCTACAGACCCCGGACGCTTGCCCTCCCGTCCCTTGGCCAGTTTGGCAAGAGGGTGGAGAGGCGAGTCTGGCCCCAGCTGAGGGCGGCCGGCGTGGCGGCTAGAAGAACAACACACCGATGCACTACAGACCCCAGACGCTTGCCCTCCCATCCCTTGGCCAGTTTGGTGGGAGGGTGGAGAGGCGAGACTGGCCCCAGCTGAGGGCGGCCGGCGCGGCGGCTAGAAGAACAACACACCACCGCGCTACGGACCCTGGACGCTCGCCCTCCCCTCCCTTGGCCAGTTTGGCACGAGGGTGGAGAGGCGAGACTGGCCCCAGCTGAGGGCAGCCGGTGCGGCAGCTATAAGAACACACCAACGCACTACAGACCCCGGACGCTCGCCCTCCCATCCCTTGGCCAGTTTGGTGGGAGGGTGGAGAGGCGAGACTGGCCCCAGCTGAGGGCGGCCGGCACGGCTATAAGAAGAACACACCACCGTGCTAGGGACCCCGGATGCTCGCCCTCCCCTCCCTTGGCCAGTTTGACGCGAGGGTGGAGAGGTGAGACTGGCCCCAGCTGAGGGCAGCCAGCACAGCGGCTATAAGAACACACCACCAAGCTACAGACCCCGGACGCTCACCCTCCCCTCCTTTGGCCAGTTTGGCGCAAGGGTGGAGAGGCGAGACTGGCCCCAGCTGAGGACGGCCAGCACGGTGGCTATAAGAACACACTACTACGCTACGGACACCGCTACGGACACCGATGCACTACAGACCCCGGACGCTCGCCCTCCCCTCCCTTGGCCAGTTTGGCACGGAGGTGGAGAGGCGATACTGGCCCCAGCTGAGGGTGGCCAGAGTGGTGGCTACAAGAACACACCACTGTGCTATGGACCCCGCACACTTGCCCTCCCCTCCCTTGGCCAGTTTGGTGGGAGGGTGGAGAGGTGAGACTGGCCCCAGCTGAGGGCGGCTGGCGCGGCGGCTATAAGAAGACACCACTGCGCTACGGACCCCGCACACTTGCCCTCCCCTCCTTTGACCAGTTTGGCGGGAGGGTGGAGGGGCGAGACTGGCCCCAGCTGAGGGCGGCCGGCACGGCGGCTATAAGAACACACCACCACGCTACGGACCCTGGATGCTCGCCCTCCCCTCCCTTGGCCAGTCTGGCAGGGGGGTGGAGAGGCAAGACTGGCCCCAGCTGAGGGTGGCCAGTGGGGCGGCTATAAGAAGAACACACCACTGCGCTACAGACCCCAGATGCTTGCTCTCCCCTCCTCCTCTGGCCAGTTCAGTTTGGCCATGGACTTTGCCACCCCCCCCAATTACTTTTTTCACCAGCTGGGGAGGAGAGAGGCACAGCTGTTGAGGCCGTTGTGTTCCTCCGCCCTAGTTGGGCTGGAGGCTTGGAAGTCATCTGCATCCATTTAATTGTTTATGTATGAAATGTACTATTGAATTGTGCTCGAGTTGTTATTGTATTATTGTGTAAATTTGTATCTTATTTTTGTACCTATTCATATCCTGTATATTATATTTCGTATTTTGTAAACTGCTTTGAGTTCCCTTAGGGGAAGTAAAGCGGTATAGAAATATAAATAAATAAATAAATAAATAAATAATAATATTCATTCCCACCTTGTGCTACCAGTGCCAAACATGGGCACTTACAACAAAACATAAACAAAGGCTGGTAACCACGGAAATGAGATTTCTGAGGAAAGCAGCTGGAGAGACTAGAATGGATAAAGTCAGGAATGAGATTATAGGGGAAAGAATTGGTATAGAACCAATTTTAAATTTATTTTAAATTATATTATATTCAGAGACAACAAATAGTTTGCTCATTTGAAGAGAATGTTTTGGAATTCCATATTGTACAAAGAGAGGCGAAGGACAAAGAGAGAGCACAAGGCAGACCCAGAGGAAGATGACATATTACAAAAACACAAATAATGCTGATGGAGGCTGCTAGAAGGGCAATAGCAAGAACTCGGTGTCTCCCTTGACACCCAAAGTGGTAAAAGAGGAAGTAAAGAAGATTAAAGACAGAACTCTATAAAATGGATTTTAGAAAATATTTCTTGCTTTTTCTCAACTTTTTTTTTATATTTAGGTTCTCTTTTATTTTACATGAGTTTGTTATCACCATGTTGCCTGTTCTTTTTGTGTGTGGTGTCTGGGTGGAGGTTCATTGATATATTCTACACATCAGACTAGAGTAGAGGGTGTCATAGGTGGGGCAGTACACAAGCAAACAAGTAAACTAGATAGGCAGACAGACAGATAGACCTATCCCAATTAGTAGAAAGTGATGTTTTAAACTCCATGAATTTATAATCTCCCTAATTTATAAAGTCATCCAACTAAATATTCATCCACTACATTGTATAGCCAACCCAAAGAAAAAAAATGTAGAGATACATTCTAATTTAGAGGGAACCATTCTAGGGAAAATAAGAAAAAAAAATGTGTGTGTACATGTGTGTGATTTTATAGGCCTTCCATACAGTAGCCTGAAGTTCCATATCTTTTTATTCATCTATTTTTCAACTTACTAGACATTGCTCAAAAATTCAAAACAAGACAGACCTTGCTAGAGTTTACCATCTTGAACTGGAATGTAAAGTGGGACGCATCATCACCCCTAAACAGAGAACAGCTGTAGATAAAATAAAAGGTCTCTCTCCACATGGCATATGG